>JAUIMM010000039.1:34492500-35062596 GCA_031769625.1 Taudactylus pleione | reverse complement strand
TTTTACTTTTATTGTTAATTGAGCCAAAAGATAGTGCACACAATACTTAATTTACAATCTTAAAGTTTAGCAGTTACATAATTTGCATATATCCAAATTTGTTTAGCAACAAATACATTTTAAGTGTAAACTATGTCATTTTTGACCTTTTTGCCCACTTATTTGACATTAACCGATTACATAAATGGTGATTAGCATATGATTAGTATTATAAACTAAAAACATTTAGAAGTAAAATTCTTTAGTCTCCCTAAACTAAATGCTATAAACTATAAAGTTATAAAAAAGAATGGTTATTTAATGGGCAGTAAATGTTTTTTTGGCTGGAGATTTTGCTGATGTCTGGAAACCTGGCTGCTTAGATGCACAGGGGTGCCTGGCAAAGAGCACCCATTTTTGTCAAGTGCCATCCTAGCCAAAGAATGCAAAGAAGCAATTTTAGCCTAGTACAGTCTATGGTTTTGAAGAAATGAACCTCTACATGCCAATTTTCATAATTTGTTTCACTGTGATATGTATGGAAATCGATGGCTATTCCTTAATGGGATATTGAATTTTTTTGCCAGTTAGCAGCTCTATCTTGTTAATGTTCTCCAGTTTATAAAACCCTATTTAAATTTTACTTCCAACTTTCACTCTCCCTAAGATCAATCTTGAGGCACATGGTGGGGTATATAACTCTTAGGACTTTGCTTTTGGAATGTGCTTGCTTCGGCAGCACATATACTAAAATTGGAACGATACAGAGAAGATTAGCATGGCCCCTGCGCAAGGATGACACGCAAATTCGTGAAGCGTTCCATATTTTAGGTATATAGCTCTGGACAAATTAATTCGATTCCACTTAAGATACCTGCAGATAAAAAGTCAAGAAATTTTGCAAGCAAAGAACAAATCGACCAACTTTTTTATGACAAAATCAGTTCGACATGACATATCATTTTCAAATTCAATTCTTGTCTAAATTGTGCAGGTTGTCTCAGTACTTCTATTAAGTCTTAGAAAACTATTTTGCCATTTTCCATTCCTACTTCACTTGTTCTGTACTTAGGAGCAATTTTAATCTTGTACAGCCTATGGTTCCAAAAGAAATGAACCTCCACATGCTAATTTGCATAATTTATTTGACTGTGGTACGTATAGAAATTGGTGGCCTTTCCTTAATGGGATATTGAATTTTTTGCCAGTAAGTAGCTCTATCTTGTTTATTGTAAAGTGTTCTCCAGTCTTTGAAACCCCATCTGAATTTAACTTCCATCTTTTACTCTCCCTAAGATCAATCTTGAGGCACATGGTGGGGTATATATATCTTAGGACTTTGCTTTTGGAATGTGCTTGCTTCGGCAGCACATATACTAAAATTGGAACGATACAGAGAAGATTAGCATGGCCCCTGCGCAAGGATGACACGCAAATTCGTGAAGCGTTCCATATTTTAGGTATATAGCTCTGGACAAATTAATTCGATTCCACTTAAGATACCTGCAGATAAAAAGTCAAGAAATTTTGCAAGCAAAGAACAAATCGACCAACTTTTTTATGACAAAATCAGTTCGACATGACATATCATTTTCAAATTCAATTCTTGTCTAAATTGTGCAGGTTGTCTCAGTACTTCTATTAAGTCTTAGAAAACTATTTTAACATTTTCCATTCCTACTTCACTTGTTCTGTACTTAGGAGCAATTTTAATCTTGTACAGCCTATGGTTCCAAAAGAAATGAACCTCCACATGCTAATTTGCATAATTTATTTGACTGTGGTACGTATAGAAATTGGTGGCCTTTCCTTAATGGGATATTGAATTTTTTGCCAGTAAGTAGCTCTATCTTGTTTATTGTAAAGTGTTCTCCAGTCTTTGAAACCCCATCTGAATTTAACTTCCATCTTTTACTCTCCCTAAGATCAATCTTGAGGCACATGGTGGGGTATATATATCTTAGGACTTTGCTTTTGGAATGTGCTTGCTTCGGCAGCACATATACTAAAATTGGAACGATACAGAGAAGATTAGCATGGCCCCTGCGCAAGGATGACACGCAAATTCGTGAAGCGTTCCATATTTTAGGTATATAGCTCTGGACAAATTAATTCTTTTCCACTTAATGATACCTACAGATAAAAAGGTAAGAAGTTTTGCAAGCAAAGAACAAATCGACCAACTCTTGTATGATGTCATCAGTTAGACATGACTTATCATTGTGTGAATTGTGCAGACTGCCTCAGTTATATTTAAACTTAGAAAATTATTTAGCCACCTTCAATTCTTATTGAACTTGCAGGGGTGTATCTATTGGTCGAAGCGGAAACGTAAGGGACAGGTGCCCCCTCCAAGTCACTCCAGGCCTGAAGGCATGAATATGCACTGCTGCACCCAATAGGTTCTGCTTGGTACAGTGGAAAAATCTATCTTTCTTTATCCAATACCTATTCATAACTCTAGACAATTGTACAGTACGAAACCACAATCTCCAGCAAATCAAATCTGCTATTATATAATTATTGAAGCCCATGGTGCATGCTGCAATCACCTAATTTGCTTAATGCATGAGATTTAAGACCCTTTCCACAAAGAACAAATGCCTAGCTTCTCCCCCTACACATAATGTTCTATCAAGAAACTCCCCAAGCACCCATGAATATACTAGACTTCTAAAACTTCTTTTTTTAACTCTGTTCCACAAAAATAAGAACTGAACACATAATGTATTAGATGCCAAACCAAGGAGCCATTCACAACACATAAGCACCTCTAACAGAATGTACAAATATAAAAATAAAATGTTAGGGCTAGTTTAAATCATATACCAATACAATTAGGGAGACCAAGTTGTGGCTTCAAAATATATATATATTATTAATTTATAATACTTACCATATGCTATTCATCTGTATTTTTTACTTTTATTGTTAATTGAGCCAAAAGATAGTGCACACAATACTTAATTTACAATCTTAAAGTTTAGCAGTTACATAATTTGCATATATCCAAATTTGTTTAGCAACAAATACATTTTAAGTGTAAACTATGTCATTTTTGACCTTTTTGCCCACTTATTTGACATTAACCGATTACATAAATGGTGATTAGCATATGATTAGTATTATAAACTAAAAACATTTAGAAGTAAAATTCTTTAGTCTCCCTAAACTAAATGCTATAAACTATAAAGTTATAAAAAAGAATGGTTATTTAATGGGCAGTAAATGTTTTTTTGGCTGGAGATTTTGCTGATGTCTGGAAACCTGGCTGCTTAGATGCACAGGGGTGCCTGGCAAAGAGCACCCATTTTTGTCAAGTGCCATCCTATGCAAAGAAGCAATTATAGCCTAGTACAGTCTATGGTTTTGAAGAAATGAACCTCTACATGCCAATTTTCATAATTTATTTCACTGTGGTATGTATGGAAATCGATGGCTATTCCTTAATGGGATATTGAATTTTTTTGCCAGTTAGCAGCTCTATCTTGTTAATGTTCTCCAGTTTATAAAACCCTATTTAAATTTTACTTCCAACTTTCACTCTCCCTAAGATCAATCTTGAGGCACATGGTGGGGTATATAACTCTTAGGACTTTGCTTTTGGAATGTGCTTGCTTCGGCAGCACATATACTAAAATTGGAATGATACAGAGAAGATTAGCATGGCTCCTGCGCAAGGATGACACGCAAATTCGTGAAGCGTTCCATATTTTAGGTATATAGCTCTGGACAAATTAATTCGATTCCACTTAAGATACCTGCAGATAAAAAGTCAAGAAATTTTGCAAGCAAAGAACAAATCGACCAACTTTTTTATGACAAAATCAGTTCGACATGACATATCATTTTCAAATTCAATTCTTGTCTAAATTGTGCAGGTTGTCTCAGTACTTCTATTAAGTCTTAGAAAACTATTTTGCCATTTTCCATTCCTACTTCACTTGTTCTGTACTTAGGAGCAATTTTAATCTTGTACAGCCTATGGTTCCAAAAGAAATGAACCTCCACATGCTAATTTGCATAATTTATTTGACTGTGGTACGTATAGAAATTGGTGGCCTTTCCTTAATGGGATATTGAATTTTTTGCCAGTAAGTAGCTCTATCTTGTTTATTGTAAAGTGTTCTCCAGTCTTTGAAACCCCATCTGAATTTAACTTCCATCTTTTACTCTCCCTAAGATCAATCTTGAGGCACATGGTGGGGTATATATATCTTAGGACTTTGCTTTTGGAATGTGCTTGCTTCGGCAGCACATATACTAAAATTGGAACGATACAGAGAAGATTAGCATGGCCCCTGCGCAAGGATGACACGCAAATTCGTGAAGCCTTCCATATTTTAGGTATATAGCTCTGGACAAATTAATTCGATTCCACTTAAGATACCTGCAGATAAAAAGTCAAGAAATTTTGCAAGCAAAGAACAAATCGACCAACTTTTTTATGACAAAATCAGTTCGACATGACATATCATTTTCAAATTCAATTCTTGTCTAAATTGTGCAGGTTGTCTCAGTACTTCTATTAAGTCTTAGAAAACTATTTTAACATTTTCCATTCCTACTTCACTTGTTCTGTACTTAGGAGCAATTTTAATCTTGTACAGCCTATGGTTCCAAAAGAAATGAACCTCCACATGCTAATTTGCATAATTTATTTGACTGTGGTACGTATAGAAATTGGTGGCCTTTCCTTAATGGGATATTGAATTTTTTGCCAGTAAGTAGCTCTATCTTGTTTATTGTAAAGTGTTCTCCAGTCTTTGAAACCCCATCTGAATTTAACTTCCATCTTTTACTCTCCCTAAGATCAATCTTGAGGCACATGGTGGGGTATATATATCTTAGGACTTTGCTTTTGGAATGTGCTTGCTTCGGCAGCACATATACTAAAATTGGAACGATACAGAGAAGATTAGCATGGCCCCTGCGCAAGGATGACACGCAAATTCGTGAAGCGTTCCATATTTTAGGTATATAGCTCTGGACAAATTAATTCTTTTCCACTTAATGATACCTGCAGATAAAAAGGTAAGAAGTTTTGCAAGCAAAGAACAAATCGACCAACTCTTGTATGATGTCATCAGTTAGACATGACTTATCATTGTGTGAATTGTGCAGACTGCCTCAGTTATATTTAAACTTAGAAAATTATTTAGCCACCTTCAATTCTTATTGAACTTGCAGGGGTGTATCTATTGGTCGAAGCGGAAACGTAAGGGACAGGTGCCCCCTCCAAGTCACTCCAGGCCTGAAGGCATGAATATGCACTGCTGCACCCAATAGGTTCTGCTTGGTACAGTGGAAAAATCTATCTTTCTTTATCCAATACCTATTCATAACTCTAGACAATTGTACAGTACGAAACCACAATCTCCAGCAAATCAAATCTGCTATTATATAATTATTGAAGCCCATGGTGCATGCTGCAATCACCTAATTTGCTTAATGCATGAGATTTAAGACCCTTTCCACAAAGAACAAATGCCTAGCTTCTCCCCCTACACATAATGTTCTATCAAGAAACTCCCCAAGCACCCATGAATATACTAGACTTCTAAAACTTCTTTTTTTAACTCTGTTCCACAAAAATAAGAACTGAACACATAATGTATTAGATGCCAAACCAAGGAGCCATTCACAACACATAAGCACCTCTAACAGAATGTACAAATATAAAAATAAAATGTTAGGGCTAGTTTAAATCATATACCAATACAATTAGGGAGACCAAGTTGTGGCTTCAAAATATATATATATTATTAATTTATAATACTTACCATATGCTATTCATCTGTATTTTTTACTTTTATTGTTAATTGAGCCAAAAGATAGTGCACACAATACTTAATTTACAATCTTAAAGTTTAGCAGTTACATAATTTGCATATATCCAAATTTGTTTAGCAACAAATACATTTTAAGTGTAAACTATGTCATTTTTGACCTTTTTGCCCACTTATTTGACATTAACCGATTACATAAATGGTGATTAGCATATGATTAGTATTATAAACTAAAAACATTTAGAAGTAAAATTCTTTAGTCTCCCTAAACTAAATGCTATAAACTATAAAGTTATAAAAAAGAATGGTTATTTAATGGGCAGTAAATGTTTTTTTGGCTGGAGATTTTGCTGATGTCTGGAAACCTGGCTGCTTAGATGCACAGGGGTGCCTGGCAAAGAGCACCCATTTTTGTCAAGTGCCATCCTATGCAAAGAAGCAATTATAGCCTAGTACAGTCTATGGTTTTGAAGAAATGAACCTCTACATGCCAATTTTCATAATTTATTTCACTGTGGTATGTATGGAAATCGATGGCTATTCCTTAATGGGATATTGAATTTTTTTGCCAGTTAGCAGCTCTATCTTGTTAATGTTCTGTAGTTTATAAAACCCTATTTAAATTTTACTTCCAACTTTCACTCTCCCTAAGATCAATCTTGAGGCACATGGTGGGGTATATAACTCTTAGGACTTTGCTTTTGGAATGTGCTTGCTTCGGCAGCACATATACTAAAATTGGAATGATACAGAGAAGATTAGCATGGCTCCTGCGCAAGGATGACACGCAAATTCGTGAAGCGTTCCATATTTTAGGTATATAGCTCTGGACAAATTAATTCGATTCCACTTAAGATACCTGCAGATAAAAAGTCAAGAAATTTTGCAAGCAAAGAACAAATCGACCAACTTTTTTATGACAAAATCAGTTCGACATGACATATCATTTTCAAATTCAATTCTTGTCTAAATTGTGCAGGTTGTCTCAGTACTTCTATTAAGTCTTAGAAAACTATTTTGCCATTTTCCATTCCTACTTCACTTGTTCTGTACTTAGGAGCAATTTTAATCTTGTACAGCCTATGGTTCCAAAAGAAATGAACCTCCACATGCTAATTTGCATAATTTATTTGACTGTGGTACGTATAGAAATTGGTGGCCTTTCCTTAATGGGATATTGAATTTTTTGCCAGTAAGTAGCTCTATCTTGTTTATTGTAAAGTGTTCTCCAGTCTTTGAAACCCCATCTGAATTTAACTTCCATCTTTTACTCTCCCTAAGATCAATCTTGAGGCACATGGTGGGGTATATATATCTTAGGACTTTGCTTTTGGAATGTGCTTGCTTCGGCAGCACATATACTAAAATTGGAACGATACAGAGAAGATTAGCATGGCCCCTGCGCAAGGATGACACGCAAATTCGTGAAGCCTTCCATATTTTAGGTATATAGCTCTGGACAAATTAATTCGATTCCACTTAAGATACCTGCAGATAAAAAGTCAAGAAATTTTGCAAGCAAAGAACAAATCGACCAACTTTTTTATGACAAAATCAGTTCGACATGACATATCATTTTCAAATTCAATTCTTGTCTAAATTGTGCAGGTTGTCTCAGTACTTCTATTAAGTCTTAGAAAACTATTTTAACATTTTCCATTCCTACTTCACTTGTTCTGTACTTAGGAGCAATTTTAATCTTGTACAGCCTATGGTTCCAAAAGAAATGAACCTCCACATGCTAATTTGCATAATTTATTTGACTGTGGTACGTATAGAAATTGGTGGCCTTTCCTTAATGGGATATTGAATTTTTTGCCAGTAAGTAGCTCTATCTTGTTTATTGTAAAGTGTTCTCCAGTCTTTGAAACCCCATCTGAATTTAACTTCCATCTTTTACTCTCCCTAAGATCAATCTTGAGGCACATGGTGGGGTATATATATCTTAGGACTTTGCTTTTGGAATGTGCTTGCTTCGGCAGCACATATACTAAAATTGGAACGATACAGAGAAGATTAGCATGGCCCCTGCGCAAGGATGACACGCAAATTCGTGAAGCGTTCCATATTTTAGGTATATAGCTCTGGACAAATTAATTCTTTTCCACTTAATGATACCTGCAGATAAAAAGGTAAGAAGTTTTGCAAGCAAAGAACAAATCGACCAACTCTTGTATGATGTCATCAGTTAGACATGACTTATCATTGTGTGAATTGTGCAGACTGCCTCAGTTATATTTAAACTTAGAAAATTATTTAGCCACCTTCAATTCTTATTGAACTTGCAGGGGTGTATCTATTGGTCGAAGCGGAAACGTAAGGGACAGGTGCCCCCTCCAAGTCACTCCAGGCCTGAAGGCATGAATATGCACTGCTGCACCCAATAGGTTCTGCTTGGTACAGTGGAAAAATCTATCTTTCTTTATCCAATACCTATTCATAACTCTAGACAATTGTACAGTACAAAACCACAATCTCCAGCAAATCAAATCTGCTATTATATAATTATTGAAGCCCATGGTGCATGCTGCAATCACCTAATTTGCTTAATGCATGAGATTTAAGACCCTTTCCACAAAGAACAAATGCCTAGCTTCTCCCCCTACACATAATGTTCTATCAAGAAACTCCCCAAGCACCCATGAATATACTAGACTTCTAAAAATTCTTTTTTTAACTCTGTTCCACAAAAATAAGAACTGAACACATAATGTATTAGATGTCAAACCAAGGAGCCATTCACAACACATAAGCACCTCTAACAGAATGTACAAATATAAAAATAAAATGTTAGGGCTAGTTTAAATCATATACCAATACAATTAGGGAGACCAAGTTGTGGCTTCAAAATATATATATATTATTAATTTATAATACTTACCATATGCTATTCATCTGTATTTTTTACTTTTATTGTTAATTGAGCCAAAAGATAGTGCACACAATACTTAATTTACAATCTTAAAGTTTAGCAGTTACATAATTTGCATATATCCAAATTTGTTTAGCAACAAATACATTTTAAGTGTAAACTATGTCATTTTTTACCTTTTTGCCCACTTATTTGACATTAACCGATTACATAAATGGTGATTAGCATATGATTAGTATTATAAACTAAAAACATTTAGAAGTAAAATTCTTTAGTCTCCCTAAACTAAATGCTATAAACTATAAAGTTATAAAAAAGAATGGTTATTTAATGGGCAGTAAATGTTTTTTTGGCTGGAGATTTTGCTGATGTCTGGAAACCTGGCTGCTTAGATGCACAGGGGTGCCTGGCAAAGAGCACCCATTTTTGTCAAGTGCCATCCTAGCCAAAGAATGCAAAGAAGCAATTTTAGTCTAGTACAGTCTATGGTTTTGAAGAAATGAACCTCTACATGCCAATTTTCATAATTTGTTTCACTGTGGTATGTATGGAAATCGATGGCTATTTCTTAATGGGATATTGAATTTTTTTGCCAGTTAGCAGCTCTATCTTGTCAATGTTCTCCAGTTTATAAAACCCTATTTAAATTTTACTTCCAACTTTCCCTCTCCCTAAGATCAATCTTGAGGCACATGGTGGGGTATATAACTCTTAGGACTTTGCTTTTGGAATGTGCTTGCTTCGGCAGCACATATACTAAAATTGGAACGATACAGAGAAGATTAGCATGGCCCCTGCGCAAGGATGACACGCAAATTCGTGAAGCGTTCCATATTTTAGGTATATAGCTCTGGACAAATTAATTCGATTCCACTTAAGATACCTGCAGATAAAAAGTCAAGAAATTTTGCAAGCAAAGAACAAATCGACCAACTTTTTTATGACAAAATCAGTTCGACATGACATATCATTTTCAAATTCAATTCTTGTCTAAATTGTGCAGGTTGTCTCATTACTTCTATTAAGTCTTAGAAAACTATTTTGCCATTTTCCATTCCTACTTCACTTGTTCTGTACTTAGGAGCAATTTTAATCTTGCACAGCCTATGGTTCCAAAAGAAATGAACCTCCACATGCTAATTTGCATAATTTATTTGACTGTGGTACGTATAGAAATTGGTGGCCTTTCCTTAATGGGATATTGAATTTTTTGCCAGTAAGTAGCTCTATCTTGTTTATTGTAAAGTGTTCTCCAGTCTTTGAAACCCCATCTGAATTTAACTTCCATCTTTTACTCTCCCTAAGATCAATCTTGAGGCACATGGTGGGGTATATATATCTTAGGACTTTGCTTTTGGAATGTGCTTGCTTCGGCAGCACATATACTAAAATTGGAACGATACAGAGAAGATTAGCATGGCCCCTGCGCAAGGATGACACGCAAATTCGTGAAGTGTTCCATATTTTAGGTATATAGCTCTGGACAAATTAATTCTTTTCCACTTAATGATACCTACAGATAAAAAGGTAAGAAGTTTTGCAAGCAAAGAACAAATCGACCAACTCTTGTATGATGTCATCAGTTAGACATGACTTATCATTGTGTGAATTGTGCAGACTGCCTCAGTTATATTTAAACTTAGAAAATTATTTAGCCACCTTCAATTCTTATTGAACTTGCAGGGGTGTATCTATTGGTCGAAGCGGAAACGTAAGGGACAGGTGCCCCCTCCAAGTCACTCCAGGCCTGAAGGCATGAATATGCACTGCTGCACCCAATAGGTTCTGCTTGGTACAGTGGAAAAATCTATCTTTCTTTATCCAATACCTATTCATAACTCTAGACAATTGTACAGTACGAAACCACAATCTCCAGCAAATCAAATCTGCTATTATATAATTATTGAAGCCCATGGTGCATGCTGCAATCACCTAATTTGCTTAATGCATGAGATTTAAGACCCTTTCCACAAAGAACAAATGCCTAGCTTCTCCCCCTACACATAATGTTCTATCAAGAAACTCCCCAAGCACCCATGAATATACTAGACTTCTAAAAATTCTTTTTTTAACTCTGTTCCACAAAAATAAGAACTGAACACATAATGTATTAGATGCCAAACCAAGGAGCCATTCACAACACATAAGCACCTCTAACAGAATGTACAAATATAAAAATAAAATGTTAGGGCTAGTTTAAATCATATACCAATACAATTAGGGAGACCAAGTTGTGGCTTCAAAATATATATATATTATTAATTTATAATACTTACCATATGCTATTCATCTGTATTTTTTACTTTTATTGTTAATTGAGCCAAAAGATAGTGCACACAATACTTAATTTACAATCTTAAAGTTTAGCAGTTACATAATTTGCATATATCCAAATTTGTTTAGCAACAAATACATTTTAAGTGTAAACTATGTCATTTTTGACCTTTTTGCCCACTTATTTGACATTAACCGATTACATAAATGGTGATTAGCATATGATTAGTATTATAAACTAAAAACATTTAGAAGTAAAATTCTTTAGTCTCCCTAAACTAAATGCTATAAACTATAAAGTTATAAAAAAGAATGGTTATTTAATGGGCAGTAAATGTTTTTTTGGCTGGAGATTTTGCTGATGTCTGGAAACCTGACTGCTTAGATGCACAGGGGTGCCTGGCAAAGAGCACCCATTTTTGTCAAGTGCCATCCTATGCAAAGAAGCAATTTTAGCCTAGTACAGTCTATGGTTTTGAAGAAATGAACCTCTACATGCCAATTTTCATAATTTATTTCACTGTGGTATGTATGGAAATCGATGGCTATTCCTTAATGGGATATTGAATTTTTTTGCCAGTTAGCAGCTCTATCTTGTTAATGTTCTCCAGTTTATAAAACCCTATTTAAATTTTACTTCCAACTTTCACTCTCCCTAAGATCAATCTTGAGGCACATGGTGGGGTATATAACTCTTAGGACTTTGCTTTTGGAATGTGCTTGCTTCGGCAGCACATATACTAAAATTGGAATGATACAGAGAAGATTAGCATGGCTCCTGCGCAAGGATGACACGCAAATTCGTGAAGCGTTCCATATTTTAGGTATATAGCTCTGGACAAATTAATTCGATTCCACTTAAGATACCTGCAGATAAAAAGTCAAGAAATTTTGCAAGCAAAGAACAAATCGACCAACTTTTTTATGACAAAATCAGTTCGACATGGTCTTCTTCCACATGTTACATGGCTTCTTTTGTATGTCATGTAGCAGGATGTGATCCTCGGCCATTTTGGCTAGGACCAGGTGTGGTGTAATTGCTGCATCTGGTCTGGTTGGAAGGAATCAGGGTCTCCTTGCTAGGGGATCCTGGGACGTTGATTTGTGATTGCCTACTGCTGTTTGGTGTCCTTGAGGCTGCCAGGATGTCTGGATTGAAGAATACCATTCGCTTTAAATATGCTGAGGAGGTTACTGGTCAAAGAAGAACCCTGCGTACTTTATGGGACAGAATTTTGGTTGGTCTGGCTGGGGTAAGTAAGGAGGAGATTTACTGTATTCAAGAGTTTCCTTCAACTGGGATTTATGATGTGACTTTTTGCCATCCTGAGAACTGCCTGAATGCATTTGAGAGGGTTAAAACCTTTGCAAAAGACCCTTTATTACATGGAATTGAGGTGTTGCCTTTATTTATGGGAGCAGAGAGGCCATTAACGGTGCACATGTACAACCCTTTTGTGGAGCCAGACATTATTAGAGCTTTTCTGTCCAGGTATTACTCTTCAGTTCGTGGAGGAATTCGCCTAGAAAATTATGTCGGCATATTTAACGGCAAGACTAAATTTTGGGTACGCTTGAGACTGGACCCCAGTGGCATTGGTGGAGTTATGCACCCTCCTGGGAACTTTAATATTGGAGGAGCTAGAGGGTACTTGTTTTATCCTGACCAGCCTTTTTTTTGCAGGAGTTGCTTTAAGTATGGCCACACTAAGGAAAATTGCAGTGTGGGAAAATGTTGCAGAAACTGTGGTTTGCCTGGGCATGAAGCTGCAGAATGTCCTCAGGCACGAAAGTGTGACATATGTGGGGATACTGGTCATGTTATGAGGAGCTGCCCTAAAGGGCCTGAGGAAATGGCTAAGGATACGAGAAGGCTGCATGAACAGCTTAATGTACCATCACATTCTGGGAGTGGAATAGTTAACAGGAGTGAGAGTAATGCTGAAACACCTGCTGTTAATGAGGCTGAGCTGCTGGAACAGGAGCGGCAGTTTAAGTTTAAAGTGGAGATGGTGGAAAGATATGGGTTTAAGACTGTGTGGGAGGCTGAGAAAGGCAATGTGCTTGCTTCAGTTGTTGGACAAGTTGTCTCCCCTGTTTCACAAGTCAGTTCCTCCCCTCCTGCTTTGAGTGGCACTGCTAACATAGCAGAGTTTCCAGACACCTCAGCAAGTCCTTCTGATAGCAATGCTACAGCATCCTTGCAATGTCATTGGAGTGAATCCGAATCTGATTTTGACACCGTGTCTGGTTGTGGAAGTAGTCCTGCAACTGTTAGGAGTTCAGACGATCTGGATGGTGTTACCTCTGTAAATAGGAATCGTGGAGTAGCGACTGGTAGCGCTTTAAAGCGCCCACGGCTGGATGTGAAGGTTGCAGTAACTACAAGTAATCGTTTTGAAGGCCTGCCAGTGGAAGAGGGTGATATGGAGGTAGCCAGCCAGGAGGTGGTGGTGATGGCTGGTCAGCCTGTCTCAGATACTGGCATGCAGTCTGCTGGGTGTTTGCCTGGCACAGTTGATGCTACAGTCCCTATGGAAGCTATTGATCAGCCTGCTCAGTGTATTCAGACTGAGGGTGGTGTGCAGGGGGATTCGCCTGCTCAGCCTTTTTTGAGCACTGGTGATGTTGAATCCTTTATTGATGTATGTAGTGGGAAATGAATGTTGGCAATGTAGTCATGATTTAATGTGCTGCTTTCTTATAATTTGCCTGGCGCGATGTCTATATCTATAATTTCCCAAAATGTAAGGGTATTTAAGTCCAATGCCAGGAGAGCCGCAATTTTGGAAGATATTAGGGCTAAAGGGGGGGATTTAATTTGTTTACAGGAGTGTGGCATATGTGAAGCTCCTAAACAAGATGAATGGCCACATGGTGCTGCAATATGGTCTGGTTCTGCATTAAATAGAAATGATGGCGTGGGGGTATTAGCCCAGAGTAGGGAGATTTCCTTTGAATCCTATGTCATTATTGAGCAGGGTCGTTGCATTTTGGTTCATATTTGTTTTAGAGGGATTAAATTAAGGGTCATTAATGTTTATGCGCCAGTTAATTTGATTGAGCGCAAAGAGTTGTTTGAAAAGATTGTATATTTTTTACCAGGTAAAACACCTGTTATTTTGATTGGTGACATGAATTGTATAATTGAGGTGCAGGGAAGGCAGAGCGTTTGTACGAGTAAGGTGGATGTGACTGGTAATATGTTAAAAAGAATGATTGTGGATTTTGATTTAGTGGATGCTGCAAGTGTGTGTACTGGTGGTAAGCCATTATTTACTTATAAGGCTGATAGAGGAATGATTGAGTCTCGTTTGGATTACATTTTTGTTACTAAAGTTTTGAAGTGTGTTAGTTTTGTGCAAGTGAGTGTGTCTTACTCTGATCATGAGTGTCTGATATGTAAGGTAGAATGTAAGAATGGTGTGAGGCATGGGAAAGGTGTGTGGAAGCTGAATGTACGGTTGCTTGAAGATGACCAAGTTAGAAAACATTTCTTTAAAAATTATGCTAAATGGCAGATGTGTAAAAGTGAGTTTGTGAATGTGCTTGATTGGTGGGAATGGGTGAAGATGAAAGTGGGTGTGTTTTTCAGAAGAAGTGGCCATATTGTGGCTCGGCGCAAGCGTAATAGGTATGAATGGTTGAATAAGAGATTGTGGTTTTTGTATAGGATGAGAGAAATGGGGCAAGAGGTTGCAGATGATATTAAGGCAGTGAGGTTTGAGGTGAATAAGATGTTGGAGGAGAGGGGTAGACAGATTATATATAGTGCGAAAGTTGAACATATGGAGAAGGATGAAAGATGTAGCAGGTTTTTTTTCAAAAAGATATGTGGAGGGTCTAAGGCTATGGATGTGGTATTGGATGATAGTGGTATGGAAGTGGGTGCGGAAGATGTTATGTTTGAGGTTGAGAAATTTTATAAGAAATTGTATGAATGGAAGGTGGGTGATGGAGATATGCAGAGTGAGGTGTTGAGTGCTGTTAGTGAAAAAGTCAATATGGGTGATTGTGATTTATTATTGAATATGTCTGAGGATGAGGTGAAAGATGTATTGAAGAGCATGGGGAGGAATAAATCTCCTGGTAAGGATGGTTTGCCTGTTGAATTTTATATGAGTATGTGGGATGTTGTGAAAGTTGATTTGGTTGAAGTCATGCGTTATATTTTTGTGAATGGCCGGATGAATGATTCTATGAAAGAAGGTGTGGTTGTTTTAATTCATAAAAAAGGTGATAGGCGGTGTTTGGCAAATTGGAGGCCTATTACACTATTGAACTCCGATTATAAGTTGTTTGCAAAGCTGATAGCATGTCGTATGAGAGTGGTTGTTAGTCAGGTGATTGGTGAGGAGCAGGTATGTGCGGTCCCAGGACGTCGTATGCATGATAATTTAATGTTGTTGCGTGATATGATAGGTGATTGTCTAGTAAGAAAGCAGAAGATGTATGTGATGGCGCTTGATTTCGAAAAAGCATATGATAGAGTGTCTCATGTATTTATGTTTAATGTTCTGGTGCGGATGGGTTTTCCTGGGGAGTTTGTGAATAAGATTAGATGTTTGTATGCAGGTGCTTGTAGTAGATTGTTGGTGAATGGGTATTTGAGTGAGCATGTTAGTATTGAATCTGGGGTACGTCAGGGTTGTCCTTTGTCTCCTATTATGTTCATTTGTGTGCTTGAGCCTTTGTTATGTATGTTGCGTAGGGATAAGGTTGTTAGAGGTTTTTTGGTGCCTGGAAGTAATGGGAGATGTGTGAAAACACTAGCTTATATGGATGATGTGGTTGTTGTGGGTGGAAGTAAGGTTACTTTGGACAGAGCAAAATTATTAATACAGTTGTTTTGTGGGGCATCTGCCTTTAAGGTTAATTGGGACAAGTCCAAAGTGAAAGGGTTTGGGGACAGTAGTGTGAGGGATAGTCAGATGGAGTGTGTGTCAGGTGGGATAAAGGTGTTAGGGGTTATTTTTGATGAGTGTCTGAATGGTAAGGAAAGTTGGGATGAAGTAGGGAGGAAAGTGGCTAAAAAGCTTAACTTTTGGAATTTAAGGAAATTGACTATGTTTGGGAAGGTTCTAATTATTAAAGCAGTGGTGTTACCTATGTTATTGCATATTGCAAATGTGTTTCCGCCAGGTTCCCGGGGTGTGAGGAAGATTAATAGAATGCTGTTTCTTTTCTTTTGGGGATGTAAGATGGAGCGTCTGAAACGTGAACATGTGATGAAAGAGTGGCAGAATGGAGGTATGAGGTTTCCAAATTTAGAAGTGTATTTTGGGTTGAATTATATTGCTCAAGTTTTGAGATTGATGGAGATTGATAGTAAGGCTGCTTATATGATGAAATATATGGCTGGTTGGATGATGTGTGGCTTAAAGTGGCGTGTCAGAGAAAATGCAGTGCCAATGGCGTTTAGAGTGTGTAATTGGTATAGTGTGATTGAAGTGTTTGTGAGGAAATTTGATTTATTAGGGGTGAGTGTGAAGGACTTCAGAGAAAGGAAGAATGTTATTAAAATGTTGAAGGGGCGTGAGGAGGTTTGTCTTATTGATGGTTTGACTTCCACAGATAGTGTGAGAACATGGAAGATGATTAATGTGAGTGGTTTGAATAATAGACAGAGGGAGGTGGTATGGATGAAGCTTCATGGTGTGTTGTCTGTGAGACAAGTGCTGTTGAAAAGACATTTGGTTTTGTCAGAAGAGTGTCCACGGGAAGGGTGTAGAGGTTTTGAGAGTGTGATCCATTTGTTTTGGAATTGTTCATATGCACAGCGTGTGTGGAAGGATTTGGGTGGTTTGATAAAAGAGTTGTCTGGGATTCAGGTGATGTCATGGAAGGTGGCTATGTTTGGGCTGGGTGCGTGTGGTAGTGTGAATGAAAGGTTGCTGTGGCTAATTATGGTATGTGTTTCGGAAGTTTTGTGGGATGTTAGGAATATTTATGTGTTTAGACGAGATGATATTGATGCAAGGGAATGTATTCATATGATACTGGGGAAACTTTACACATGTTATATGTGGGATAAGCATGCTGGTGGGGGGGAGGATGCAGAGGGGTTGTGGAAACATAGGAAATGGAAAGAAATTGTTCGTTTAAGTTAGCTGGGGTGGGAGGAGTGCTAGTGTTTTAGGGATGATTTTTTTGTAGTATGTTTATAATTTGTTTAAGGGGTTGTGTTTTTGTTTTTGATAAGTTCTGTGAAAAGGATCTATGTCTTTGTTTTTTTTTGTCTTTTTTTCTGGTAAGTTAAAATGATGTACAGTAATTGGAATTTTTCTTTTGGTGGATGGAACCTAATGATGAGTTGTTAGATACTTCAAACAGTGGCTGTATCCCTTTTGGGAATGGAGAAGTTATCTTACACCTGAACGGTTTCAAAAAAAAAAAAAAAAAACCTAAGAAGCTGATGCTGTTCCTTTTGGGAAAAGTCAAAGTGCTTCTGTTGAGAAAGAAAGATTATCTCTATTTAAAGTATAAACAAATGGAGGCTTATAAATATATTGCGCAGATGGAGTGAAAGCATGCCCTTTTTGTATAACAGGATGCCATGATAACTGCTGTCATGGTGATGGTTGATAGGCAATTGGTTGCCATGGCGATAGTATTAGCAATAGTTGCCATTGCGATAGTCATCTTGGTGATGGTTGCTAGTCAACTGGTTGCCATGGTGACCATTGTAATGGAGATGGTTGCCATGGTGATAGTCATTATGACAATGGTTGCCATGGTGATGGTTGTCCTGGTGATGGTTGCTAGGTAACTTGTTGACATGGCGATGGTTGCCATGGTGATGGTTGCTAGTTAACTGGCTGCAATGGCGATGGTTGTTAGGAAACTGGTTGCCATGGCGATAGTATTGGCAATGGTTGCCATGGTGAACATTGTCATGGCGAAGGTTGCCATGGCGATAGTCATCATGACGATGGTTGTGATGGTCGTCCTGGTGACTGTTGTCATGGTAATGGTTGCTAGGCAACTGGTTGTGATGGTGATAGTCATCATGACAATAGTGGCCATGGTGATGGTTGCTAGTTAACTGGTTGCCATGGCGATGGTTGTTATGAAACTGATTGCCATAGTGATAGTATTAGCAATGGTTGCCCTCAACTGGTTGCCATGGTGACCATTGTAATGGCAATGGTTGCTAGGCAACTGGTTGACATGGTGATGGTTGCTAGGCAACTGGTAGTTATTTACACTGTTTTATGTGAATTGTATTGGGATGATTATATATTATATTTGGAGAGTATACAATGATATGACTTACCTCAATTTCACTTTTATTTAATGAGCTGACTGCTCTTTTGATGCAATGGGGCTCTCTTGGTCTGCAGCCTTTTCTCCCCCACCAAATTTCTAATATATCTGAGCTTCCTTATATATCCCTTTATACCATGGGCATTTAAGATTAGGGAGATCATTTGAATTTTGCTTGTATTTATTTATTTTAATTACCCCCCCAATATATATCTCTTCCCCCACAATACCCACCTCATGCCAATGATATCCACTGATTGCCATATTTCAACCATGTATGAAAGACCCAGAAACACCATATCAATCATGATCCCTTTGGACAAATGACAAGGTCATTTGCATATATGGTAATGATTTCTCCACACAGCACCAATGTTACAATTTATGCATTGTTTGCACTTTGCACTGTGCAGATGATATTCAGGAACCAAGAAATAAGGATCAGCACATAGCAAGAGGAAACAAAAGCATATAAAAGAAGAAATGCACACATAAAAATAAAAAAATGGGTCTCCCTAATACTACTGGTGTGTGGTTTAAACTACTCCCAGTGTTGTGTCGTGGAATTTGGATTTATTGTATGTGGTGGGTTTGGTTATTTTGGGCTGCTCTGTTACTAAGAAGCTGGTGCTATTCCGTTTTCGGATGAGTCAAAGTGCTTCTGTTATAAAAGAGAGACTCTATCTATTTAGAGTGTAAACAAATAGAGGAAAAGCACGTCCTTATTGTATAACAGATTACCATGGTAACTGCTGTCATGGTGTTGGTAGCCATGGTGACCATTGTGATGGTTGCTAGGTAACTGGTTGACATGGCGATAGTCATCTTGGTGATGGTTGCAAGTCAACTGGTTGCCATGGCAACCCTTGTAATGGAGATGGTTGCTAGGCAACTGGTTGACATGGCGACAGTTGCTAGTTAACTGGTTGCCATGGTGATGGTTGCTAGTTAACTGGTTGCCATGGCAATGGTCGTCATGGCGATGATTGCTAGGTAACGTCATGGCGATGGTTGCTAGGTAACTGGTCGCCATGGTGCTGGTTGCTAGTTAACTGGTTGCTATGGTGATGATTGCTAGGTAACGTTTTCATGGCGATGGTTGCTAGGTAACTGGTTGCCATTGTGACCATTGTAATGGAGATGGTTACTAGGCAACTGGTTGCCATGGTAACGGTTGCTAGGTAACTTGTTGACATGGCGATAGTTTCTAGGCAACTGGTTGCCATGGTGATGGCCATCATGTCGATGATTGCTAGGTAACGTTGTTATGGCGATGGTTGCCATGGCAATAGTTGCTAGTCAACTGATTGCCATGGTGATGGTTGCCAGACAACTGCTTGACATTCTTGCCTAGCAAGAGGAAACAAAAGCATATAAAAGAAATGCACACATAAAAATAAAAAATGGGTCTCCCTAATACTACTGACGTGTGGTTTAAACTACCCCCCGTGTTGTGTCATGGTATTTGAATTCATTGCAGGTTGCTTTGTATCTAAGAAGCTGATGCTATTCCCTTTTGGGTTGAGTCAAAGTGCTTTTGTTATAAAAGAGAGACTCTCTCTATTTAGAGTGTAAACAATTGGAGGGAAAGCACGGCCTTATTGTATAACAGGTTGCCATGGTCAATGCTGTCATGGTGATGGTTGATATGCAATAGGTTGCCATGGTGACTATTGTCATGGCGATAGTGGTCATGACGATGGTTGCCATGGTGATGGTCATCCTGGTGACCGTTGTCATGCCGATGGTTGCTAGGTAACTGGTTAACATGGCGATGGTTGTTAGAAAACTGGTTGCCATGGCGATAGTATTGGCAATGGTTTTCATGGTGATGGTTGCTAGGTAACTGGTTGCCATGGCGACCATTGTAATGGAGATGGTTGCTAGGCAACTGGTTTCCATGGCAACTGTTGTAATGGCGATGGTTGCTAGGTAACTTGTTTCCAATGTGATGGTTGCTAGGCAACTGGTCGCCATGGCAATGCTTGCCATGGCGATGATTGCTAGGTAACATTGTCATGGCGATGGTTGCTAGGTAACTGGTTGCCATGGTGATGATTGCTAGTTAACTGGTTGCCATGGCGATGGTTGCTAGGCAACTGGTCACCATGGTAATGGTTGCCATGGTGATTTCTAGGTAACGTTGTCATGGCAATGGTTGCTAGGTAACTGGTTGCCATGGCGATAGTCATCTTGGCGATGGTTGCTAGTCAACTGGTTGCCATGGCAACCGTTGTAATGGCGATGGTTGCTAGGTAACTTGTTGACATGGCGATGGTTGCTAGGTAACTGGTTGCCATGGCGATAGTCATCTTGGCAATGGTTTCTAGGCAACTTGTTGCCATGGTGATGGTCATCATGGCGATGATTGCTAGGTAACATTGTCATGGCGATGGTTGCCATGGCGATAGTTGCTAGTCAACTGGTTGCCATGGCAACCATTGTAATGGAGATGTTTGCTAGGCAACTGGTTGACATGGCGACAGTTGCTAGGTAACTTGTTGACATGCCAATGGTTGCTAGGCAACTGGTTGCCATGGCGAGTCATCTTGGCGATGGTTGCCATGGCGATGGTTTCTAGGCATTATTGCCATTGCCAAGCAATTGGCTTTTAAGGTGATCGTTGTCATGGCATTGTTTGCTAGGCAACTTTACACTGTGTTATGTGATTTGTATTGGGATGATTATATATATATATATATATATATATATATATATATATATATAGAGAGAGAGAGAGAGAGAGTATACAATGATATGACATACCTCAATTTCACTTTTATTTAATGAACTGACTGCTGACCAAGAGAGCCCCATTACATCAAAAGAGCAGTCTTTTCACCCCAACCAAATTTCTAGCACATCTGAGCCTTCTTATATATCCCTTTATACCATGAGCATTTAAGATCAGAGAGATCATTTAAATTTTGTTTGTATTATTTTTTTTTTTTAATTTCCCCCCAATATATAGCTCTTCCCCCACAATACCCACCTCATGCCAATTATATCCATTTATTGCCATATTTCAACCATGTACGAAAGACCACATACACCATATCAATCATGATCCCTTTGGACAAATGACAAGGTGAATTGCATATATGGAAATGATTTCTCCACAAAGCACCAATGTTACAATTTATGCAATGTTTGCACTTCGCACTGAGTAGCTGATATTCAGGAACCAAGAAATAAGGATCAGCACATAACAAGAGGAAACAAAAGCATATAAAAGAAATGCACACATAAAAATAAAAAAATGGGTCTCCCTAATACTACTGGTGTGTGATTTAAACTACCCCCAGTGTTGTGTTATAGTGGGTTTTTTTTTTAAAGTCATGTCAGGTTATGGGTTTGATTCTATAGGGTTGTTCTGTACTGACACCACTGATGCTTTTTTTTTTGGGAAGAATCAAAGTGCTTATGTTGTGAAAAGAGAGACTCTTGTTCTATTCAGAGTGTAAGTAAATGGTGGCTTGTAAATGTTATGTGCAGATAGATGCATAATATGCTCTTATTGTGCAAATGGTTGCAATGGTAACTGTTGTGATGGTTGTTGGGAAACTTGTTGTCATGTCGATTGTTTCAAGGCAACTGGTTGTTATGGTGATGGTTGCTAGGTAACTGGTAGTCATGGTGACCGTTGTCATGGCGATGGTTGCTAGGCAACTGGTTGCCATGGGGATAGTCGCTAGGCCACATGTTGCCATGGAGATGTTTGCCATGGCAACTGGTTGTCATGTTGATAGGCAAGTAATTGGCAATGTTTGCTAGGCAACTGGGAGTTATATGCACTGTTTTTATGTGATTTGTATTTGCCGCACTTGCATCTTCTTTTGTTATTAAGCACTGTGGTGTCACCCACGAAACCCAAAAAAGGAAATCTGAAATATACAAAAAAAAATGAAGGGCACGCACCAGATTTTGCACATTAATTAGTATTGAAATGTAATCCTTGCATGATAATGAGACAACTCAATGTTTCAGTCCAATCAGGACCAGCCTCAGGAGGTACAGCAATGCACTATGCACAAAAATTGTCATCCAGTCCACAGAGATCCAGCGATATAATATATTTATTTTTTTCTTTGTCAATGAGAAAACCTGAAAACCATGGGTATTGACTGGAGCTTAGGAGCCGGCTCCAAAGAGTGAAACTTCTTTTTGGCTGCAGCACAGGCTCCTCCATTACCTGCAGGACCACATTGGCTTATGTGATCAGTGTTCTGAGGACTCGCGTGACGAGTTGCACTCTGCAGAGGTTCCCTAACAGGAGCCTGTCTGAGCTACCTGTCTCTAGCCATGTGGGAGCTCCCCTCAGTTGGCAGCCTCTCGCCCCCCCTCCACAGGTAGCCAGAGGGGATTGCCATCCTACGACTGACATGTCTGCTATAGCGGATACTCGGCCGCCTCTTTCGGAACCAGGTAGATAAGAGCCAGTGATGTTCCCTTTCTCGGCTCAGCTGGAAGTTGTGACATAGGCCTGGTCTCACCCAAATAAAACAAAATTCCTCTTGTCCAAACTACTTTTGTTCTTTTATCCACTCACACAAGGGGACAGGAAAAAGTGGGAATCTCCTCCTGTGGATGCCCACATTGCACATTTAATCAACTATGCTTCCTATTTCTAATGTGGACTCCCTACGAGACACCACATACAGTACATTTGAAAATTTCCTGAAGTCAATATTCACTAAATCAGGAGCAGCCTTACGTTCAGCCATTGGCATCAGCATGGTTAGATTAAGCCATATGCCAAAGGGATGACTCTTAGAACAACTAGCGCTGCTCAGGCACCCAAAGATCCCATCTCCTTTCAATAGTAACCATATTCAAGAAGATGGCGCTTACTTGGGTGAAGCCACGATTAATGCTGTCCTCTCCTCAGAGGTATCTGCTTCTTCCATAGCTGCCAGGCGAGCACTTTGTATCCATGCACCAGGTGCAAAGCCAGAGTCCAAGAAAGCTCTGGAAGCCCTACCCTTCTCGGGTGTGATCTTTTTCAGACAGGAATTGGACAAAATCATGGCTAGGGTCGCAGCTTCTAAAACCTCGTTCCTGCCTTCTGCTGCACTGAAGACCAAGGAATTCTCCTTTTGCTCTTTTCATTCCCAAGGCAAAGCAAGGGGTCAGTCTTCCTCAAGATCTCCAGGGTCCCTCGTCCAAAACCCCAAAGTCTGGAGGATTTCAAGCTTTTCTTTAACTAAGGAACTTTGGCTTGTTTTATTGCAATCTAACTGATAAATGATTCCCTTATTAAAATAATACAGTTTCCAGTTAATATTATGACATTCTTTCTCTAACTAGATACTGTTTATTGCTGTTCAAAATTTGACATCTTACCCTTACAGAGTTTATTTCTCAATGGTCTTGTGACTTATGTATGTTTGCACTTTGTATTTATTCACCAGCAGAACTATTACTTTAGGTCATGACAACAGTTATTGCTTATGCATACAATGAATATATTGAATTGATGATTGCCTTAGATTAATTTGACATTCTGTATAGGACATTCTCAATTGCACATGCACTTTGGTATCTTTTGCTGCTAATTCTGAAGACAATGGTATCATCCAATAATGTTTGAATACACTCTTCCACTTTTTTTTTACTAAGTGTGATTATTGGTTATTATTCCATGTCTGTTGATGTAAATATGATTATATAATTTATTTCTGCCTTATTTTGTTTTAACTAATTTAAATAAAAGTTAATTTTTAACATATAGGTGACAAAGTGTGCCTCAAATAAAGAAGTCCAAAGGGAAAAAGTAACTCAACATTATAACTCTCTGGGAGCACTTTTTGGCAGACACGGCTAATCCATTATGGGATTTTTCTTACACTATATTACCTAAATTGGAGAACATATTTTTCCCATTTCCTTGTGTTGCATTCCCCCCCCCCCCTTCCCATCATCCCCTTTCCCTACATATTCAGATTGCAAGCTTGGTCAGGTCACTGCCCGACCTCCAAGGCAGCTGACAAACCTGCAGTATAATGAGATTGGTGCACTGCCCCGCCAAGAACCATCTCCTGCTCCTCACCAATGCTTGGCTGAAAACCTCTCCAGACGCTTGGGTATGAGGCATAGGGGAAAATTTACTAAGATGAGAGTTCTATTAAGTGATGATACCCCTAGCAACCACATTCCATGCATCTTCTAGAAAGTGCTAGATAAATGAGAAGTAGAATCTGATTGGTTGCTATGGACAACATCACTTCTTAAATAGAACTCCCATCTTAGACCTTTCAGGAAACCCCGATTCAATTATTTTCTACCAGTCTTCCAGCCGACATCGACAAGGCAGCTAGTCTCGGCTTCCAGCTCGAGCCTCATGAAAATTCTCGACCAGTAACTCAGGGTTCCCAGGTTCAGGATGGAATCATTATACTCTATTATGCAAGCCCTGGAACCAGGCGATTTTATGGCCTCCCTAGACATTTAAGATGCCTACTTGCATATCTGCAATATGGAGGGTCACCAACAATTTCTTCAGTTTGCAGTACAGTGGAAGCAAATCCAAATTTAGGTTTTGCTTTTTGGGCTTTTCACGGCGCCCCGTGTGTTCATGAAGGTCATGGCCATAATAGCTGCTGCCATTCACTGCAGGGGTATTAGAATTATGCCTTTCCATCTGCTGGCTTAGTCTCCAGAGAGAGTTCAGGAACTGTATGTCACCATAGCCTTTCTGCAGAGACACAGCTGGATAATCAATTGGCACAAGTCCAGCCTTGCTCTCTCAGGAAATGCTCCTCCTTAGGGTTCTTATGGACTAACTTTCTTCCCAAGGACAAAGAGGACTCTGGGCCTGATTCAGAGGTGCTCGCTGTTTGCGAGCGCTCACTCTGAATCAGGGTGGGATTTTTGTTTTTCTTTGGCCTCCAGGCCGCTCGCTAAGCTCTGGGTGACCACCCACAGCTTTTGCAAGGGGCCTGGCGCGATTATTGTGACCATTGGGTTTGCAAGGAGACCCTGTGGTAGGGTCTCAGAGCAGGAAGTCCATTCTGCCTTACAAGTGCTAATAGAGCAGGAAGTCCACTACTGACATCACAACCCTTTCATGGTAGAGCCAGAGATGCTTCCACACAGGCTAGAGGAGGTAGAGGTCATCCACAGATGATCACACGTCGACTGGAACAAAAACCAGTTGATAAACAGGTGGCATGACTCTCTCCCATCCCACTTGGGATCTCCTACGGTAGGAGCTTACTTCAAGACTTTTCAACAGGTTTGGAAACGGACCACTTCAGATGCATGGATTCACAGATTACTCTCATAGGGTAGAGGATAGATTTCACCTCCAAATGGTTTCTTCACCACAGGGCAGACAAGGCCATGGTTCTGCAAGGGGCAATTAAGTCTCTCCAGTTTCACTGCTCCCATTCAACCTCGAGTGTAATCACAGGTGCGGCGGCGGGAGAGGAACAGTCAGGTGCTTTTGTTTAAGGCGCTGTCAGGAGCTGTTGTTCAGGGCCCTGGCTCCATGACTCAAGTCAGGCAGAAAAAGTCAGGGTGCCAGGGACCCAAACCCCAAACTTTTATAGAGTTGGCAAAGAGTCCCTAAATTAGGTAGATTATTTTTTTTAAATTAAAGTATTATTGCTGGAACTCTGGGCCTGATTCAGAGCCGCTTGTAAGCGGCCGCTCGTTCGTTCCGAGCGATGTTAGCCCAACTGCGCATGCGTACGGATCATTATACGAAAGCGCTAACCAGTCAGTACGGCCGAAATTCATGTGCTCGCAAAATAGCGAATGCCTGCTATTTTGAGTGACAGAAAGAGGCGTATGTGGGTGGTAACAGGGGAAGGTGCTTGAAAATGGGGAGTGGAAATCAGAACGCAGGCGTGCTTAAAGGTCAAAACGGGCGTTTTATGGGTGTGCATATTTAAAACATCAGCGTCATTGACCACGTCACTGGGTTATTTTATAGTCAGAACTGCTTGCAAAATTGTGGTAGCAAACACCAACCCCAAGAATAGCGAGCAGTTCATACCCTTGTCGATGTACTTGATTAATCTAATAAATAGCGGACATGACATAGGATGCGAGCGGCCAGGGGGCGTATTTTTCCAAAAAACGAACGCAAGTTTTGTTAGCTCGTTCAGACATAGAGGCGTGAACAGACCGCAAACAGCGAACGGTTCATTTGAATAGCCACCCCTTGTTTTAGAACGAACGACCGCAAATAGCGAGTGGCTCTGAATGAGGGCCTCTGTCCGGTTTCTTAGGCACATTTTTCTAAACTGAGGGTTGGTGAGGTATAGAAGGGGAGGAGCTACACACTTCTAAATTATTTAAGTGCCAGCTCCAACTACTCACACCTCTATACCCCAGTGTACTAGTTCCAGTGTCCCCTAATGGATGATAGAGGTTGAACTCGCAGAACTCCTTGAAAAAAATAATTCTAACATCAGGTAATGAGGCAATCTTCCTTCAGATCCAGACAGAATGCAGTAGCTGCTCTAGCAAAGTGACCAGGCTGAGACCCCGGTATAAGCCTGCCTGGAGAAAAACCAGTACCTTGGAAATCCTAAACACCTTAGGATCAAAAACTTTCTGTGGGAACACCATTGCCCAAAAGTATGCCAAACCCTGTAATAGATGCTGGTAGAGGCAAGCTTTCATGCCCTAAGCATCATTCGAATTACAGAACTGGAAAAACCTTTCACTCTTAAGATGAATACGTTTTAAGAGACACGTCGTCAAAGTCAAACTAGTTATGTCCAGATGCCGGCAGGTACTCTGCGTTAGCAGATCCTGCCATAGAGGAAGAGGATACAGACTGTCTATGGATAGATTTTTGTATGTCGTGAACCAATGACGTCTGGGCCAAGCCGGAGCCACCAGTATTACTATTCCGCCTTCTTACTTTACTCAAGAAATTCCTCTTGGGAGAAGGGAAATCAGAGGAAAGAGATACACCAGCTTGAAGTCCCATCTTACTGCCAGTGCATCCACGAAGGCTGCTGATGGGTCTCTGGACCTGTACCTGGGGACCTTGTGGTTGTGACGCGATGCCATAAGATCTACAGTATTTCTGGTCGACCCCATTTGTTTAAAAGGAGCTGAAACACTCCAGGATGGAGAGACCACTCTCCGGTGTGTATGTCCTGGTGACTTAGGATGTATTTCCGGTATGAATATTGCAGAGATGGCCGGAAGATGACGTTCTGCCCAGGTCAGAACCTTTGTCAATGCTTTCATGACTGCATAACTTCTTGTGCCTCCCTGATGGTTGAGATAGCCCACTGTAGTTGCATTGTCAGACTGGATCTGGACCAGCCTGCACTAGAGCAGGTCCTGTGCCACGATAAGTGCTTTGTATACTGCTCGCAGTTCCAGAATGTTTATTGGCAGATGACTTTGATTTGTCCATTTTCTCTGAAACGTGTGATGACCTGTCACTGCCCCCCCCCATCCGTGAATAGTGGTGTCCATGGTGAGAAGCACCCAATTTGGAATCCAAAATAGGCGCCCTTCATTCAGATGGTCCTTTTTCTGCCACCACAGGAGGGAGTGACAAACCTCTGGAGTGAGAAGGATCCCCTGGGACCTTATTAGATGATACTGTCCATTCCACCTGGAGAAATCAATTTTTGCAGAGGTCTGGAATGTAACTGAGCATACCCCACCATGTGGAAGGTGGATACCATTGATCCCAGGATTTGCATCGCTAATGAAACAGATATCCGCTTGCATATTCGCAATGATAGAACCACAATCTTGTCCTCTGGCAGAAACACCCTTTGTGCCCAAGAACCCAGAAGAGTTCCCAAATGTACAATCTGCTGTGTTGGAGCAAGAGATTATTTCTTCCAATTGATGATCCAGCAGTGCTTCTGAAGGCAGGCTATGGTCAGCTGAAGATGGTTTTGTAAAACAACCGGAGTCTGCACCAATATCAGAAGGTTGTCCAGATATGGCAGTATTCTGACTCCCCAACGCCTGAGATAGGCCGTCATTACCGCCAATATTTTGGTAAATACCCAGGGAGCCGTAGATAGGCCAAAGGGTGGTGCCTGAAAGAACAGCAAACCATAGGAACTGTTTGAGGGAGAGCATTATAGGAACATGCAGTTATGCATCCTGAATGTCCAGGGACACCATATAATCCCCAGGCTCCTTTGCCAAAATAATTGACCAGAGAGTTTCCATATGAAACTTAGGTACATGGATAAACCTGTTGAGGGTTTTTAGATATACATATAGGCAATGAGCCCCATTCAGTTTCTATATAGATAGAAATAATAACCCCTTTGTTGCGACACAGGAACCGGGATTATTACCCCTGCCTGCAACAGGGAGTAAATGGCCTCCTGAAGGGCCAAGGCCTTGACCGCATCTGATGGAGGATCTGTGCAAAAAAAAAAAAAAAATTCTGCGGAGGATGCCTCCTGAAAGTGAGGGGATACCAGAGAGACCACTTCTCGGACACAGGCATTGGTTATTTGATGCCAGTAATCCGCAAACTGAAGAAGTCTGCCTCCCACCCTGGGATTCTCTTAGGAGGCCCGCCCCATCAGGCCGAGGTTTTGCCTACCGGTATGTAAGCTGGACGTCTTGCCAGCCTTGTTGTCCTGTGAAAAATAGACTGCTTAGAGGAAGTCTGTTCCCTTGCTCGTGCCGGAGGATGGAAGGACCGAAAAATGAGGTATGGTAAGAACTTATCCTTGTTATCTTTCTTCGAAGTCCATAGGGTCCACAGGGTTGACCTTGGGGTATAGGTTGGGAACCAAATCCGGGCACCACCCAGTTAAAGCTTTCAGCTCCCAGGATGCACTGGGTCCAATCTCATTATAACCCTGCCCCCAAGCCAGAGGCACCTCAGTTTGTAAGTAGCCAAAGGCCGGAAGAGGAAAAAGAGAGAGAAGACTGGAACACTCAAGAACCATACTCGCAGAGATGGAGACGGGAAACCGGTGACCAGTAACAGCCCATAAGAAGCCAGGTGCGTCAGGGGGCGGGTGCCCAGTGGACTTAGAGATGGTAAGAACTTACCCTTGTTGTTTCTTTCTTCGAAGTCCACTGGGCACCCGCCCCGACGCACCTGGCTTCTTATGGGCTGTGTTACTGTTCACCGGTTTCCCGTCTCCTTCTCTGCGAGTATGGTTCTTGAGTGTTCCAGTCTTCTCTCTCTTTTTCCTCTTCCGGCCTTTGGCTACTTACAAACTGAGGTGCCTCTGACTTGGGGGCAGGGTTATAGGGAGAGTGGTCCAAGTGCATCCTGGGAGCTGAAAGCTTTAACTGGGTGGTGCCCAGATTTGGTTCCCAACCTATACCCCAAGGTGAACCCTGTGGACTACGAAGAAAGAGATAACAAGGATAAGTTCTTACCATATCTCATTTTCTTCTTCAGGGTCCATAGGGTTGACCTTGGGGATGTCCCAAAGCAGTCCCTATAAGGGTGGGGACACTCCTGTGCTGAGAGAAGAATCCATCACCCAAAGGAAGCATCCTGAGAGGCAAAGGAATCCGATGCATAGAACCTTAGAAAGGTCTTGACAGAAGACCACGTGGCCACCTTGCAAGGCAGAACAGCCGAGGCACCACAACGAGCCACCCACCAGGGGCCCACAGCCAGAGTAGATTAAGCAACAGAAAGGCCTTCCCATGTGTAGGCCCCTGAGATAGTCATTCGAAGCCATCTAGCCAATGTCTGTTTATTGGTCGGCCATGCTTTCCCGTGAAATCCAAAGACCACAAATAAGTTGTCTGATTTCCAGAATGAACTTGAACAGACCACGTAAATCCTGAGGCGCCGGACCACAGGCAATGAGACCACAACCCGACAGAGGACTGGTGACTGAAATGTCGGTACAATAAGTTCCTGAATAATATGGAACATAAAAAACACTTTAGGAAGAAACACAGGGCAAGTGCGACTCACAACCCTGTCTTTGTGAAATATCCAGAAGAGGGAGCCACATGAGAATGCTCCCAATTCCAACACTGTTCTGGCAGATGCAAACTCCATAGAAAGAGAGTATAAGCTATAAACCATGTAAGGGCTATCAAAACTAGTGTTTCCAATGGAGGCCCCAGGAGGGCACGAAGAACCACTGCCAAATCCCAAAGGAGCCCCTAGGGGGGATAAAGGGAGGTAGAATCCAGAAAATCCCCTGAAGGAGGGTCTGTATACCCGAGAGTGGAGCAATTCCACCTCCGAACCATACTGACAGTGCAGAGACCTGACCTTTGAGGGAGGCCAGGCGGAGGGCTAGACCCAAGCCAGCTGGAACGAATGCCAGAACTTCTGGAAATCCTTAACACCTGAGGATCATAGCTACAGGTACGATACCATAAGAATTATGCATGCCACATTCTGTGGTAGATCCCAGCAAAAGCTGGCCTACATCTGTAGACCATCATCTACAGATATATTGGCAGATCACTCGATCTGCAGATATCAGCTAGGTGTGTACCCACCATAAGAGGTTATTTTTCCCATGGGAATCCAAGCCTTATACGCTGTCCCCTTGGCTATATGATTGGTAAAGGGCATTGTGTTATGCAGTATCAGGAGACAGGAGTGTCCACTTTCACCCTTGACCTTTGCATTAATTATAAAATACCTTCCAGCAAAGCTACAAATCTATTTAGAAATCAAAAAGGGATAGGTCAACTCTGGTGAATATTATTAACATTTAATTATATAGAGTTAGCATATTACATTTTGCTTTACAACAGGGATACAAGATTCTCCTTATTATACAAGTCCCCATTTCTCACTTCCTAATCTGCACAAAATGCCCCAAATTTATGGCATAATCTCTAGCTAAAGAAATCAGTAAGTCTCCACATACCAAATTCTCATTTGGAAGTTCTAAATGCCAATTATATTTTCATGCACCTCCAAGACAAAAATACCGGAAGAGGAGGAGGAGAAAAAGAAAAAAAAAAAAAAAAAAAAAAAAACACACTTGGAGGCAGCATTATCAAAATTCATAGAATTTTAATGAGCATCAACCAGTTTTTTTTTTTTTAAAAGTACTACTCCATGCATGTTTAGCTATAACAAATGTCAGTGTTGCTTATGGAAATACTTCAGTTTTCCAGCTGGGTCAGGAATTATCTAGAAAAAAAAAAAATTATAATTAACAAAATTTGTGACAGTGTCCAATATCTTCTAGATAACACAACTTCAATGTAGAGACATGTAATAGGAAGGATGAACTTACGGACTCAAAAAAGCCCTACACATTAGGCCATGGGTAGCCAACCCTGGTCCTCGAGAGCTACCAACAGTGCATGTTTTCCAGGTGTTCTCACAGAATCACAAATGAAATTAGTTTCACCTGTGGATCTTTTAAAATCTGTTAATAAGTAATGCTGTGCACCAGCTAGGTGGTCTGGAAAACGTGAACTGTTCGTAGCTCTCGAGGACAGAGGTTGGCTACACGATAGACCATTTATAGTGCCCACTTAATACATATCGCGTACCACAGCCAGAAATAAAAAACATGGCAAGAGTTTAATTAAAACTACAGACAACAGCATGCCAAAAGTTTGATGCAGCGATTGCAATAAAAGTGCTAGCAGGTAAAATATTTACCCAAAAGCTTGTACCACCAGTCTTGTAACTGGAATATTTAAATAAAAGATAAGGTGTCCACACACGCAACTATTATCCCATAAAATAATCAGCAGGCATAATGGATGATCACATTTTGGCAAGCCCATAAGAGAGGGCGATATAAGCCTGCGCATAGTCATCTGCCACCTGCATTCAAAGGGGAAGATTCAATTCAAAGTGATGTGATGGCAGGTAAGTAGACATTGGCCATATATGGTAGTGCCAGCATCACACGTTTTTTCCTAATACCTCTATGGGGTATGAGCGAAAAATTGCAAGGCCAGTAGATGCGATGTGCCTTCCCCGACCATCACATTGCATCCTGTGTGCAAATTTTAAGTCTTCCTTCCAACCCCAAAGATCTCAATGGAAGCCTTAAATTTAGCACAATTGGATTTTGACTATCCACTCTGGCATATGCGGTCTGCATTAGATAAAAATGGAACGTTTAAGTGTCAAAAGTAACAGGAACTTCAGATAATATAGAATATTGAGGCTTAAATAGTACAAAAGCTGTAGTTTATTTACCAGGACAGCTGCATAGAGTATCCATAAAACTAGATACTAATTGCTCCCTGTACATAAATTATACAGACATCAACCTTCGATATTTTTGGTTGATTCCACTGCCAACAGCATTTTTCAGCCTCATCGCTGACTCTTGAAACATGCACTCATAATACTGAAAACTAATGAACAGAAGTTAAACAGAGCAATGAATCTAGGATAAGTTATGTGCTCTATGATTTACTTACAATTCCTGCCTTGGCCACCATACTTTCATAATATCATCAGGTTTGATCTAATTTAAACAAATTTAGTACTTTCAGAATGAATATATGAAATATATATATTTTATTTTACACACACTTACGAGTAGAAGTGTTCTGTAACAACAAGCAGCTACATGCACCAGCTACACAGGTGGGGGGGAATCGTTTGATAGTCTAGCCTCATCAAAAGTAGTAAAATAGCAGCTGTACTTCGAAGAATCACATTTGAATAGCAGTCTCCATCACCTACAGCCAAACACTACTCTGGCATTTAACCATTTGCCTAGCGTGGTGGCATAGTTTGCGACTATGCCAGGCTGTGCATTACCGGGCATGGTTGCAATCAATGCGACCAGTCAAACGCACTGGGTGGCTGCCGGAAGATCATCTTTCACTTACCGTTTCACTACCAGGTTTCCATCCTGCAGGGCAAACTAAAAATTAAAAAAAAAAAAGAAAAAAAAAAAAAAAAGTTATCAAAAGTAACTTATTCTGGCTAAGTGATTTATATATTGTTTGAAGCTAAAATAAATCAAACAAGATTGATTTATCCTAACATTTTATATTCAACTACTTCTAGAATGGATGAATATGAAATTAGGAAACATCCAAAAAGTACAGCAAATATCGCTTAAAATACTCAGATAATGTATCAAAATATAGCCTTAGTCAGCTGAGTAGAGACAGAAAAAAAAAAAAAAAACAACCCTTCTCCACAAGGTATATAATGTGATGATTGTATGAAATTGATGCAAAACCTGCGCTTGTTGGTTGGTATAGGATAATGGTAGCTGCTGGAACTATGGAGATAATCCCAGATCTCTTATATATATGATATATAGTGCCTGCGCTAGTTTGCGTAATTCTGTAAGTGCCTAATGTGACAACCAATATGTGTATGTAGATCTAATAATACTAGGCACACAGGGATAATAGTTAGGTGGTTTTAATGGATATAGTACATACTACAACAAATCAATTGAGAAGTCACAATGCTCTCTAATTTGAGGAGTAATGTATGCATAATATGGTACAGGGAATGGGTAGTATATAAGTATATGGTCAAATGAACGTAGAAAAAAATGGGGGGGGTTAAAATAATAAACAGTGTCCTTTATATATAAGAAAATTTTTTAATATGTATTGCAGAAGGAATTAATGTCCTGGGGGGGGGGGGGGGGGGGGGTTGTGGACTGGAGGGTAGATACACAATGGGACACTAAACAAATTAGAAGAGGAAATACAAACACTTAACAGCAAACTTGACATACACAGATAAGATGAAGAGTTCACAACATTAGAACAATTAGCACTAGCCAAATTGGGAAAAAAATGAAAACACCTTAATAGCCACTAAACAATCCAAAATACTTAGTGACAAAATTGGTTAAAAAAAAGATCCAAGACACCCAGAAAAACAAAAATAAGAAGGAATCGCACAACAATAACACTATCACAAAGATCTCTAAGATCAAGGAACACACAAGATACAAGGGGAAAAAATCCTAAACAAAAACCAGGACACCAGTATACAAACAACTCAACTTAACATACCAACAGTATATGACAAAATTGCACAACAAACCACAGACAAAAGGAAACACATGATCTAACAACAAAGGGGGACGATCCAACAGAAGAATCAGATTTGGAAACAAGTAACACTACAGAATTCTCGACTTACAACATAAATGAAGACTATTCCTATGAACACATAGCCAGTCTTTCTTTTGAGTTGTGAACCTGCCTCTAAACACATACACCAGACACATCCAAATATATCAGACAGCGGAGACACATGCTTACCATGGGGCACATCTTTTTTAGATATAGGGCCAGGCATCCTGGCATGCAAGGACAAACCAACCTCAAACAAACACAAACTAGAGTTACTAGAAGGGGATGTAGAGGAGGTAGAAACACCCACAAAAAAACCCACCACCCAACGGACACCAAAGAAACAGGGATACTCAACTTGAGCAGAATAAACCTAGGACCAACACACAAGGAAGCATTACACAAAGCTTAAAATTTGCCCCACAAATAAATCTCAACAAATTCGAGACATATTTGAATATCAACAGGTTTTTTTTTTAGGAAACTTACGCTACAAAAATACTACAAAGGACACAAATAGATTAGATTACAGACCAGAAGACAAAACATCTGAATTCAAGCACTCCAACCTTAAACCTACCTCCAAATTCTACCCACAACACCTTAGGGGACCATTCATAGACACATTTGAGAAACTAGTAATCAAAGATTTGGAGAACATAAAACCAAACAAAAAATCCACGCACAATTTCACCAGAGCAGAACAAACGGCACTAAGAGGAAAACACAAACCTGGTAATCAAACCTGCTGACAAGGGGGGGGGGGGGGTTGGGGAATTGTACTGCTTGACAAACAAGATTATTTGGACGAATGCAATAGAATTTTAGGTGACAAGGACACATACCAGATCCTGGACAAAGACCCAACACAGTATTATCAATCAAAATTGAAACACCTTATATATGCAGGCCACGACAGGGGAATCTTAAACAAATCAGAACACCAATTCCTAAATAACACAAATCCAGTAATACCCGTTTTTTACTACTTACCCAAAGTCCACAAAAAACAACAAACTGCCAGGGAGACCTATCATATCAAGGATTAACTCACTTATCGCCTATCACAATATATAGACATTTTCCTACAACGTGAAACAGAAGTCATACATACAAGACACAGCAGACATACTCAGAACATTGAAACAAACCACATGGGAAGAGGGTTGGAGGCTCTGCACATTAATAGACCATACACAAGGCACACACACAAGCAATTGAAGACATACTTAGTAGTGACAAAAACACACAGACCAAGTAGACTTCATAGTCGAAGGTATCAAGTTTATATTACAACACAACTATGTATGGTTTGACAACCGTTTTTTTCGCCAGACCAGGGGCACCGCTATGGGGACTAGATTTGCGCTGAGCTACGCAAATCTGTTCATGAGTAGCTGGGAGAATGACATCTGGAACATGCGGGAGCTCTACGCAATCTAGTCCTCTAGCGCCGCTACATAGACTGTCATATTCATCTGGAAGGGGGATGTCAACTCACTCTAAAAACTTTCCTGAACCACATCAACAATAGAGGACTGATATTCACAACAGAACATAGTCAAAAGCAAGAGAATTTCTTGGACCTTACAATATTCATTGAAAACCATAAGATACACACCAGAACATTCCAAAAACCTGTTGATATTAACAGCTTCATTCTATCAACCAGTGGACACCATCCAAACTGGTTGACCAGCATTCCTAAAAGTCAATTCACAAGAAATCAGACGAAACTGTACACAGGATAGAGATTACACAGAACAAGCAACAGCAATGAAAAAACAATTCAATGAGAAAAAAAATACAACACCAAGTTAGTAGAGGATGCATACGAAAATGCCAGATTGACAGACAGAGACACTGCTACAATCAAAAACCAACAACTACCAATGAAAAATACAAAACCTGTCTAGTAACACAATACAGCAGACACAGATATATGTTACGCAAGATACTTACCAGACACTGGCACATTCTATTACAGGATGATCAACTGTCAGAAATTCTCCCAAACAGACCAGAACTACTTCTCAGAAAAGCACCAGACCTAAACGGAACACTAACCAAAAATCACATACTGCCAAAATAATCAAAACAAAAAGGACCATTATGGATTTACCACCAGGAGGGGGGTTTCTTCCACTGCAGTAACTGTCTCACATGCACACCCACAACCGAAAGAATCAAAACATTTATATCCAAACAAACGAACAAAGAATTCACAATTAGGGAACACATCACATGTGCTAGCACAGGGGTCACTTACTTAGCAGAATGCCCCTGTGGCCTTCAATATGTAGGGAGAACAAAAAGACCACTTAAAATCAGAACTGCAGAACATGTGCATAACATTCGCAGAGGCTTAGAATCCCACAGTTTATCCAATCATTTCCAACTCAAACATGACAAAAACCCATCAGGACTAAGCATCATAGGCATAAAACATGTACTCAGGAACTGGAGGGGGGGGCGGCAACTTTGACCTAGTTCTAGATAAGGAAGAACTGACCCCATATGGACTAAATATAGATAATGAAGTCAAAGCCATTATTAGCCACTGACCATTCATAAACAATAGGGCTCATATAATAATAAAAAATAAAAAAATATTGGGAGCTGCCATATTGATGTTTTACAAACACAACTATTAAATACATGAGTAAACCATCAAATCACCATAGTCATCATTAAACATGCCAAATGATGAAGCAAAGGAGATATAGGTACAGATATATAGCCTCACTAGTGTTCCACATAAAATATGTGATGTGCAACTGCCACCAATCACATATTTAGTACCATAATTATTTAAACAATTGAAACACAAAAACAATTATAATACCAAGACACAGGACATGACGTTAACTAAGCAACTAAGAATGTATTGAGCCACATACAATATCTACATATCAGTTTATTTCTAAAATAAACTAGATAGTTTCCATGACAACTACGTTAACATTACTAATGGAGAGACAAACTTTCCTGCAATCAATTAAATCCGGTTTCCTTGACAACCAATATGCAAACCATTTGAGACAGGAAACCAATTAGAACCACACCCGGTTTCTACCTCCTCTACATCCCCTTCTAGTAACTCTAGTTTTGCGTTTGTTTGAGGTTGGTTTGTCCTTGCATGCCAGAATGCCTGCCCTATATCTAAAAAAGATGTGCCCCATGATTTATTTCTGAAATCCGAACCCCCCTGATCCGAGTCAGGCTCGACATTTCCCGCCTGACTCGGATCTGAAATCGAGGCAAAACGTCATCATCCCGCCTTCCGGGTCTCACGGGTTTTGGATCCTATATAAGGTACCCGCGTCAGCGCCATTTTCTCACTCGGCTGTAGACAGTGAAGAGGGAGGGTGGGAGTTAAGGCTGGCTGGGCTGTGTAGTGTAGTGCAGTGTAGTGTTGTGTTGTGCTGCTGTTGTCCATAGGGGCTGTGTCCACTCCTTCAAAGTCCATAGGGGCTGGCTGGACTGTGTTGTGCAGTCAGTTGTCCATAGGGGCTGTGTCCACTCCAAAGTCCTGTGCAGTGTCCCAGTCCTAAAGGGGTACTGTAGTGTTGTCCAGGGGGTGCTCTGTACATCAGGGGTGCTCCCCCCAAGTGCAAAAAAATATATATATATTTATTCTGTGTTTGTGAATTGTGTGCACTGTGGCTGCCTCAACAAAGGAGCAGCGCCAAGCGTGCGCCTGTGTCCCATAAGTAAAGGGCCGGCTGGCTCATTTCTTAAAGCGTGGTGTAACCCACAAAGTGCACTAGTCTCCAACAAAAATAAAAAAATATTTTATGTGTTTGTGTGCGCCTTAGCCGCACGTATATATAAATATAACATAAATGGAGGACCAAACTTTCTCAGATAAAAATAAAATAGGGAAAGATCAAGAACCACTTCCACCTAGTGCTGAAGCTGCTGCCACTAGTCATCGTCTGCCAAGGCCGATGCCCAATGTCATAGTAGAGGCCACATACAATCCCAAATGACAAAGTTCAGGAAAATGACCTTAAAAAAACATTTAAATCATCTGAAGAGAAACGTAAACTTGCCAATATGCCATTTATGACACGGAGTGGCAAGGAACGGCTACGGTCTTTCCCTATGTTCATGACTAGTGGTTCAGCTTCACATGAAGATGGAAGCCCTCCTCCAGCTAAAAAAAATCAAACGAGTTAAGCTGGCAAAAGCACAGCGAAGCACTGTGCGTTCTAAGAAGATATTACAAATCCCCAAGGAGAGTCCAAGTGTGGTGGCGGTTGCGATGCCTGACCTTCCCAGCACTGGACGGGAAGAGGTGGCTCTTTCCACCATTTGCACGCCCCCTGCAAGTGCTGAAAGGAGCACCCACAGTCCACTTGCTGATATGCAAATTGAAAATGTCACTGTTGAAGTACAACAGGATGAGGATACTGGTGTAGCTGGCACTGAGGAGGAAGTTGGCGAGGAGGATTCTGATGGTGATGTGGTTTGTTGAAATCAGGCTCCGGGGGAGACAGTTGTTGTCCGTGGGATGAAAAAGCCCATCACGGTCATGCCTGGGCAGAAGACCAAACATTCCATCTCTTTGGTCTGGCAATATTTCTATCCAAATCCGGACAACTGTCTTGCCATATGTAAAGGTGAAATAAGTAGGGGTAGGGACGTTAACCACCTAGGAACATCCTCCCTTATACGGCACCTGCAGCGCGTTCATAAAAAGTTACTGTCAAGTTCAGAAACTTTGGCTAAGACCGTAAGCAGTCCAGGGACACCTAAATCGCTTTTTCCTGTTTATCCAAGGAATCGGTGGATGAGGATGACATCTTGCCTCCGTAGAGCCAGTTTGTGCAGGGACACATTAATTGCCAGCTTGTTTTCTGGGGGCCCAAACGAACCAATAATTTCAGCCACAGTTGTGTGGCAGACCCTGGCGCTGAAATGATTGGTTTGTTAAAGTGTGCTTGTCCTATTTATACAACATAAGGGTGGGTGGGAGGGCCCAAGGACAATTCCATCTTGCACCTCTTTTTTCTTTGCAGTATGTACTGTTTGGGGCCTAGTTTTTCAAACTGCCATCCTGTCTGCCACTGCAGTGTCACTCCTAGATGGGCCACGTGTTTGTGCCGCCCACTCGTGTCGCTTAGCATAGTCATCCAGCTACCTCGGTGCAATCTTTTGGCCATAAAAACAATATTGTGAGGTGTTCAGAATAGACTGGAAAGGAAGGTTATTGAGGTTAATAATTGCATAGGAGCAGAAAAACCCACAAATTCTGTGATTTAAGCTGTTTTTATGCTTTTTTTCAAAAAAATACAGATCCAAAACACAAGACCCAGAACCCAAAACACGGAAGGGTGGTTTTGGCAAAACCAATCCAGATCCAAAACACGAAGAAAGATCCAGATCCAAAACACAAAAAGTGGCCGGTGCACACCCCTAGTTCATAGGAATAGTCTTCATTTATGTTGTAAGTCGAGAATTCTGTAGTGTTACTTGTGTCCAAATCGGATTCTTCTTCTGTTGGTTCGTTCCCCCTTGTTGTTAGATCATGTGTTTCCTTTGTCTGTGGTTTGTTGTGTAATTTTGTCATATACTGTTGGTATGTTGAGTTTTTTGTATACTGTTGTCCTGGTTTTGTTTAGGATTTTTTCCCATTGTATCTTGTGTGTTCCTTGATCTTAGAGATCTTTGTGATAGTGTTATTGTTGTGCGATTCCTTTCTTATTTTTGTTTTTCTGGGTGTCTTGGATCTTTTTTTTACCAATTTTGTCACTAAGTATTTTGGATTGTTTAGTGGCTATTAAGGCGTTTTCATTTTTTTCCCAATTTGACTAGTGCTAATTGTTCTAATGTTGTGAACTCTTCATCTTCTCTGTGTATGTCAAGTTTGCTGTTAAGTGTTTGTATTTCCTCTTCTAATTTGTTTAGTGTCCCATTGTGTTTGTCTACAATTAATTTCATGAGGTTTTTAGAGCATTCTTTCAGAATAGTGTCCCATTTTATCATGAAGTCTGAGGCCGGAAGGCTGCAACGCGTTGGACAACATTCAATCCATCTCTGGAACACACGCTGACATAGGAACACTTACCGGCGTAAGCACTGATAAGAATAACTGTTCCCTGAGATCCTGCAGGATCTCTCAAGGATTTGCTCTAATTCAGGAAGCGAAAGACAAACCAGATTATCCAGGAAGTGGGCACACTCCATAACTGCCTCCGTAGGGACCTAGTCTCCACACCACCCGGTGGGTAGAGCAGCTGGCTGCAGCGATCGATAGCCGGTGACCACGTTAACTGTGATCGTGGTCTCGCTGCATCTGGTGAATCAACGGGACATATAGATTGTGTAACTTGGCACACATTCCAACGGAGGTGGAGAGATTGTGTACCTGAAAGAACCTTTCACACAAGGAAAGAAAATTGTTGCACTATGGGCCTGATTCAGAGCCGGACCCTCTGAACGAGCGCCCGCTCTGAATCAGGGCGTGTTTTTTTTTTCCGCCCGGCTTTTTGGACGCTCGCATAGCTGTGGGTTACCACCCACAGCTTATGCGAGCGTCCATGATGATGGTCGGGCTTGTGACGAGACCCTTGCGGTAGGGTCTCGTTGCCGCAAGCCCTGGAGTGATTTTGGCTCTAACAGAGCCAAAATCACTCCCACTGACATCACTAGTCATGTCAGTGGGGCCGGACCTAGACGGAAGGCGTCGTTCCCATGGGAACGCCTCCGTCTGGGCAGCCACGCCCCTGGCACACCCACCAAAGGGGGCATGCTGTCAATCACCATCGACAGTATGCCCCCTTTGGTGCGAGACCCGGCGCCGGGTCTCGCGCATGCGCACAACGGAGCTCCCTCCGTAGTGCGCATGCGCACTTGGGCACCATCAACCCGCTTGCGAGCGTACAGCACTCGCGAGCGAGTCTGAATGAGACCCTATGTGAATACTTGCCACAGTCAACCCATCCCCTATGGTTACTTCCAGCAATGTAACATGCAATGTCACAAAGCACATGTCCTCTTAAGCCGGTTTCACGAACAGAACTTCAGTTTACACCAAGGGCCTCCACAGTCACCAGATCAATGCAATAGAGCACCTATAGGGTGTGGCAGAAAGATATTCACAGTATGGATGTGCAGAAGACAAATTTAGTGCAACTGCGCAACACCATCATGTCAACCTGGAACAAAATCTCTAAGGAAGGTGTCCACCGCCTTGTTGAATCATTGGCAAGAAAAAAAATAAAAAAATACAGGCTGCTTGGGGATGAAAGGTGTACCTAATAAAGTGGTAACCGACAGCCTGATGCAGAGTTCTCAAATTAAAAATAAGGAACAAAACCCATGTTGCATTGCAGATGGGGCAGATTTAAAGCGTGACTGCAGATTCACAGTTGGGAAGAGAACAGTCTTAACTTAGTTCTATATTTCAATGTTAAAAACACAACAAAATTAAAAAAAAAAAAAAATAAATAAACACTGCGTGGCTAATTCTGAGCCAGACAACTGCTGGAGAGCCACAGGTTGGCCAGGCCTGCCCTAGTTCAATAATACAGGATAAAACCCAGAACCCGTGGAATGGCAGAAGCATCATTAAATAACTTGGCTTTGCACTGCTGATTGTCTATTATATTATTGCGAATATAGGGAGTTTTCTTTGTGGGCATGGCGATTGCACCAGAAAGCAAAACAAAGACCTTAGGGTTGGGATGCAGAACAAGTCTCTGCAGAAACTTGTAGCCAGATCTTCTGCAACAAACTACGGGGGTCACAGGCAAAATGGAAAAACCACTATGAGCTGTTCCTCTCATGATCATCAGTAAAGAACATATAACCCTAGTTGAAGGTTACAGGAAATCAGATCATCTATTCCATTTGTCTTGTGGTCTGACAATAGAACAGAGTTGCCTTGAAATTTGAATTTGCCACTACAGCATCTATTTCAGGTGGGCCGAAATTCTGTACTAGTAGTTAGGTGGTGTTTTGGGGACAACAAATGCCCATTCCCCTAGACAGACTTAATATCAACTAAGTCGGACCACTTATATTTTTTGTGTAATACAAAGGGTGGATATCAGGTTTCTTCTGACGTGTGTCAATGCTTCTGCCATTATGGTTCTGCTTCCAATGCCATATAGGCAGTTTAAGAGAGTAACCACTGTCTGATTGTTGCCAAAGTTCCTGAGAGTTTTGTGTCTTAAAAGAGGTTGTAAGTATTTAATTGCATGTTGCATGAACGTAGACTGTTTACATTCTCCTTATACCATTTCTGTAAGTAAAAGAGCCACAAACTTTGGAGCTAGAATCTTTGGCAAGAACAATCCATTTCGGTTCAGAGAAGGGACACACTGTGACCCTTCAGTATTGTATTCCGCCGCTATCAAAGAGATTTCCTTGCAATACTTGCAAGTCTGACTAAGGCCAAAAAAAGCAGAAAGTAAATTTTTTTTTGTTGTGATGCACTCCAGACAAGTTATTGTTAAAATAACAGATACCATTTAAAAAAAAAAATAATAATCAACCTTCGAACAGTATTCATTCGCAAAAGTAATCATTTCAATATAATATCCATTAGCCACCAATCCTCTGTTATGGGGTTGATATTAAGTTTAGCAAAATATTTTAATTATTTATAGATAATTAATATCAGTGGTTAAAATAGGCGATTGAATCCTTTATTAAAATCCTAATTTTTAGTGTGTGTGTATTACTAGTTTTACTATGACAACTAGGTTTCTGTTAGCGAGTATCCTTTTATTGACAACCAGTTGTCTGTAATCTTAGTTGCTGACAACTAAGGCCTGTACTCAGTTAGACGCAAAATGTCGGAAAGATTTCACCAGTCGACTTTCTGCCTACATCGCCAGTTTGACACGAAAACTTTGTGCACGTCCCCGCTTTTTGCCCTATTCAATTCCAAACCACATGAAAATGGAAAGCGGCGAATGTGGAAAGTAGTCAGAATTGGGAAATCAGTCTGCACCCCAAAAAAAAAAAATGCACTAACATAGGGAATCAATGTAGATGTGTACTAATAGTCCTAATAAAAGTGTTTGGGGTACTAAAGTAGTTTAAATTGCTTCTTATTAGTGTCTTTGCATAAGTGGTGAAGAATGGCATAAAGCATAATTTTTTGGTGAAAATAAGTAGTCCAGTCAAATTTGGGGTACGTGAAAATGGGTGCTAGCATATTTTTAATGTCTTTAAAGTGAAGTTTTAATAAACATGAAAAACCACTCATACATGCACCTGCAATCCCAAAAACACTTTACCCCTCCAAAACAGGCAGAAAGTCCAAATCCACGGAAACTTTTTTGCCAAACAGCACTTTCGCCTCTAATTTAATACGGCCCTAAATCTGAACTGTTCCGTAAAGCCTCCAGCTCCACTGAGGAGTAAAAGACTCGGGACTTAACAAAAGATATACCCTCAGGGTACAGAATGGATTTCAATAGGGTACCCCACTTTAATGTCACAAACCCATTAATTGCATGCTTTGAAATCCTGCTTCCATGAGGAAGTTGGTCTAGGAAAGGGTCCTTGTGAGACCTTTGACCACCTTCAGACTCGAAGTGACTAAAAAGGCTGTTTAAACGAGTTATGAAAAAAAATGCCAAAAATACAGCAGTTCTTCTGTCAAAATGAAATTCATCTATCCTGCAGCAACTTAACGGGTATTATCTCCAGAGCATTTCAGACCATTGAGTCCAGGTTTTCACCAAGCAAAAAATTTAACAAAAAAAAAAAAAAAATCGAAAGAATGTTTAAAATTCTTTCACACTGGGTCTGCAAAACCCATTGACAAAGCTATACACCTCTTGTGGCGACTACGGCTAAAACCATACTTCTGGCTGCGATTGCTTAATACGTGCTGCACAGTTAGACTTGTTGGCTTTTTTTCCCCCTTCAGAAGGCTTTTAGGAGTATGGAGAATGAAAAGGACTACCAATTAACCTACCCACATTACTAGTTTACCTAGAATGGGTGCTCTTCGGCTTTTTTTTTGGTTAGGGGGAGTCCAGGCTCCATAATGCATAAATACTCCATGTAAGAGCAATTTACGCAGAGGAGTTCACAGCATTGCATACAGCTTCACCATTGGTCAACAGTGAGCAAAAATTGTAACAAGCAATTAAGTGTCTTCAGCCACAACTGTCCCTGCCTGCACTCCTAAAGGGGCATAGCAGGAACCACCTGCACTCAAAGGCTACTTCACCTACATATGCTGCCTTACTCTGCTGATAAGAGGAAGGAGACACCAGAGGAAGGAGGAGTCACATTATGTACCTGTTGGGGTATTTCTTTTTCTGGTCTCTATGCAGCAAAGGAATTAAACTACACATGGAGATGAAAAGGAAGAAACTACGTTTCTTAAATTGGATTGAAGTTTAAACAAAGAAAACCTATAATAGCAAATGTTCTATGGTGGGGAGGGAAAAAAAACAAAACAAAAAAAAAAAAAAAACCACAATGAAAGGCTACTACTGCACCTTTTTATGTAGCGTTTACTTACACTTAATAGGAATAATCAGTTATTTATAAAATTACTCTTACACTATTGGCTACATCGTTCCAGTGCTGTGAAGCAGCAATGCTATCCACTGTGCCAATGTTAACACATTACTTACCTTCCCCGTGTTTGTCTGTGTACTGGAATGCTTGGACAAGACGAAGAGTCTCATCTACAGATCGACCAACAGGAAGATCATTCATTGTAATCTGCCGTAAGACTCCCCTGTCGTCGATTATGAAGAGCCCCCTAAAAACAAAAAAAATAGATAGCAGGCTCAATATTATAAGATGACTGGAGGCACTTGTGTGTCTCCACCAAAGCAGGCTATTTTCAAGACATTTCTGCAGGGAAATATACAAGAGGTAATGAAAACACTAGAGGGAAGTTGGTGGTGTCTTCTGGCAGAAAAATAGCCACCCAAATAAGAGGCCTGACTGGGCGGCTGGTAGAGTAAATCTTAAAGTTATGGGCACTTGTGGAAGTAGCCTCTGATTAGGAGACCTCGACAGAAACCTTCAGCAACCCAAGGAAGATGGTCTTGGGAAGTGCTCTCAGCACGCCAAGTTAGTTTTGTCTGGGGCAAAAACACGTCAGAAAATCTAGATGAATAAAATAAAAAATTCCATAGCTACGCTAAGAGATTACCAAAGCAGCTCCGACTGTTATAAAGCCAGTGTTGTACCCAGAACTTTTTTTTACTGGGCAGTATTATGAGACAGCCGGAGGGAGTGGACACAACCTAAATTTATTTAATCTCATTTTGTCATTGAACAAGATAGGATATTGTGTTAATATTGGAGTGAATGCTTATAGGTCTAGATAAGCAGACTGGCCCAAAAGAGCAGCCTTGTGTATCGTAGGACAGCTAGGATGAGAAGCTTAGTACAGTTAGCCAGGCATGTGAACGCACAGTTACAAGTTTTACTACACTGTTAGATGCACAAACCTGAGAGTGTGACCTTGGTCCTCCAGGTATACCCCATAATCCTTTGAAATCTGATGAGTCAAGTCAGACAAGAGAGGAATTTTCATGGGCCCAAGCCCACCTTGCTTCCGTGGAGTATTTATCCTATCAGCATAAACATGTATTCAATCATTTAAATACTGTTCTGTCCTTTTAAATGGTGCCTACAATGTTTGCAGCTGTAAGTGCTCTGATTCAAGGTTTATACAACCTATAGCCATGAAAGCAAAAAAAAAAAATACATTTGGATCATAGACCCTGTAAGCTACAACCTTGCCACTACATAAAGTGTGCAGAACACAGGTTATCCTTACTGCCCTTGTAGAATACAAGATCTATTAAAAAAGAAAGTAAATGCACAATGAGTTTCATCCAATTGCAAAAAATTATTTAAACAAAGATCACTAAAGCAAGCACAACAAGCTGCCCCTGAGGTGTGAGATTCTTTTTTAAAGCACTCGCATAAATACAGAGCACCATCAAACAAGATCTAGGGATTAATTCAGATTTGTTTTCCGAACATATCCAAATGTCTCATTAAACGAAATCTGTATGATCAGAGGGAGCCAGCTACAAAAAAAAAAAAAAAAAGGGTAATATAAATGAGATACAAACCATGCCAAGTGTGTAAATTGAGAGTCCACAGAGCAGGCTACAACTTCAGTATTTATCGATCTGAATTCTTCCATGCGGTCACTAAACGCAATAATTTCAGTTGGACAGACAAACGTGCTAGAGACAAACGGTAGAAAACAAATTCAGTTAGCGGTAGTAAGAAAAAAGAACAGACATTTCTATTAGAAACAGGGAGGGCAAAAGGGGAGGGGGAGAAGAGACTGACGGATACACGAATGCATCAAACTTCCAGAACGTTAATAAATTAGCGTCTGTTTGATCATCATTCTGGATGGGCATTTCTTCAAAATTCCAGGTGAAAGAATTGTAGCGATTTATATATCCATTCACTACCTAAACACTACTCTATACTCAAATGATCACAGCACTCAATCGTCATAGGGCTTGCAATCATTATACCCCTAGAAAGGACGCTTCAGCGTTGAAGAAAGCTTTTTTTCTGTTCACGGACAGCTATGGCTTTTTAATCCACAGAACCTTAAAGCCAGAAGTCACTTCAAACAAGATAGTGTATTTAGATAAACAGGTGATTAACTCTAGAAAAGGCTTGAAACACTTTAGAATCTTTGTTATGAAAGGGGACATTATAACTTATCTTGAAGTATGCAAACATCTTTCATTTTTCCTGGATACTAAATTAGGGTGAGAGTAAAAACGATCAGGTCAGGGGAATCTACCACTTTGGTGGAGAATTCAATTAGACCAGATATGTTTTGAGGTGCGAGAAATGGGTACAAAAACACATAGGTCTGTGTGTCAATGCGTAGCCTATGTGTTAACGTGGCCCCAGCTGCGATAAAGGGGCTTATCAGACATTTTATTTTCTAACCTGCCTCAGCCAGCAGCCCAGCATACATGATCACGCACCCTGGCTGAGGGGCTCACTGTGCACCCCACCTACCACCTTCCTTCTCAGTGACATTTTTTTCCCTAAAGGGGCCTCCTATGATTAGGCCGCACACCAATAAGTTCCATCTTTGGAACTAATTGAATTAGCCCCGAGAGATCAATTAGCCAGCGGTTAAGTACCGCAGCTAATTGAATTCCCCCCCTTGATGAGAGAGCAGTATGAAAAAAAAATAAAAAAAAAAATTAAAAAAAAAACACATCCCAGCAAACCTATTTGGAGGGGGCAACATAATGTCACATGTTTCCATCTGCTGAGTGGGTATAGTGGTCTCTGATATGCTGCCAACAGGGAATGAAGAAGGTTCGCATTCTAGCCAAGTATACACCAAAAATATTTTACAAATAAATAAACTATACTTACAAATCCAAGGGATAAAAGAAGAAAACTAAATATTTTCCTTTATAATCTGTAAGTTTCAATTCTTTGAACTCTCCATTTATCACCGCTGTTCCTTCCCAGTATGGAGCTGGCTTGGAAACTAAAAAATAAGAAAACATCACAATTGCCTATAGACGAGAATTAAACTGTACAAAAAAAAAAAAAATTATAGATAGAATTATGGGGATGGGTTCTCTCTTTCAGAAAAATAACTGCTCTGCTTTTTTTTTTTGGTGCAGACCTTTTTGTAAATATTCGGTACTTACTCATTCGGAGGTCCATTAATCAAAGTAAATTTGAGGTATAATCCTCAAATATTAAGTATCCCCCGTATGCATTAAGGAGAGACCGCAGCAGGTATCTCCGACACCTGCTGTGATCCCTCCATTACCGCTGGCTGCCACATCCCCCATATGTTTCTGTGGGGGATGCGATGCTGCCAAATTTACCAATATCCAGAATGCGGTGCATTCCCAATATTGGCCCCCACAGCTAGCGCCATCTAAAGATGGCGTTAGCAGCTGTAGCCTATGGGCTACACACCGTATAATTAGCAGGAACTCTCCCCAGATATGGCGGCTGTGCATGTGCAGTCTGCGGGACAGCAGCCCCGGCATTGGCCGGCAGCTCTCCGGAGACATCGCAGGGACGGACTCCTTTCGGAGCCCGTGTCCCTGCATGTCCCGGATGATGCATCCGGCTACTATGATGGCATTTTCAAAAATGATCATGGGCGGTACTGTCATTCACTGATCGTTTTGCAAAAGTGATTATTAATAATTAGGGGCCTAGTTGCCTTAACAGGCCCCTTACCAGTACACAGTGTTCGCATTTTCGCTTCATGGTAGTGGTTGTCTTGGTTTCTATAGTATTTGTTAGTTATCAATATGGCTGAACTCAACAGGGGTATTTATTTTAGCGGTGATGCAAGGTGCCAGCATTCTGACCATTTCTCCGGCACCTCACAACCATCAATATTGCAGATTTTCCCCTCACACCCCATAGCAGTGCGCTGAAAATCTGCAATGTTGGGCTACCATATTAAGCAGTAAGGTGTGCAGCCACTCATTGCTTCAAATTGAATACAGCCAAGTGTTAACCTTCAGTAAAGGGATTTAGTCTAACTTTTTTCTGTCATGCAATAGAAACTCATAGCAAGAAATCAATAACCGTGGACGATTGTTATTGACCAAATTAAACTTAACCAGCATGCACAGTCCCACAGAGTACTAATAGTTATGCATTACGTGTCCTTAGTAGTAGCAAGCTGATATCTCTAGCAAGCTAAAACAAACAAAGCAAAAAATGGGCAGCATCGTGAACACGCCAAGAACTGACAATGAGTCCACGGAACACAGCATCAGAATCCCAATACAGAAGTTACCAATAAAATACTTTAAAACGGAAGATACATTATCAAACTAACATTCCAGTGCCTAGTAGTAACTTATTGATGTACAAATAAAATAAAAAAAAATAATAAAAAAAAAAAACACAAAAAAAAAGGGGTTGTTGCAACAGCACAGAAATACCAGCGCCGCAATTCCCCCCCTTCTCCCGCGGCCTGATCTCACACAAGACTCGCACATTTTTGTACGCAGCCCTATCTATGGGGCTGCGAACAAAAACCCACGAGTCCGGCGGTACCGTAAGAGCGGCATACGGCCGCACTTACTTGCGCCACAAGTAACTCACCCTTAATTGGATCGAATCCATAGGGGTTGATTCAATTATAAGCTACACAGTACACATCAGCCTTACATATGGATATCCCAACACGATGCATTTAAAAACGCACCCCAGCGGGTATGCAAACTGAAATACACGATTAGAGTGCCAATGCCGCCATTCCAAAGCAGTCAGAACAGCACATTGCTGGCATCGCCAGCACATCACCCCTAAATGAAGCCAGTCCAAATTCTTTTACGCTTCTTCAGAATAGGGGTGCCTAAATCTAATCCCCGCCACCCTTCTCGCACCATAAACCTAACCGTCCAGGGAGGGTGCCCAACCCTAACCTTCTCCCCGGGGGTGTCTAAACCCAACCCCCCCCTCCACTGCTACAAGCCAACTCTCCCCGGCTTAGCTCGTTCAGTATGCCAAACATCGGGATTTCGGCATGGGGCTAAAGATAGGCGCCAACATTTCGACGCCTATCTTTAGTCCCGGGTTGGCTTTCCACCGTCGGGATTCGGACAGCCGGCATTCCGGGCGGCGGTAATTTAACCGCATCCTGTTTGTTCTGTCTGCATCACTGAACAGCATCCATTACAGCTCACTCTACAGGTGAAAGGCCATATACAAATTCTATATACTTCTCAAAATCAAATGGGTTATAGCCTTTGGTCCCCACTTATCAAACCCACTATATATTAAGCCAATTCAAGTAATCTTATTAAAGAAGCAGGAAACACACTGATTTGTCTGCGGGTGCTATGGGAACAATTGCATAGACAAATAAGCTGCAAACATTTCGAAATCTCACAAAACCACAAAATGAAAATAAATAAAAAAACAAACAACTTTAGAAGGGGATGAATGCATCACACACACACACACACACACGTCAGGAGCCAGAAGCAGCACACTATGAAGGGTAGAGTCTGCATTGATACACACACATAAGAGTACACACACACACAACGTGCAGTAATGGATGAGCATTTGCACCAATGGGATAAGCACAGCGCAGCACTGGAGAGGGAGGGAGGCACTGGGAGCGGCAGCATTGGTGCCTGCCTCGCCGAGTTACCCACTTTTGGCCTTGCTGAGGTGGAGGGAGTGGTCGGACACCGGCACACGGGTCGCCTCCCCGGGGTACACCTGTCCTCCGGCGTAGAAGTGACATTCTCCGTCCTGACTGGCCCGGCCAGGCCGAGGCTGCTCCTTGTCTTCCGCGGCAGATGAAGTGGCAGCGGCCGCCTGGAGCACTGCAAGGCAGAGAGTCAGAAGCACTGTGTGCCGGCGCAGCAGCTGGGTCTCCATCCTATGCAGCAGCTAGAAACAAGTTCAGCGGCCTGTGTGACCGACAGCCGGACACACACTCAGTACAGAAGGAGGCGGGAATCCTGGAGATACCATATGAGGGAGGGGATGATGGCGGGGAGGGGCGCACATTAACCCTAAGCACTCATATATATACATATATATATATAGAAATGTCCATATCAATAGACGACCAGCACACCAAAATAGATGCAAAAAAAGTAAAAGTCTTTTTATATCACCACAGCATATCTCAATACAGCGTCAGTTCACAGTAAAGTGCAACAGTGCAAAAAAGCTTAAATGTGATACTCATCAAGTCAGTGACCCAACGCTGCAGCATGGTGTGTAGCCCGGCCCGACAGCTGTTTCGGCACCCTCAGGTACCTTCCTCACGGGGCATAACCACACAATTGCCAGCCTATGTTCTTATACCCTCTGTGTAACACACCTGAATTCCATAATGATGATGTCCCATAACACTCACCTGTATAGCTTGCATTCACTGGAACCTCCACGTGTCAGAGCGACGCATCCAACGGGGAACCGGAAGTGACGCATGCGCTCCAACGGAGCTTGCGTTCCACAGCCCGGAAGTCATATTCCGGTTTTGCTGTTAATATCTGATATTAAGGTGCATTACCAAAATTAATCTCAGGCTTATCTAATATTATAGTCAGAGTGAATTGACAGCATCATATAGTACAGGCTATGTCTCACAGAGGGCAAGAAACATACAAAAATGACAAATATAAAAAGACACAAACATAGAAATAGAAGACGTTATTAAGTGCAACACTATTATAAGAAACAACTGAGGTTTAGTTCTTCATTAAGCCCCACGGGTGACATGGAGCGTAAGTCATAAATCCAGCGACATTCATTCTGAAGCAGTTTTTTACCACGATCACCGCCTCCAACAGAAGGAGGTATATGATCGATTGGCATCACTTTGAAATCCAAGAGACTATGACCCATATCCATAAAATGCCTAGCAACAGGAGGAGTACTACCATCTACCACTGTAAACGCTTTGCGTATAGATGAACGGTGTAATGCAATCCGTTCTTTAAGCATACGAACAGTCTTGCCCACATAAATACGATTGCATGGGCATTTGATAATATATACAACAAATTTGCTTTCACAATTTAATCGATGGTGAATTTTAAACACTCGCTTAGTTAACGGATCCTCAAATTGATCACCGATGATTAAAAATCTGCAATTGATACATCCAGAGCAGCGAAACACACCGTTTTTCAAAGATAACCAGGTTTTTGATATTTTCATTCCAACATTCGTTTTGGTAACCATATCTTTGAGATTACTGCTACGTCTGTAGCTAATCAGTGGTAAGTCTTTACAGCTCTTTTTTAATGCTGGGTCTGTTTGCACAATATGCCAATGGCGAAAAATAGCACTCTTAATTATCTGTGAACTGACAGAAAAAGTGGTGTTAAATACCAGTCGTTCCGGTTTCGCTACACAAGCAGTTAACCGGAACGACTGGTATTTAACACCACTTTTTCTGTCAGTTCACAGATAATTAAGAGTGCTATTTTTCGCCATTGGCATATTGTGCAAACAGACCCAGCATTAAAAAAGAGCTGTAAAGACTTACCACTGATTAGCTACAGACGTAGCAGTAATATCAAAGATATGGTTACCAAAACGAATGTTGGAATGAAAACATCAAAAACCTGGTTATCTTTGAAAAACGGTGTGTTTCGCTGCTCTGGATGTATCAATTGCAGATTTTTAATCATCGGTGATCAATTTGAGGATCCGTTAACTAAGTGAGTGTTTAAAATTCACCATCGATTAAATTGTGAAAGCAAATTTGTTGTATATATTATCAAATGCCCATGCAATCGTATTTATGTGGGCAAGACTGTTCGTATGCTTAAAGAACGGATTGCATTACACCGTTCATCTATACGCAAAGCGTTTACAGTGGTAGATGGTAATACTCCTCCTGTTGCTAGGCATTTTGTGGATATGGGTCATAGTCTCTTGGATTTCAAAGTGATGCCAATCGATCATATACCTCCTTCTGTTAGAGGCGGTGATCGTGGTAAAAAACTGCTTCAGAATGAATGTCGCTGGATTTATGACTTACGCTCCATGTCACCCGTGGGGCTTAATGAAGAACTAAACCTCAGTTGTTTCTTATAATAGTGTTGCACTTAATAACGTCTTCTATTTCTATGTTTGTGTCTTTTTATATTTGTCATTTTTGTATGTTTCTTGCCCTCTGTGAGACATAGCCTGTACTATATGATGCTGTCAATTCACTCTGACTATAATATTAGATAAGCCTGAGATTAATTTTGGTAATGCACCTTAATATCAGATATTAACAGCAAAACCGGAATATGACTTCCGGGCTGTGGAACGCAAGCTCCGTTGGAGCGCATGCGTCACTTCCGGTTCCCCGTTGGATGCGTCGCTCTGACACGTGGAGGTTCCAGTGAATGCAAGCTATACAGGTGAGTGTTATGGGACATCATCATTATGGAATTCAGGTGTGTTACACAGAGGGTATAAGAACATAGGCTGGCAATTGTGTGGTTATGCCCCGTGAGGAAGGTACCTGAGGGTGCCGAAACAGCTGTCGGGCCGGGCTACACACCATGCTGCAGCGTTGGGTCACTGACTTGATGAGTATCACATTTAAGCTTTTTTGCACTGTTGCACTTTACTGTGAACTGACGTTGTATTGAGATATGCTGTGGTGATATAAAAAGACTTCTACTTTTTTTGCATCTATTTTGGTGTGCTGGTCATCTATTGATATGGACATTTCTATCTATCTATTTGGACCAGGCACCCATGAAAATACCTGTTTGAGTGTGCAAGACTTGGGAACTCTGGTCTATATATATATGTATATATATATGTATGTATGTTAGGAAAGATGGCACTCACCAGTAGAATTTGCAGCTTATTTTAGTTTATCAAAACGACAGTAGGCTTACATATAGGCGACGTTTTGGTCCCCAAACAGACCTTTTTCAAGCGATCAAGCCTTGAGTTTCAGAGTGACAACCAAATACAGTTCCCCGTGGATTGAAGTCCCACTTGCCTGACACCCGCCGAGCTCTTAAATGCTGTCCTTATGGCGCTGTAACCGCTTGCGGACCGCGTGCGTTCCACTCATTGGAGCACATCACCCGGAAGTCACAACACTTCCGGTCAGGTGATGTCCGTCACACAGAAGGCGGTTCAGCATACACGCACGTCACAAGACTAATGTCTATAATGACAACTAATCAGGAAGCCCACGAGTCTGCTCAGTTTCTGACAACAGTCAGGGCACGTAATCAATAAATAAAGAATTGTCACATAAGGACATCCATATTAAACATTAATGGAGATCACAGACTCGGCCTGATTCAGAGCCGCTCGTAAGCGGCCGCTCCGAGCGATGTTCGCACATCTGCGCATGTGTATGGGTCGTAATGCACATGCGCCAACCAGTCAGTGCGGTCGGAAATCGTGTGCTCGCAAAATAGCGAGTGCCTGCTAATTTGAGTGACAGGATGAGGCGTTTGTGGGTGGTAACGGGAAGGTGCTTGAAAACGGGGAGTGGAGATCCGAACGCAGGCGTGCCAAACGGTCAAAACGAGCGTTTTAAGGGTGTGCATAATTAACAAAGCAGCGTCATCGACCACGTCACTTGGTTGTCTTTTAGCCTGAACTGCTCGCATGATTGCGGTAGGAAAATGCTACCACAAGAATAGCGAGCAGTTCATACGCCTTTCGATGTACTCGATTAATCAAATAAATAGCGGAGATGACGTATGATGCGAACGGCCAAGGGGCATCTTTACAAAATAGCGAGCGCATGTTTCGGACGCTCGCTCAGACATAGAGGCGTCAACAGACTGCAAAGAGCGAGCACTCAATTTAAATAGCCAGCCCCTTTTTCTGAACGAGCGAGCGCAAATTGCGTCCGGCTCTGAATGAGGTCCTCAGTCAGCAGAGGTATCACTAATTAGAGCCCTAGAGGAAACAGCAATCCAAGAGATCAGTAGGTGTCAGCACCCTTGTAATACACATCTATCAAAACAGGTCATACATCTAATAAAAAAATGACACAATATCTAATTATTCAAATGATACAGCTAACAAAAATATACCTAATAACAAACCATAAGTAAAGAAAACTACATTGTCGTATAAAATCAGTGTGTTAAAAATAACACCATGCACAGGAAAAGCCTCAACATATAAGCCAGTGGAGTACTGTATTAGCCCTAAAGAATATTATTAGAAAAATAAATGCTATCATAGGATCATAATGTAGCCATTAATATTAATGTGGCAAGAAAGCACGAAGTGCATTATGTTCATTTAATCCCCTGGGAGAGATCGTATCCAGCCTATATATCCAACGCGCTTCAAGTCTATGTAACATTAGTTCACGGTCACCACCTCTTGGATGTGGTGGGACCCAGTCAATCAATCTACATCTCGGGGACGATAACTGATGATTATTTTTCTGCCAGTGTCTAGCCACTGGTTTGTCAGATGTGCCTGAGGCAATAGCAGCACGTATCGAGCTCCTGTGATTCGCCATACGCTCTCTAAAATTCAGAGTCGTAAGGCCCACATACACAAGTCCACAAGGGCATATAATCATATAGATGACATGGTCCAATGTACAATAGAGGTTATGCAGGATCTTTATCAGTGTGCCACTATGAGGATGTGGGAATGTCGCACCTGTCACCATCGAGCGACAGGTCACACAGTTTGAACATCTGAAACATCCCTTCCTTGAAGACTTCAGCCAGTTATCACTTTGTGCATCATCGGGCTGGCTAAGTGGTCGCATCAAAAGTTGTTTTAAGTTATGGCCTCGCCTGTAAGCCATCATTGGTGGTTGCTGCATATTCTTTTTCAACACAGGATATGTTGCCAATATGGACCAATTTTGTCTAATTGATTTATTTATCTGATTGGCCTTATTGTTATATCTGCTGGTGTAGATCATCCTTTTAGGGCTGGTGATCTCATCAATCAAAGGTACAGGAGTTAATTTAGATCGTGCTTTTAACAGGCACCTCTCAATGGCAGAGTTCGTGTAACCACATTCCATAAAACGCGCTTTCGTGTCCAAGATCTGTTTCTCTACAATCTCCTCCTCAGAATTTAATCTAAGGACTCTTAGGAACTGTGAGATCGGTAAGCTCTCCTTCAATCTAGGTGGATGCTGGCTCGTTGCGTATAGTAACATATTATGATCCGTCACCTTCCTAAAGAATGTTGTGCAGAGTTTGACATCTTTCTTGTAGACAGTCACGTCCAAGAAATCAATACGGTCTTTATTGATGTTAGCAGTGAATTTTTTGGGGCTTGGCAATGCATTAAGGGCATCTACCATCATCCAAAATCTCTCCTCTGTATCACCCCATGTCACAAATACATCATCAATAAAACGACTATACTGTAGAATTCCATGACCAAACTTGTATGCCCTGAGCCACATAATGCTTCCTGCACTGCTGTCATACCTTCCTCATGTGGTATGATGGTGTACAGGGAGGCCACATCTAGTGTGGCTATTAAAGTCACCTCCCCTGCACCATCAATCATTTTAATTTTGGACAGGAAATCACCAGTATCCTTAAGGTAACTTGGGGTCAGTTGTACTATAGGCTGTAAGAAACTATCTATAAACTGGGCTAGTGGTTGGAGTATAGAGCCCTCAGCCGATATGATTGGACGCCCCGGAGGGTCCTGTAAGGTCTTATGAACCTTGGGTAAGGCGTAGAGTATAGGGCACCTTGGGTGCTCAACCATCAAAAAGTTACTAATCAATTCATCAATCCAGCTTGTTGTACAGCTCTTTGAATGGCAAGGTCAACTTTCCTCTTAATAGTATACATGGGGTTACCTGGGCAAGAGACATATGTAGTGGCGTCCATCAACTGGCGTTGAATCTCTTTGTCATAATCTACCCAGTTCATCAACACCACTGCTCTGCCCTTATCCGCAGGGCGAATCACCAGATTATGGTTATTAACCAATGATCTAAGGGCAATACGTTGTTCCTTATTAAGGTTATCATATGTGGGCTGTTGGTCATTCTTCATAATATCACTCTCTGTGATCTTCATAAAGGTCTTAATGGATGCAATCGCAGATTGCGGATCTAAATTACCAGGTTTTTTTAAAAGGTAATGCATCTATATTCTCAAGAGAGGAACCGTCTGAAAAGAATTCTTTCAAGCGGAGCTTCCTGCCAAATCTGAAATGATCCACCTGGAAATCAAATGGGTCATGACACAGAGTTGGGACGAAGCTCAAGACCAAAGCCAACAGCGAAGTCTCAGCCTTGGATAATCGGTAGTCTGATAAGTTAAAGATAAGGTTCATATCCGCCTCCTGCGACGACTTCTCCTTATAACACCCCTCCTCGGGTGTGGCCTCCTTTTTTTGTTTGGTGTAAAGGATTCTTCCTCTAACTCCACTCTGTGGCCTAAAAAACCACTGGGAGGTATGGTATCGGAGTGCTCAGTTTCTGAAGCAGTGTACCAGTACGCCTTATTCTCTGTGTTCTATGGTATGGTTTACGTCCAGTATTGCCAGTCAACCATCTATATACTTAGTGGTTCTTGTAATCGTTATTAACTGTATTAAGCTTTTTCCTTTTAAAGGAAATAAGGTCAGCTTTGTACAGTCAGGTGCATAAATATTGGGACATTGATAGAATTTTCATATTTTGGTCTCTATTCACCACCACAATGGCTTTGAAATGAAACAAACATGATGTGCTTTAACTGCAGACTTTCAGATTTAATTTGAGGGTAATTACATCCAAATCAGGTGAACGGTGTAGGAATTACATCGGTTTCTATATGTGCTTCCCACTTTTTAAGGGGCCAAAAGTAATGGGACTATCAACTCAAAAGCTATTTCATGGACAGGTGTGGGCTATTCCCTCGTTATTTCATTATCAATTAAGCAGGTAAAAGGTCTGGAGTTGATTCTAGGTGTGACATTTGCATTTGGAATCAGTTGCTGTCGACTCTCAATATGAGATCCAAAGAGCTGTCACTATCAGTGAAGCAAGCCATCATTAGGCTGAAAAATCAAAACAAACCCATCAGAGAGATAGCAAAAACATTAGGTGTGGCCAAATCAACTGTTTGGAACTGTATACAATCGGGAATCCGGCTGCCTTAATACCGGTAGCCGGCTTCCCGACTGTCATATCCCGGCGAGAGTGAAATGCCAGGCATCTAGATGTAGATGCCTGACATTTCCCTGACGCCGGGACACCGGCGCCCGGCATCCCGATCGAAGGGGTGCCGCAAGCAGACAGGCGCGGGGGGGAGGGTTAGGTTTAGGGCACCCGGGGGGGACTTAGGGTTAGGCACCCCCTCGGGGGACTTAGGTTTAGGCAGCGGGGAAGAGGGGGGTTAGGGTTAGGCACTTAGAGGGGGGTATTAGGGTTAGGCACTTGGGGGGGAGGTTAGGGTTAGGCACCCCTAAGGAGGGTTAGGGGGATAGGTTAGCCAATACTTACCTATCGATGATCGGGATTTTCCAGGGCTGTCGGGCTTCCGCTGCTGGGGACTCTGCTTTGGTCGGGCAGGCGCTGCCGGGAATCGAACCGCCGGCCATGCGGCCAGTGGTATTTCATACCGATTCCGTTTGGAACATTGATAAATTAAAATAAGCTGCAAATTCTATTGATGAGTGCCATCTTTCCTAACATATATCTTTGCTGGTGAACCCTGGACCCAGGAGACACAGCTGGTGTGCACCCCACTGATGTGCAAGAAAAGTATTAGATGTGAGTGCTGAACATTGGATTTATATTACTGATGCCTGTGTGCAATCTTTTCAGCACCCATCTCAGACTAAGACATATATGATTATATACAGCATTTTCCCAGTGAATTGTGGATCTACTTATAAATCCTTGTATGGATTATTCATCCTGACTAGGATATTATTACTAGTCTTTTTAAAAAAAAAAAATTTCTAGTGGAGTACTGTATTTAGAATATCCTCCTCTCACTCTGTTTCATATAATATTAAGTTAGTGATATTTATATGTATATTTTGTTGATATAATTGGGTGTGCTTATAATATCTTACCCTATATGTATTGCTCCTCTGGATGCCTCTGAGAGAACAACTATATGGTGTCCAGTAACCTAGTGATAATATACTATTGTTTTGCTATATATTCAACAATCTCAGGATATTTACTATTGTGAAATTTTCTTTCTCTTTTTTTGTGGTTTACAGTGGGATCTCAAAAGTTGTTTTAAGTCAGGGCCTCATCTGTAAGCCATCATTGGTGGTTGCTGCATATTCTTTTTCAACACAGGATCTGTTGCCAATATGGACCAATTTTGTCTAATTGATTTATTTATCTGATTGGCCTTATTGTCATATCTGCTGGTGTAGATCATCCTTTTACAGTACTCCACTGGTTTATATGTTGAGGCTTTTCCTGTGCATGGTGTTATTTTTAACACACTGATTTTATACGATAATGTAGTTTTGTTTACTTATGGTTTGTCATTAGGTATATTTTTGTTAGCTGTATCATTTGAATAATTAGATATTGTGTCATTTTTTTATTAGATGTATGACCTGTTTTGATAGATGTGTATTACAAGGGTGCTGACACCTACTGATCTCTTGGATTGCTGTTTCCTCTAGGGCTCTAATTAGTGATACCTCTGCTGACTGAGGGGCCTATTCATTAAACCTAAAAATTCTCTAGAGATAATTAGTTTTAGAACTCGCATGGAGTTCTACCTAATTATAGGTGGAATTCATCATTCCACCTCTCCATAAGTATCTATTCCGAAAAGCTGTCATTTTTGCGATGACAGCTTTTCGGGAAATAGATACTTTTCCCTGTATACACTACCTTATCGCATCTGGAAACAGTGCTGCGCATGCGCTGTTACATCTGTAAAACCAGCGCACGCACAGCACTGCCTACAGATGCGTTAAGTTTGTGTACCCCCCCGACCCTCCCACCCCCCTCCCCCCTCCGCTCACCTCCCCCCCCCCCCCGACTTACCTGTCCGCGCAGCAACCTTCGGCTCCGTCCTGCTGGTCTGTCATGTGGTTTCCCAGCAGACCACATGACAGATTAGAAAAAAAAAAAAAAACTTTTTTTTTTTTTTCTAAACTTTCTTGTGCTCTGCTGGGGAGCACACATGTCCGACCAGCCTCCGGAGCCTGAGGACGGAGCAGAGCGCCGGAGGGACTCGTCGGGGGACCTGCACACGCGGATACTGGTAAGTCGATTCTGCTATTCGCCACCTCACAGTGGCGAATAGTAACTGCATCAAATTCTGAAAATTCATAATTTTCGGAATTTGATGAATACCACAATTTCCACATCCCCATACTAATGTATGGGGAGTGTGGAAATTAACACAGGGGAACTTAGCAAGGAGATATCTGTGATATCTCCTGTGCTAAGTCTGTTCATGAATACCAAAATAACGTTATTTAAGGAAAATGTCCTTAAAAACTTTATTTTAGTGTTGATGAATAGGCCCCTGAGTCTGTGATCTCCATTAATGTTTAATATGGATGTCCTTATGTGACAATTCTTTATTTATTGATTACTTGCCCTGACTGTTGTCAGTAACTGAGCAGACTCGTGGGCTTCCTGATTAGTTGTCATTAGTCTTGTGACGTGCGTGTATGCTGAACCGCCTTCTGTGTGACAGACATCACCTGACCGGAAGTGTTGTGACTTCTGGGTGATGCGTTCCAGCGAGTGGAACGCACGCGGTCCGCAAGCAGTAACAGCGCCATGAGGAGGGCATTTAAGAGCTCGGCGGGTGTCAGGTAAGTGGGACTTCAATCCACGGGGAACTGTATTTGGTTTCCACTCTGAAACTCAAGGCTTGATCGCTTGAAAAAGGTCTGTTTGGGGACTGAAACGTCGCGTGTATGTAAGCCTACTGTCGTTTTGATAAATTAAAATAAGCTGCAAATTCTACTGGTGAGTGCCATCTTTCCTAACATATATCTTTGCTGGTGTACCCTGGAGACACAGCTGGTGTGCACCCCACCGATGCGATGTGCAAGAAAAGTATTAGATGTGAGTGCTGAACATTGGATTTATATATTATATATATATATATATATATATACTAACATATATAAACAAGGAGTCTGGCTCTCCCAGTAAAAAATGAACTTGGCCAGGTGCCTGCGTGATATAATACCATACTCATCCACCAAACGCGGTACTTTTAATCTATAAGTGATACACAGCAACCTTTCAGTGCCTCCGAACCGGCACTGTCTTCAGGCTAAAACAGCAAATTGTTGGTGCTACCCAATTCAATTATCTGCTGGAACCCCACGCACCAATTACCAGGATATTTCCTACCAATCTCAGGAGCTGCTAGGTAAAGTCTGCGTAATTTTAATGTACAGGGAAACATATTGATTCCGCACTTTGGGCCTGATTCAGCAAAGATCGCAACTGTGATTATGCAACCAGTCGGATGACTTTTTCATACTGTACATGCGTATGCATTGCAGTGACTACGCAGACCCATCACAGACTCATTAATAGGAAGTGATCGTTTGGGGGTGGTCGGAGAAACACTGGCGTGCCAGTGTGTTTGAATGCTGTTACAGGGGCGTGCATAAATTAGCCACTGCGATGCCATACACAGCTTGGGCTTTCACTGCGTGCAATGAGGTTAGCAATTTCTGAGTAAGGTCAGACCTGGTGCAAGTGTGCGTGAGGCTGCGATGGTACTCAATGTTACCGATGGTTTCGCAGACTTGCTAAGTATTACGGATGTGTGTAAGGTAAAGTGAGCGTCCTTATGTTTGGCTGTGACTGCATTGCGATTGCAATCATTAGCATATTTTCGCAGTGAGACGGCGTGCGTATTCGCAGATGCGATCCTTGCTGAATCAGGCCCTTTATGCGGAATCAATGGGTTAGCGTGTGTTAACCCCTGGTTTACCATGCAGGGAAAAGGCTGATTGATTCAATAGTTTTTCCCCACGAGGTAAGTTAGTAAACTGACTAATGTAACACTTTTATGCATATTTTCTGTATCTTCTAATTTCTTCATATTTAACACTTTTCAGTGTCCTTACTGGAGGAAAGAGGAGACATGTTTGCAGAGGACCCGGACTGCAGACATGCTCCAATGGTAATGCTAACAGCCGCTGCCTCCCACACAGTCCCTGCCACCGCTAAAGAGGAGACATGTTTGGAGAAAACACAGACATGCTCCCTATGCAAAGCTAACAGGCGGCGGCACTGCCGCCTCCCACACAGTCCCCGCCACCACAGGAGAGGAGACATGTCTGCAGAGAACCTGGACCGCGCACATGCTCCCATAGTAATGCTAGCGGCTCCGCCTCCCGCACAGTCCCTGCTGCCGCTGGAAAGGAAACATGTCTTGCAGAGGACCTGGACCCCAGACATGCTCCCATGGAAATTCTAACAGCTATCGTTGCTTCCTGCACAGTACCCGACTGGAGGAGAGATTACAGGCTGTTAATATTACCAGGATCCCTGCAGACATGTCTCCTCTCCAGCTGTGGAGGGGCATGTGAAGGAGATGACGCTGCCTGCTGTTATCATTACTATGCAAAGCCATAGAGAATGGTGCTGGGCCTGGGTACTTTAGAAGGCATGACCTAATCGTGCATAAAGAAGTATAAAAAATATCAAGGGGGGGCAATCAGTGTGATCACTCTCCCCCTGCACATCAGGTACAGGCAGAGAAGACTGCTGCTTAGCTCAGCAGCAGCCTCCCTGGACCCACCGAAGCACAGCAAATGGCCAGTTTCGCCGAGGGGGGGGAAATAATAACGCGGGCTTGTTGGAGGGGCCCAGTGAGGGCCCGTCCCAATTCTGCCCTTCCCCCTTACCTGTCAGCAGTCCGCTGCTGAGTGCTGGGCTGTAGCAGCAGTCTCCTCTGCCTGTGGGGGGGGAGCGATCACACTGATCACGCCCCCCCTGTATTTGCACCGGCCTGAGGGGCTCACAGTGCCCCACTCCCCAGCAAGGTTTTTCGCAAAGTGGTGGCACCTCCAGCAATTAGGCCAAGCCCCTGAGCCTGGAAGGGCTCTCTGGCCCTGCACATAGCAGCATGTTCTGGGCTGGGCTGGGGAGAGAGGCTGCTGCCGCTGACAGCTAAGAGGGGATGGAGAAGCCTCTGTAATTAGTATCCGCTCCCCTACTCTTGGCACCCCTGTTACCATGGGAGCATGTCTACGGTCCATGTCAACTCCAGACATGTCTCCTCCAGTCAGTGAGGACACTGAAAAGTGTTAAATAAGGAAGGAATCAGAAGTTACAGAAAAGCTAAATTTTTCTCATAATTTCATAGTGCCCACGGAGTCTGGATTCCAATTCAAATGCTGAGGGAGCGGTGAGTGGGCGGGCCATCAGATGGCCACGGGTGGGCGGAGCTTTGTTGGACAAAGTCAAATGGCCTGGGCTTCGGGTGTGTGGGAAATGAATGGGCTGGCTGGTGACTTGTTCATCCGGCCCTGCATGTCGGAAGGGGGGTGGAAACACAGTGTCTGTGAGTGACACCCCCACCCCGACACGGTCGCCTGGCCGCTTTACTGCTGCAGAGTTTTAATAAACAGGGAGAAAAAAAGGCTGCACGGTGCAGTGGGTTGCTTGCTGGGCTGGTGGGCCCCCTAAGCCACCGGGCCCTGTAGCAAGCACACCCCTTGCATCCTCCAGCTATTTGCACTAACCATTAGGGGTGTTGATAAATATCATGTTATATATATGTAATGTGTGATGCTGATGTTCCTATTTCTGTCATCCTGAGTGCCAGCTGTGTAGGTGCTACACTAAGCACTTTTATGCATGACATTGTGTTCAGTCATATATGGGGGTAATATAAGGAACCCCCCATCATTTTCTAAAGTTGCCTATGATAATGCCCTATGTTCTTATCTGGCAATATGTAAGGTTAGTGTTCCATTTAACCTATCTCCTATGCTGGTAATTAGATGCAGAATTGACACACTCCTATGTATAATGCAGTTTTCTCCTTCATCCACTAGGGGACACTGGATTATATACAATGGGGTATAGACGGGTGATGAGTGGAGCCTGGCACTTTAAATTTCTTCAGAAGCGTAGTTGGCTCCTCCCCCTCTATACCCCACCCAAACACAGTTTTAGATTAAGTGCCAAGTGAGCCAGATGCAATTCCAGGGCTGTGCCAGTCTGCTTGCATCGTGGGAGCCGCCAGCGGGACCTGCCACAGCTGCCTGCAGCTCGTGTCAGGGTCCCAGGGCAACAGGGTCAACGAACCCGGGGGGATCGGCCACAGCTGCATGCGGCTTCTGTCCAGGCCCCCACATGCCCAACCGAACACCGGCCTGCAACGCAGTGGTAGGTATGTCCCAAACCCCCTTGAGTAGCAGGGGTGGTTGGGTACTCTACAAGCCGCTGATCCCTTTATGCAGCTCCCCAAACTCCCAGCTTATCCTGTGTGACTGGGAGTCTGCCTGATGGAATGTCTAGCTGCACCAGTCTCCCGGCTGATACACTGTCCAGCAGGGACAAGTGGGGTTAATTTATGCTCTGATTCCTTCTGTTTACAGAAGTGAATCAGTGACTCCATATTGCAGATCTGAGCGTAGTATGTCAGCCCTGACCAAGGCATCTGACAACGCTGTTCTGCTCTCACGGACTGCTTTGGCGGGAAGGCTCCCAGCCTTCCGTGGGTAGGAAGTTATCACTGCACCACAAGCTTCTGTGCAGCGGGAGACCCACCGCAGCTGCTTGCGGCTGGGTCCGGGTCCCTGCAGTCCACCGCTCTTGGAGGTAAAGAACAGGTAAGTCCTCAACTTTCCCTGATTAGCGGGGGCAGGCTGGTCAGCAGAAGCTAGAAGGAACGCATAGCAGTAGCCAGTCTAATAGCGCAGAGCTATGCTAGAAACCGATAGCTGAGGCGTCTGACAAGCAGCTTAGTGTATTCCCGCCCTAGCACACTGCCTTCCCGCCATATAACGGCGCATATCGCAGAAATCATATTTGGGTGACCGGCTGCACACTAGCGCCGACTTTCCAAATGTCCTGTGAAAGCCAAAATTCTTGCTGGTTGGTAGGTGTCCAAATATTTATTTTCCACAAGAATATACAAATAAATTGTTTTAAAATCATACAATGTGATTTCCGGAATTTTTTATTGAGATTCTGGACCTCATTCAGAGTCGGTCGTTGCGGCCGCACGGTCGTAAGGGAAAAGGGGCCGGATATGCAAATGATGCACTCGCAAGTTGCGTCCATAAGATCGGATCGTTAGCTGGCCGACCAAGGGGAGGATGCGGCCGTAAGACCAAAAAAAGCCCCCTTCTTGTACGCATTACACGTCATCTCCGGGCATATAAGGATTAATCGAGACCATCGGGAACCATCGGAACTGGTCGTAGAGCTTAAGGTTGACCATACCCTCTCTTAAGCACTACGATCAGGTCAGTGTACAAACCACCCATGTCACGTGTGCCATGACACTACTTAGTTAATTATGCACTCCCATAAAACGCCATTCGCATAATTAGGCACGCCTGCGTTCGGATCTCCACACCCCCGTTTTCAAGCATCTTCCCCTGTTACCACCCACAAACGCCTCATTCTGTCACTCAAACTACCGACCTGGCTGTGTTCAAGGAGAGAAATTTCAGATCATAGCAGCTAGTTTGCGCACGCGCATTGCGAACTTTACGCATGCGCAGTTTAGCGAACACCGGTGGCGTACGACCATGCGGCCGCAACGACCGACTCTGAATGAGGTCCTCTGTCTCTCACAGTTAAAGTGTACCTATGATGGAAATTACAGACCTCTCTCATCTTTTAAAGTGCAACAACTTGCACAATCGGTGGCTGTCCAAATACTTTTTTGCTTCACTGTATGTATATATATAAACACACATATATATGTGTGTTTTTATATATATATATATATATGTATATATGCAGGCTACTGCCATTACTTACTATATTGGTTAGGTATTCATGTTATAACTACAGCCTACGGCCAGGTTAAATAGAATTATATATCTACGATTACTTGACACTTTATAGGTGTGTACTGTAAGTGTGTATATATATAAATATGACTTCTGTGTAGATATGTGTTTATGTATATATTGTCACAAGCCGCACAAGAGACCCCAGAATCAAACCCCATTACTTACCTTTGTGGACTCTGGCCCTGATTCAGAGCCACTCGCTCTGACAGAGCACTCGCTCTGAATCAGGGCCAGGCTATTTTGTTTATAACGGCCTCCTGGCCGCTCGCATAGCTGTGGGTGACCACCCACAGCTATATCGAGCGTCCAGGAAGATGGTCGCAATGGTCAAGACCATCGTGACCATCGGGCTTGCGACGAGACCCTTGTGGTAGGGTTCTCGTTGCCGCAAGCCTCAGAGAGATTTCGGCTCAAACAGAGCCGAAATCTCTCCCACTGACATCACTCGTGATGTCAGTGGGGCAGGCCCCAGACGGAGGCGTTCACATGGGAACGCCTCCTTTTGGGCAGCCACTCCCCCGGCCCGCCCACCAAAGGGAGCATGCTGTCACTCAACATCGACAGCACGCCCCCTTTGGTACGAGACCCGGAGCCACGGAGTGCCCGTCGCTATCCAGGTCTCGCGCATGCGCACAAAGGAGCCGGCTCCGTCATGCACATGCGCACTGGGCCACCATCAACCCAGTTGCGAGCACTCAGTGCTTGCGACCAGGTCTGAATCAGGCTCTCTGTCCCTCGGCGTCTTCCGGCTTCCTCACTGCAGCAGCGGCTCCGTTCTCTCCAGGGGGTCCCGCTGCTGTCCTCTCTCCTTGCAGACACTGGCATTCATTCTGCTGTGACCAGCCCGGCATTCCACGTGCTGCTGTCCGAGATCTTGGGCGAATCCATGTGACTCCACTGTCAAAGTCAAATAATTGGATATGATCGCTTGCAATTATTATTTGACAATATAGTCGTCTATGGTCGGATGACTTGTTACGAGGATGCTACTTTGTGTCCCGCAATCCAATGTGCACAAATGCGAATCCATCACACACACATACATTGATGCACATAACACACACATATATAGTTTATATACATATATATTATGAATACCCTTAAATTGCTAGAGAGAAATAATTGCTGTTCAGACAATTATTGTGGTTCCAATGCACAAAAGATCAAATTGCAAAGAAAGATAGTTACACGCTTTCATCTAGCACAATTAGCGCAAAGACAGTAAAATACAGAATACGATACAGCCCAATACATACGCGTGCGCACCGGTCCCAGCATACAGTCATCAGTCCAGAAGCCTGTGGTCATCCAAGAAAAATGGCTGTATGTTGGGATCAGCAAGCAGGCTATATACTTTACAGATCACAGATAACAACAATGTAGACAGACAAACATAATTCCATTGGTTCTTGGTCCTTGTAGTACACTGTAGTTCATAGGACAGTTCATATGTTGACAACAGGGATATGGTCCATCCCTCCAGATGAGATAAGACTACATACAAAGTACATATTCTAACCAATAATTCCCTATCATCCATAACCACGAACGCAAGATGCGACTCCTTCGCCAATAGATTCAGATATCTGGAATTAAACAGGGTGATAGTATGATACCAAACATGACGTCTACTAACTTTTATACCTTACATTTCATATATGCACACTTTATACCATAGTGATTGCCTAACAAAACCTTTTCTTAATGCTAGGGAACCTTTTCTATATGTGCTTTCATAAGTAATAGTGAGATATTTACAGGAATTCAGCAGTGTGTTGTGCATCTGAACGCAGAGCAAATGCTGTGCTGTGTGCAGTGGTTGTGTACAGCGCAAACGTGCTGTGTGTGTGTTTATATTTACAATAGCAACTGTGTATAGGTGTGCACATTGTGGATACATGCGATTGTTTAAGTGTATATATATATATATATATTCAGTGTGATGGGTTTATATATATATATATATATATACAGTACATATATTAATCAGTAACTGGTATTATTGATATTACTTCTGTCTGAACTTAGTTCAAAAATGACAAACAATGGAGTTGTTCTGGTCAGAGATGGCCAGCGGATACTTGATGGAATCACAATGTAATCAAAGGCCTCTCTCCAGCCTATTTGGAAGGTAAATGCTAGTTCCTTTAGGCATACAATGATAGTCAGACTTAAAGACAATGGTTCATTCAAAACACTCGTCTGCACCTCACAATATGTGTGTGTTTTTCAATTACTAGTCACAGACATGTCCTCAGGGTTTGTCTCCCAGCACTGGCCAAACCTTGCATTTTTACATATATATAAAGTCTTTTAAATACTATTGATTCCTACCTATCTATACACTCTAAAATATCGCTAAGTCGCACAAGAAATAATTACTCTTCAGACTTTGATTGTGTTTCCAAAGCACAAAAAGATATTATTCACCAAAAAGCAGATAGTTACACGCTGTGATCTAAATACAATTAGCGCAAACAAATTATACAATCACAAGGTACAGTCGATACATACGCAGGCACTCTGGATCCAGATTTCTGGCATCAAAGGTGAAGCCTCCATTAGAAGAAATAACAAGCAGACTAACTACTGGAAATAGAGCATCCGTATATGTACCCTTACAGAGATAGGCAATACAATAGAACAAGTTGGCATAATCCCATTGGTTCTTTTTCCTGGTTCTTCTGTTACAGTACAGTTCATAGGTCAGTTTGTAAGATCACAGTCCAGCCTCCAACAGCTCTTTGTGTTCATTTTCCTGCTGAATAACAAGTCTAAACTGGCTGCATTACAGAGTACATGTTAATGCCTATCTCTCTATGATCCATAAATTGCAGACGCATGTTGCGATTTCCCCACCGATGGAACCGGAAGTCTGCAAATAAACAGTAGTTTAGAATAGCACCAAACACGGTCTGCTTATCATGTACTAAACCTGAGATCTCAAATACAGTCGCTTTATTACTTAATAATGAATAAGACCTTGAATATAAACCTTAATGCTAGGGAACCTTTTTATGTAAGTGTGCAGGGTGTAAGGGTAAGGATATTAAGAAAAACCGCTAGTTAGCGTTGTGCATCTACGTTTTTGTGAAGTACACCGTGGTACATGTTTTGCAGGGTTGGTCATATGTTTTAGTAAATGTATGTATTTATATAATGAGGACTTTTAACATTGTTCTATTGCGTGGGAATCGCACGATGCTAAATAATAGCATCACCGTAGGTACTTATAATGTGTGATATTCGCTAAAATGGCGCTGAACGGCCATTCACAAAATGACGTCTTGCGGCCATTCACAAAATGGCGTCGTGCAGATTTTAATTCTAACAAATTCTGTGTCAGCCAATTATCCGGCTTCGACAGTCCATCCTTTGATAGCAAACAACATGTTATCACACTCTGATTTTAAAATTAATTTAGGCTTACATGATGACATATTATTTAATGTTATATTATGGGATGGCACAAGGTGGTTCTTAAACCATCAATAATGTGTCTCTAGGGGGGGCATAAAACTACCCTTATACGCACACAGCGCGGATCTTGGGAGATCATGGGAAAGATGTGGGGATGCACCTATCCTATAAAGGAAGTTTTGAAGGGGAATAGGAACTTACATTATTTAAGATGTTTTAAAATAACATTTTAATAATACATGTCATGCATGTCTAAATCTATACATCATCTGATGGTACATTCTAGTCAGGGTTGTAATGCAGTCTTACATTTACCTCAGTATTCATATTGTTACTTCTAACCACCAACAAAATTTCATTCTTTCAGTTTACTTTCACTTTACATTTTCCATAATTCAACACAGTAGGAACACACCTGACACATAAGCCAATTACTATGATGACAACCAATATGAGGATCAGGAGTTTACCTATACTAGCAACCATTTCCTGGACCCACTCTCCTAGACCGGAGAACCATTTCACTGGGTTCAACCATGAAACCCATTCTTCTACCTTCTCTACTTCAGCCATTGAAGCATTATGGTTCTTCCGAAATTCCCATTTCAGCTGCAGAATTTCGTCCATCTTCTGGTCTATCACCTCCTTGGGGTCACTAGTATTATTTGTAATATATGTGCAAAACTTTACACCAAATTGGGTGGCCAAAGTTACACAATACCCTCCAGTGACAGCTGTTAAATAATTTAACACTAGTCTATGTTGCACCAGTTCTTTCTTGTAGGCTTGCAACTCCCTACCTGTATACCTAAAATGTGTCATCATTCATCATGGTGATATTATCTATTAATTTAGCAAGATCTTGGATATATCTAAAATTTAGTGTACCCCGAGCGATCCTGGTGGGATCCAATGCTACCAAAACTTGAAAGCCAGCTGTTTCACTAATTAACTGTGTGGTTTTATGTACATCACCAGGTATCATATTTCTTTTGTCTCTATGTTCATACTGTGTGTGAAGATATGGTGATGGTGTGTTTTTATGAATACCAAGCATTTCACCATGTGTAAGGGTCATAACTTCTGGGACTACTCTTTCCAGGTAACAAACCTTCAGAACTCGGAGAGAGCCACTTATATGCTTTTCTACCACATATAAAATATACATCATTGGGGAGAACATAAGGAATAGTAAACAGTAACCCAAACATTTCCCTAGCAAGTGATCCTACTTCAGGTTCTCCCATTTGACTCATACAAGTTTCTCTTTGTAATATCTTGGCACAATATCCTTCTGGTACCCTATCAATCATTTATTTGATGTTACTTAGTGTATATTTATACCAGAAGTGTCTTCCACCCAACCTAATTGTGCGTAACAGTTCAAAATTTATAGGTTTATTATCAGCTCTTAGTGAGAAGGTCATCGTCTGGTTATTCCCCATCACCTCCCAACTTCCTGGGTCATTGGAGTTGGTGATGTTCAAACATAAAAGTAATTTATCTACTTGGTACTGGTGGAGTTTGAAATGAGGTGGTTTGGACAAGAAATTTTCCATCCAGTGCATGCCCTCTTTGCGATTCGAAAACTTCAGAGACATTCAATGGGAATGGCACTAACCCTACATTATGCTGTCATTGAGACATGTGAGGGCACACCCAACAGTCAGTTTGGTTTAAAACTTTGCCCACCATGGTATGATAATCCTCTAAAGGATACCCACCCCAATACTGGTTATACTTAGGTTGGCACTGCTGTATGCAATTCTCACTAATTTGGGACCCACAAAACTCACACATACAATAATCCTCAGATGATATACCTTCACACTGTCTCAGAGTTTCCAACATAGCAGATCTCTTAACAATTACTGTACTGGGTTTGGTCAGATACTCCCCCGATTGGTTTAGCACTCCTTCTGCCAACTCCACTGCATTGATATCACCATCAGCTCCTCTCTCCATCCTCTGTCCTCCGTCACAGAAACCAGAGATCCCAAAACAACCCAAGATAATGAGAACTCTGGGAGAAAACACAAAGATAACCAATCCATTGCTGTTAACAATGATCTACAAATTTATTTAGCTCAGGTGTCTCACTGTAACCTTTAACCTTCCCGGAACAGACTCGCAATTGACAGGTCTACGTTATCTGCCTCGATTCTGCCTTGTCTCTCCACTGGTTGGTTGACCTTCTGACAGTGAGTGGAATGGACCCAGGTATCTCTCTCCGCCACTTTCAATGAAGTTGTACTCGTCAGCAACACCTGATACGGACCTTCCCACCGATCTGTCAAACACCCTGAACGCAAGAAATTTGTGATCATAACAAATTCTCCAGGTTCAACAACATGACAGTTTGTTTCTGGCATATCATGTAACAACAATTTCAATTTCTGCTGTTGCTGCTTTAACTGCTTACTCATTGTTATAAGATACCTTACAGTTACCTCGTTGTTACTTTTCAAATCTTCCTGCAGACTTATAATCAAATGAGGTTGCCTACCAAACATTATTTCAAAGGGGGACAGATTGACCGGGGGTCTAGGAGTTGTCCTGATACTATGATGGACAAGTGGTAGTGCTTCTTTCCAACACAGTCCAGTTTCCGCCATGATCTTACTTAATTTATTTTAAATAGTACCGTTCATCCTCTCCACCTTGGCACTGGCTTGCGGTCCGTAAGGGGTGTGGAGTCTACTATTAATACCCATCAATTTACACATGTTTTGGAAGACATCACCTGTGAAATGAGTACCCCTATCACTTTCAATAATTCTAGGGATAACGTATCTGCATACAAACTCCTGAACTATTTTCTTAGCAGTAAACACAGCAGTATTAGTGGCAGCTGGGTATGCCTCAACCCAATTAGAAACACTCAAAAACAAGGGAAATGGGGGAAGGGAGGAGAATCGACGCACTGACCCTCAATAATGAAAATATTCTGATAAAGACATAGCCACTATTCCCTATTCAAATAGAAAAAGTCATATCGGGTAGTGTAGGTGCTCACTAGAGTGAAAACTGGATTTACAAAAAAGAAGAAAAGAAACTCTAATATGTGAGCACTCTTATTGGAGAAATGATCTATGAAATACTTAAAACATACTTCATCCTTTTAAGCAATATGTTAACTGACTGTTGAGATTTCAATAGTACCATTTAAGTATTATATGTTCATTATGCTGCTTTAAATGTTCGCCGTTTGTTTTGATGAACTATCCAGAGCATGTGACTATGCTCCCTATTTATTACCCATTGAACTCTTTGTTGATTTAAGGGGTCATCTATAAAATAGAATGCTTTACTGTATTAGCATACATCTATAGACCTCTTGTTTTACCACTATTCTGGGTACATTCATGTTATATGTTGATTGTCTAGTCTTTTGTCCTTTGTCATTAGAATATTAGTTTACTACATTAAAGGTTATGTTTTAAGTATTTCATAGATCATTTCTCCAATAAGAGTGCTCACATAATAGAGTTTATTTTCTTCTTTTTTGTAAATCCAATTAGAAACACATCAGTGCACACTAATACATATTTGAGATTCCTGCAGGGTGGTAATTGGATGAAATCAATTTGTATTACCTGAAAAGGTACGTCGGTCAGGGGAATGTGGGATGGTTCGGCAGGGATTGTTTTCCCAATGTTTTTCCTCAAGCAGGTCAAAGAGGACATTGCTCTCTTTTCTGCTTGGGAAGAAAAACCTGGAGCACACCAGTATGCTCTCACCAATTTGCACATACCTTGCTTTCCCAAGTGAGTCAGACCATACGCTGCCTCAGCCAGGCTTGGGTAGTACACCTTGGGGGCCACTGGCTTACCTTGTCCATCTCTCCAGAATCCAGAGGACTCCTGCCCACATCACTTAGACCTCCAGACTGCCTTTTCCTGAATGGTACACAAATTTTGCATTTCAATTAATTTCTGCATATCAATCATTTGAAACATCATTTGGTTAATTGGCACATTCACTTTTAACCCTGCTGCCCATTTGGCAGCTTCATCTGCCCTGTTGTTTCCCAGTGACAACGGATCATCCTCACATGTATGGGCTTTACACTTAATTACCGCCACTGCCTTAGACAACTGGATCACTGTCAGTAGTCCTTTTATATGTCTGGAATGTGCGACTTTTGTGTCTGCTCATGTCATAAAATTTCTCAGACGCCATAGAGCACCGAAATCATGTACCACCCTGAAGGCGTACCTAGAGTCAGTGTAGATATTAACAGATTTACCTTCTGCTAATTCACAAGCTCTTTTTAGTGCCACCAGCTTCGCCACTTGGGCCAAGTGAGGTGGACCTAGAGGTTCGGCCTCTATGATGTCTTCGTCATCTACCACGGCATAACTTATACATAACTCTCCAGTGTCAGTTTGTCTATGACAACTCTCATCCGTGTAAAATGTCACATCTACATTTTCTAAAGGTGTATCCCATATGTCAGGTCTTGCAGTAACGGTCTGATTCAGATAATCCATACAATCATGTGCATCAATATACCTGCAGAACTCACCTTCTGCCAGCATCTCACCTCTCTCCACCCTTTGTGCATCCTGTTGCACATATGGTAAATAAGTTGCTGGATTTAAAGTACTGCACCTTTTGATGGTGATGTTTGCAGGTGCTATTAGGGGTAGTTCCCATTTTGTGAACCTAGCTGAGGAGACATGTTTGGTTTGGGCAGAATTCAGCAAAGCAGATACAGCATGGGGAGTATAGACAATCATATCATGGCCTAATACTACATCCTCACTCTTACTGACCAATAGAGCAGTTGCCGCTACACTTCTTAAACACGTTGGGAGTGATCTTGCCACAGTGTCCAATTGTGCACTGTAGTATGGTACGGGCCTACTGGCATCACCATGCTTTTGTGTGAGGACACCTGCTGCACATCCATTAGCTTCCATACAGTACAAATCAAAAGGTTTTTCATAATCAGGTATTCCCAATGCAGGTGCTCTTGTCAGACTATCCTTAAGATTAAGGAAAGCCTGCTCTGTTTCCTCTGTGTGTGTGACACGATCGGACTTTGAGGAAGAGGCTAAGTCCTGTACTGGCAAGGCCAAAATAGAAAAACCTGGGATCCACATTCTGCAGTATCCACACATTCCCAAGAAGGTACGGATTTGCTGTAGGTTCTGCGGCAGTGTCATGGTCTGTATGGCTTGGATTCTGTCAGTGGTCAGATGTCATAACCCCTGGGTTAGGCAATGTCCCAAGTATTTAATCCTGGACTGGCATGGCTGTAGTTTGTCCTTAGCAACCTTGTGTCCTGTTTGCAAGCGATGAAGCAATAAAAGTTTAGTATCATTTAAACATGACATAAACGATTCAGAACATAACAATAAATTGTCCACATATTGTATTAGAACAGATCCATTGGCAGGTTGAAAAGATTGTAAACAGTCGTGTAAGGCCTGGGAGAAGATACTGGAGCTGTCTATGAAGCCCTGGGGCAATCATGTCCATGTGTATTGTACACCCTTGTATGTAAAAGCGAATAGGTACTGACAGGATGAAGAGGTACAGAGAAGAAAGCAGAACAGAGGTCAATGACAGTAAAATGGGTTGCATTTGGTGGGATCTGCATTAGAATGACAGCTGGATTTGGCACTATGGGAAATTGGCTCTCTACTACCTTATTAACCCCTCTAAGGTCTTGTACCAGCCTATAACCCCTCCCACCACTCTTTTTCACAGGAAAGATGGGACTGTTGGCTACACTCGCTGTACAGACTAAAATTCCCTGTTGTAATAACCGCTCAATTATGGGATAAACCCCTATCTCTACCTCCTTCTGGTATTTGGGATAACATTTGATCTACCTGAGATGGATTTTTACCTGAACCAGTAGAGTGATACATTAACCTTTGGGGAGTGTCCAATATACAGTCAGGTGCATAAATATTGGGACATTGACAGAATTTTTATATTTTGGCCTCTATTCACCACCACAATGGCTTTGAAATGAAACAAACAAGATGTGCTTTAACTGCAGACTTTCAGATTTAATTACAGTTCCTACTTACATGTCTCACTTGGTTGCAGTTAAAACACCTTTGTGAGTGAAGTGGGGGAAAAGGTTGTTGTGTAGGTTGGGCGGTAGAGAAAGATTGTGAGTGTGGGTATGAATTTTGAGGGTAGTATGGTGGCTGAGGGTAGTTTGGGCTTTGTGGTTGAGTGTGATAAGTAGGGTAAGGCTGTGTTTGTGGTGGTGCAGGATTAGTGAGCGCATGCAGCTGTGCAGGTGCATGTGTGTCTGGTGGCTGTGATGGTATATTCATTCCATCTAGAGCTTGAATGCTAACAGCCATTAGCTTCTCGCTCTGGGTCTCTCTCTTCTTCAGGATGTTTTTTATCATGCTCAATAGCAGACTCCCTGTGTGTCTACAGTAACTCCCCTCCAGCCCAGGGGTGTATCTACCCATTGGCCAGGATGGCACTCACCAGGGGCACCGGCCAAAGGGGGGGCACCGTCCGCCAGTGCCACCAGCAGCCAATGGGTGGACTACCCCATGGGCTTGAACTAGCCCTGCTAGTCCCCCGCGCCCCACAAGTGTAGGGCAGACCACAGTGAGAGCGGTCTGCCCTACACAGTAACAAACACACACAGGCGGTGGCGGTGTGTTTGTTATAGCAGCCAGCCAATGAGAGTCAGACAGACTCTCATTGGCTGCTGTGTCCACGGAGGGAGCCAGCTGGAGCTCACTCATGGGATCCGCCTTCTGGCTTCCCCCGCAGTGGGTGATGGGACAGACATCATGATGTCTCTCCCATCCTATAGTGCAGATCGAGAGCGGACCGGAGGAGTGAACAGCGGCGGACGTCGGCAGGAGCTGGGATCAGGTACGTTTTTTTTTTCTTTTTTCTGTGTGTGTGTTTTTTGTTTGGTACAGCACAGGGGGGGGAGTGTGGCTACTAGTGTGCACTGTGTAAGGGGGGGTGCTACTGGGGGCACTTTATAGGGGTGGCTGCTGCTGGGGGCACATTATGGGGGAGGGGATGGCCGCTACTGGGGCCAATGTATCGGGACTACTACTACTGGGGCCAATGTATAGGAGGGACTACTACTATTGGGGCCAATGTATAGGGACTACTACTACTGGGGCATGTATAGAGGGGACTACTACTGGAGCCAATGTATAGGGAGGACTACTACTGGGGCCAATGTATAGGGAGTACTACTACTGGGGCCAATGTATAGGGAGGACTACTACTGGGGCCAATGTATAGGAGGGACTACTACTACTGGGGCCAATGTATAGGGACTACTAATACTGGGGCCAATGTATAGGGAGGACTACTACTGGGGCCAATGTATAGAGAGGACTACTACTGGGGCCAATGTATAGGAGGGACTACTACTACTGGGGTCAATGTATAGGGACTACTACTACTGGGGCCAATGTATATTAGGGACTACTACTACTGGGGCCAATGTATAGGGAGTACTACTACTGGGGCCAATGTATAGGGAGGACTACTACTGCGGCCAATGTATAGGGAGGACTACTACAGGGGCCAATGTATAGGGAGTACTACTACTGGGGCCAATGTATAGGGAGGACTAATACTGGGGCCAATGTATAGGAGGGACTAGTACTACTGGAGTCAATGTATAGGAGGGGCTACTACTACTTGGGCCAATGTATAGGGACTACTACCACTGGGGCCAATGTATAGGGGCTACTACTACTGGGGCCAATGTATATGGAGGACTACTGGGGCCAATGTATAGGGACTACTACTACTGGGGCCAATGTATAGGGAGGACTACTACTGGGGCCAATGTATAGGAGAGACTACTACTACTGGGGCCAATGTTTAGGAGGGACTATTACTACTGGGGCCAATGTATAGGGACTACTACTACTGGGGCCAATGTATAGGGACTACTACTACTGGGGCCAATGTATAGGGAGGACTACTACTGGGGCCAATGTATAGGGAGTACTACTACTGGGGCCAATGTATAGGGAGGACTACTACTGGGGCCAATGTATAGGGAGGACTACTACTGGGGCCAATGTATAGGGAGTACTACTACTGGGGCCAATGTATAGGAGGGACTACTACTACTGGGGCCAATGTATAGGAGGGACTATTACTACTGGGGCCAATGTATAGGGACTACTACTACTGGGGCCAATGTATAGAGACTACTACTACTGGGGCCAATGTATAGGGAGGACTACTACTGGGGCCAATGTATAGGGAGGACTACTACTGGGGTCAATGTATCGGGAAGACTACTACTGGGGCCAATGTATAGGGAGGACTACTACTGGGGCCAATGTATAGGAGAGACTACTACTACTGGGGCCAATGTATAGGGAGGACTACTACTGGGGCCAATGTATAGGAGAGACTACTACTACTGGGGCCAATGTATAGGAGGGACTATTACTACTGGGGCCAATGTATAGGGACTACTACTACTGGGGCCAATGTATAGGGAGGACTACTACTGGGGCCAATGTATAGGGAGTACTACTACTGGGGCCAATGTATAGGGAGGACTACTACTGGGGCCAATGTATAGGGAGGACTACTACTGGGGCCAATGTATAGGGAGGACTACTACTGGGGCCAATGTATAGGAGGGACTACTACTACTAGGGCCAATGTATAGGAGGGACTATTACTACTGGGACCAATGTATAGGGAGGACTACTACTGGGGCCAATGTATAGGGAGCACTACTACTGGGGCCAATGTATAGGGAGTACTACTACTGGGGCCAATGTATAGGGAGGACTACTACTCGGGCCAATGTATAGGGAGGACTACTACTGGGGCCAATGTATAGGGACTACTACTACTGGGGCCAATGTATAGGGACTACTACTACTGGGGCGAATGTATAGGGAGGACTACTACTGGGGCGAATGTATAGGGAGGACTACTACTGGGGTCAATGTATAGGGAGGACTACTACTGGGGCCAATGTATAGGGAGTACTACTACTGGGGCCAATGTATAGGGAGTACTACTACTGGGGCCAATGTATAGGGAGGACTACTACTGGGGCCAATGTATAGGGAGGACTACTACTGGGGCCAATGTATAGGAGGGACTACTACTACTGGGGCCAATGTATAGGAGGGACTATTACTACTGGGGCCAATGTATAGGGACTACTACTACTGGGGCCAATGTATAGGGACTACTACTACTGGGGCCAATGTATAGGGACTACTACTACTGGGGCCAATGTATAGGGAGGACTACTACTGGGGCCAATGTATAGGGAGTACTACTACTGGGGCCAATGTATAGGGAGGACTACTACTGGGGCCAATGTATAGGGAGGACTACTACTGGGGCCAATGTATAGGAGGGACTACTACTACTGGGGCCAATGTATAGGAGGGACTATTACTACTGGGGCCAATGTTTTGGGACTACTACTACTGGGGCCAATGTATAGGGACTACTACTACTGGGGCCAATGTATAGGGAGGACTACTACTGGGGCCAATGTATAGGGAGGACTACTACTGGGGTCAATGTATCGGGAAGACTACTACTGGGGCCAGTGTATAGGAAGGACTACTACTGGGGCCAATGTATAGGAGGGACTACTACTACTGGAGCCAATGTATAGGGACTACTACTACTGGGGCCAATGTATAGGAGGGACTACTACTACTGGGGCCAATGTATAGGAAGGACTACTACTGGGGCCAATGTATAGGTAGGACTACTACTGGGGCCAATGTATAGGGAGCACTACTACTGGGGCCAATGTATAGGGAGTACTACTACTGGGGCCAATGTATAGGGAGGACTACTACTGGGGCCAATGTATAGGGAGGACTACTACTGGGGCCAATGTATAGGGAGTACTACTACTGGGGCCAATGTATAGGAGGGACTACTACTACTGGGGCCAATGTATAGGAGGGACTATTACTACTGGGGCCAATGTATAGGGACTACTACTACTGGGGCCAATGTATAGGGACTACTACTACTGGGGCCAATGTATAGGGAGGACTACTACTGGGGTGAATGTATAGGGAGGACTACTACTGGGGTCAATGTATAGGGAGGACTACTACTGGGGCCAATGTATAGGGAGTACTACTACTGGGGCCAATGTATAGGGAGTACTACTACTGGGGCCAATGTATAGGGAGGACTACTACTGGGGCCAAAGTATAGGGAGGACTACTACTGGGGCCAATGTATAGGAGGGACTACTACTACTGGGGCCAATGTATAGGGACTACTACTACTGGGGCCAATGTATAGGGACTACTACTACTGGGGCCAATGTATAGGGACTACTACTACTGGGGCCAATGTATAGGGACTACTACTACTGGGGCCAATGTATAGGGAGGACTACTACTGGGGCCAATGTATAGGGAGTACTACTACTGGGGCGAATGTATAGGGAGGACTACTACTGGGGCCAATGTATAGGGAGGACTACTACTGGGGCCAATGTATAGGAGGGACTACTACTACTGGGGCCAATGTATAGGAGGGACTATTACTACTGGGGCCAATGTATAGGGACTACTGCTACTGGGGCCAATGTATAGGGACTACTACTACTGGGGCCAATGTATAGGGAGGACTACTACTGGGGCCAATGTATAGGGAGGACTACTACTGGGGTCAATGTATCGGGAAGACTACTACTGGGGCCAATGTATAGGGAGGACTACTACTGGGGCCAATGTATAGGAGAGACTACTACTACTGGGGCCAATGTATAGGAGGGACTATTACTACTGGGGCCAATGTATAGGGACTACTACTACTGGGGCCAATGTATAGGGACTACTACTACTGGGGCCAATGTATAGGGAGGACTACTACTGGGGCCAATGTATAGGGAGGACTACTACAGGGGCCAATGTATCGGGAAGACTACTACTGGGGCCAGTGTATAGGGAGGACTACTACTGGGGCCAATGTATAGGAGGGACTACTACTACTGGAGCCAATGTATAGGGACTGCTACTACTGGGGCCAATGTATAGGAGGAACTACTACTACTGGGGCCAATGTATAGGAAGGACTACTACTGGGGCCAATGTATAGGGAGGACTACTACTGGGGCCAATGTATAGGGAGTACTACTACTGGGGCCAATGTATAGGGAGGACTACTACTGGGGCCAATGTATAGGGAGTACTACTACTGGGGCCAATGTATAGGAGGGACTACTACTACTGGGGTGAATGTATAGGAGGGACTATTACTACTGGGGCCAATGTATAGGGACTACTACTACTGGGGCCAATGTATAGGGACTACTACTACTGGGGCCAATGTATAGGGAGGACTACTACTGGGGCGAATGTATAGGGAGGACTACTACTGGGGTCAATGTATCGGGAAGACTACTACTGGGGCCAATGTATAGGGAGGACTATTACTGGGGCCAATGTATAGGAGGGACTACTACTGGGGCCAATGTATAGGGACTACTACTACTGGGGCCAATGTATAGGAGGGACTACTACTACTGGGGTCAATGTATAGGAAGGACTACTACTGGGGCCAATGTATAGGGAGGACTACTACTGGGGCCAATGTATAGGGAGGACTACTACTGGGGCCAATGTATAGGGAGGACTACTACTGGGGGCAATGCATAAAGGGGATTACTACTGGGGCCAATGTATAGGGAGGACTACTACTGGGGCCAATGTATAGGGAGGACTACTACTGGGGGCAATGCATAAAGGGGACTACTACTGGGGGCACTTCCTGAAATTATGGAGGGAGCGGGGCGCCAGGCCATTACCTTGCCAGGGGCGCTCGGATCCCTAGATACACCTCTGCTCCAGCCAGGTAGAAAGGTCTGGACTCGGGTCTTTAGATTGTCTTTAAGACCATCCATAAGTACCGTGATGACCATTTCCCTATGGTGAGTGCTATCTTTAATATCTTCTATCCCAGTGTACTGGGTGATAGTCTGCAGAGCTCGGGTACAGTAATCTTCTGCAGATTCACTCTCTTTTTGTTTTATGGTGAAAATTTTACTCCAGTTAACTACTACCGGGAAATATACACCCAATTGAGTTATTATGCGGGTAATGTTACCTTGATTATCCTCATCTGTTAAGGGAGCATCTCTCTCCAATACGCAATCCGTGATAAACTTTTTCACGTCGGTATTGTGTGGAAGACATGCCCTTAACACCACTCGCCAATCTTTATTGGTTGGCTCGTGAGCATTACCCAAATTTGTACAGCATGGGAAATGGCAGACATAACAGGTTCATCATCCTCATCATAAACATTTTCCTTGTGATTATTCAAGAGAGGGTACAGGTTACATGTTACAATTTTATGAGTTTTTACATCGACTGTACCTCCACCCCCATCCGCATAGGGCTGTGGTGGTGCGCGTGAACTACTGACATTACCTTCCACAACGCTACCTTGCTGTGCATGCAACCTATTTTGCGGAGCATATGCAACACTGTTTAGCGCTGCGTGCGCACTCCCCTGGATCGTGCGCGCGATGCTGGTTTGTGTCGCGTGCACACCCTTAAGCCACGTATCCCCTCATGCTGCCATAACTTTAAACAATCATTATACTTTATCTTTTTCATTCAAGAGTGCACCATATAGATGCTATCTCGGACATTGTTCAATACCTCCTTATCAAAGCTGCCAATTCTGGGAAACGGTTTCACACTTTTTCTCATCATTTTAAACCATACATCACAGTATCTAGTAGCATAAGCACCGTACCTAGTATGCATAATATGCCGTGCTGACCCGATCGGTGCCTCCAAAAGCAGCACATCATCTAACATCTCTACCGTTTGCTTGGCCACCATCTTGGGAAAATAACACTAAACTTTTCAATAGAGATTTAAATCAGTGAAAGAATGTCAAGGCTACTTTCACTTACCTGTGGACGATATTAACAGGATGCGCCCACACACCTATGGAAGAATAACCAGGCTGCTTCCACGCACCTAATCCCTTTTCGAATACTTTGCACTGCTAGCATGTAAGCATTCCAATAACACCTACCCTTTTCAGTGATTTTGTCCCCCACAACTCAGTTCACAATCACGATATGCCACAACTGTGCGGTTCAATCACAATGCCCAATAACCCTAACTGATCACTGGATGCTGCAATCACACTGAGAGATGATACCTAACACAAAACAACAACTACACCTGCTGTGTGTATAGACTTTGGTATCTACTACCGAGCCACTAGGCCGACACCAGGCGCCTAGCCCCTAAGGGTCTTACGATACCCCTAGCTAGGGAACATATTACCCCTACCAACACACGTTCACTGTTACACACCTTTTTCCTACGCAGAAAAATACATGTTTTCCCAGACTATGGCGGCACCGACTAAGGTACTTACAACAATGTTATCATGCTATCAATATCACAATGCAATCTCAACGGCTTTGTTTTAACACGCAGCAGCAATACAGGAAATATGTATACGCTATTGTGCAACTAGTCGCATACACAATAATGCGACCGCTACTCAAAATGTATTATTACCCTTACGCTATTGTACGACTTCCCCTTTTAACATGAAATTTTATCAACAGAGGAAAACAAACTTTTTCCTCCCTTGTCCCTGGATTCTAATCAGCGCTCCTTGAACTTACACAATAACGGATAGCGGTCTCTCAGCAACAAGTGGTAGCAGGTATTCGAAGGCACAATGCGTTCTTCCCTGCTTATGGCGCCTCCACCCTTTTGCTGAGAGATCGATAATCGTGTGTTACCATGTGACTGGTAGCGTGAATTCACTACGAGCCTCCAACTATCAATTCCTACCTCTCTATACACTCTAAAATGTTGCTAAGGACATATTCAACAATCACCGTGCAAGCCGCTTCATAGCACCTGGTATCAAAATTGATGTAATCATAATTTTCACTACATACAACAAACACACAACATGGAGCTGCCAGTGACGCCGACGCACGCGTTTCACTGTGTTCAGCCTTGAGAAAGCTGCTGTAAGATATAACTACTTGTGTAATTGTGGATGTAACCAATTCTCTACTAATGAGATTATCATTACTCACTTGACAATAACTCAATGTAAAGGCACATTGATAACTAGGCATATGATTTGATAAGCCAATAATATACCGAGCCATTATTTTTACCACATATAATTAGGAGGAGACTTTGGATATGAATCTCTCCTTTCGATAGTATATCAATTGTATACTGACATCTTGATATAGTGGTATGATATTTTCAGTTGGGAGGTGTAAGCAGTAACATAATAACATATTTGGAATACTTATATATTGGTTAGGATTAACATCATTAAAACTATAATTTACCAATAGAGTACTAATAGGAACATTAGTTGTGAGATATTAAAATCAATACATGGTAATCTGATTTTGACACTCCACTAATTAAGAGAGGGTGTCTGACCGCTTAGTTATCATAGCATCTAGAAGGGGTAGGAATCAACTATTTTCATTGATATTCCTATCCTGATAGACGTCTAAATAGAAGTAGATTCTACACAACAACACGTCAGTGGATCTGCCATTTTATTATATATGTATGTTTTGTTTGATATCAATCTTTTAACCTTATATTTCACTGTATATTCCCCCCAAATTGAGGATAATTATTTTAGGTAGTAACCAATAAAAGTTACATTTTAATTTGTTATCTACTTTATTTGTGCGCCCATCATCAACAACTCCTTTTTTCTTTCCTAATTATATGATTCAACCCAGTTGATTAGGGCTGCACCCCCGTGAACGTATGAAACATTGAAACAATATCATATAGGGGCCTTAAACTAATTAAATGATAGAGTGCAGATATATTTTTTCCTTTTTCCCCTTTCCCTTTGTCAATGACCAGATTGACCAGAAGCAAGAACCAATAAGAACTTGCCAATTTGTCTCTTTGTAAACTCTGAAACCTGTAAGGTATATAAGCTGTGTGCTGACCTCAGTGTATGGGACATCTTCTATGCGACCGCAGGCTTCTGGATTGATGACTGTATACTGGGACCAATGCGCAAGCGTATGTATTGGCTGTACTATTTTCATTGCTTTTTACTCTAATTGATAAATCTTACATCGTGTTACTTTTTACATAAATAACTTTTTGTGCTTTGGAACCACACGATTGGACTGGAAAGCAATTCTTTCTTAAGTGACTTGCAGTGCTAAATAGCGACTAGTGACTGTTAGGAATCAATAGATGGGGGCTTGCCCTTGAGGTCACGCTAGCGGAAATTACTCAAAGTGACCAGATTTTGGTTCCGCAACAAACGGTGGATGCAGGTCACATACGGGTAAGAACGCAATCTGTTTAAAACCTGTTTTGTACTCTGTGTTGTAAAACCGAATATCCGTTTTTGGGTGATCTAAGGAGTGCTAATTAGAATCCAGGGACAAGAGAGAAAAGTCAGTTTCTTTTATTGTCACTTTTGCGCTGCAATAGGTGATTCGCAAATAACGTATGTATCTTCCCTGTATTACTGCCACATGTTTAAGCAATCATTTTGATAGATAGTCTTGTATCACTTGTTAAAACCTCTGAATAGGTATTGCCATGAGGGAAAGCATTTTTCTGGCCAGAAAACAAAGGTATATGAATATAAACATATGCTTGTGATGTGATAAGGGAAAAGAAAAACGGAAATGGTTTTTCTTCACTGTCGGAACAAGACCGGAGAGACCCGGTAGGTGCCTGACGAGGCACAACGACTACCGAGTAGGTATACACAGCAGGTATACTGGCAGTGAGAACAGGGATTTCTGTTTTCAATGAAAACTAAGGGGTTTTTGTCAGACACGCCCAATAGTAATCGCAAAGCTTATTGATAAGTTAGTATCTATAGGCAATGCGATTGGACCGCACAGTTGCATACACACCGCACGGTTGCGTATAAAAACTGTGATTGTGCCTTGGTGATGTGTGAGAGTGAATCACTGGCAAGGTTAAGTGTTATTGGAATACTTAAATGCTACCAGTTGAGAGGAACTCATAGTAGGAAGCTGTCTGACGAAGCTTGTGAATTAGTCCAGTGAGCAGGGTATTAGCATAGGCTAAAGTCTGTTTCCTTATTGTGTAAAACTGATAAAACATGCTTAGCGGTCAGTTGTGTACAGTGGGAGGAAGTGAGTGGATACAGCTTGTTTATTTCATCCACGGGTCGAAATCTCTAGCGAAAGTAGCAAAAGCGTTGTCCCAGATGGGTGCTAAGCAGTCACTAGGGATGGTCGAGGAGATTCTGCTCACAGAAGGACCGACCAGATCGGCAAGGTATATAATGAATGTAAAATATGGCGCATATGCTACAGCATACTGCAACATATGGGTCAAGATGACCAAAGGATATATGAAACCCTTTCCCAAAGTTGGCAGTTTCGATTCAGAGGTACTGAGTAATGTTAGAGATAACATATGTTTAGTCAAATCTTTGAAAAAGAGAGTAAAGTATAATGATTGCTTGAAGTTGTGGCAGCATGAGGGGAACACGTGGTAAGGTGGTGTATGCACACCGCCAAGCAGCATACTCACACCACTTGGCAGTGTGCACACGCCGAAAAATAGCGTACACATGTGGCACAGTAGCACGCTGCAAAACAGCGTACTCGTGCCGCAAAGCAACACGTCACAAGGTAGCATACCCACGCTGCAAGGTAGCATAACCATGCACAAAGAAGATAGCGCATGTGCACCTCCGCCACCATATGCAGCCGCAGGTGAAAGTACAGCCGATACCAAAAATATTTAAAAACCGTAACAAGTAATTTATATCCTGTTTTAAGTCACCTCAAGGAGAATGTTATTGTAAAAGATGATGTAATTTCAGCCATTGCACATGCTGTTAATATATTAGATGTTCCACAGAGAGGAAAGGCAGCAATCCAACCAGCAGGGGCAGCAGCTGAAATTGGTGAGACTAGTGGAGAACGTAATAGGAGTACCGAAACAATAAGTCCAATTATTAATCCTGAACATAGTGATCTGGTAGGTGTACATCCTTTCCATACAATTGCAGTTCCCAATGGGAAACTGGAAAAAGATGGTATAGTTCCTATCAGGAATGTAGCAATGCATTGTCCATGGACGAGAGCAGAATTACATTCAATTATGTCAGACTTCCCAGACCCTAGGAAAGAGTTATCCAAATGCCAGAAATTTGTCAAAGATTTAGGTAATGCTCATGAGCCAACTAATAAAGATTGGCGAGTGGTGTTAATGGCCTATCTTCCTTCCAATACTGATGTACAAAAATTTATTAAGGATTGTGTACTGGAGGAGGATGAATCCTTAACAGATGAGGATAACCAGGTGAATATAAAATGTATAATCACACAATTGGCTATATATTTTCCAGTGGTAGTGAACTGGAGTAAAATTTTCACTATTAAACAAAAGGATAGTGAATCTGCAGCAGAGTATTTGCCAGAGTGTTGCTAGCAATAACCCAGTACACAGGGATAGCAGATATAAAGGATGATGTACATTACAGGGAGGTAGCTGTTATTGTACTAATGGATGGTCTCAAAGACAATCTAAAAATCAGGGTGCACGCTTCTCTACCTAACTGGAGAGGAATTACTGTAGATGCACTTAGAGAGTCTGCCATAGAACATGACAAGAACATTTGCAGGAAGAAAGAGGCACAGAGTGAGAGGTTAATGGCAGTGAGCATTCAGGCTCTAGAGGAATCATATATACAGCCACAAACTTACAATACATACAAACCTCAAAGGTGTTTTAATTGTAACAAAGAGGGACACCTGAGAAGAGATTGTAAAGAGGGAAACAGGGAGCCACCTAAGAAGGGAACACCTAGATACACACAGGGCACTCCCAAAATCCAGGAAATTTCCAACAGTTACCTGCTCACATAGTGACAGCAAACGCTCTGCTGGAAAGTGGTAGTCAGTGCTAGGGGTCAGGTCATACCTGCAGTCTACAGCCAGTCAAGTTAACTGAGAATACTAGGGAAGAACCTACAATGACAGTTGATATATCTAGTACTAAACACACTTTTCTTGTAGATACAGGGGCGACCAGATCTGTGATAAATTCTCCATTTAATTTACAGGTTACCAACAAAACGATAGCAACAATGGGAGTAACGGGGAGGGTACAGCATTACCCTCTCACAAGATCTGCAGAAGTTACTATCGGGCCACTGCAAACCAAGCATTCCTTTCTCCTGGCAGTGGTGGCTCCTACTAACCTGCTGGGAAGGGATTTGCTGTGTAAAATGGGATGTGTCATATACTGTACCCCTGATGGTATATTCCTAGATATACCAGAGAAGGTTGCGCATGAGGTACAGGATATATTGGACACACCACAAGGTTAATGTTGCACTCTGCCATTCTAGAACAAAGTCCATCTCAGGTAAAATAAATGTTATTACAAATACTGGGTTCCCTCTGGACCAAAGATGGTCAGGGCACTGGATTTATGGCAAATGTAGCTCCTGTAATGGTTAACTTGAAGAGTGGTAGGCAGGCTCCAAAAATCCCTCAGTAACCATTAAAGCCAGAGGTGGACCTATTGGGGTATCCTATAATCGAGAGGTTACTGCAACAAGGGATTTTAATTCTTACAGCAAGTCCAGCCAACAGTCCTATTTTTCCAGTGAAGAAGGCTGGGGGGAGGGGCTATATATTAGTACTAGATCTTAGGGGGTTAACAAAGTTGTTGAAAGCCAATTCCCTGTAGTGCCCAATCCAGCTGTTGTCCTCATGCAGATTCCACCGTCTGCAACCCACTTCACTGTCATTGATCTATGTTCTGCTTTCTTCTCTGTTCCTCTGCACCCTGACTGTCAATGTCTATTTTAATTTTCCTACAGAGGGGTACAATATACATGGACACGATTTCCCCAGGGTTTCATAGATAGCCCCAGTATTTTCTCTCAGGCCTTACATGACTGTTTGCAATTGTTTCAACCAAGCAATGGGTCTGTCCTCATTCAATATGTACTGTAGATGATTTGTTGTTGTGCTCTGATTCATTTATGTCATGTTTAAATGACACTAAACTGTTGTTGTTTCATCTCTCGCAAACAGGGCAGAAGGTTGCAAAGGACAATTTACAGCCATGCCAGACTAAGGTTAAATACTTGGGACACTGTCTAACCCAGGGTCTAAGACACTTGACAACAGACAGAATTCAGGCCATACAGACCATGACACTGCCGCAAAACCAGCAGCAAATCCGTACCTTCTTGGGCATGTGTGAATACTGCAGGACGTGGATCCCAGGTTTCTCTATTTTGGCATTACCATTGCAGGACTTAGTTTCCTCCTCAAAACCCAACCATGTCATACACACTGAGGAGACAGAGCAGGCTTTCCTTAACCTTAAGGATAGTCTGACAAGAGCACCTGCCCTGGGAATACCAGATTATGAAAAACCCTTAGAGTCATATTGTATGGAAGCTGATGGCTGTGCAGCAGGTGTCCTCACACAGAAACATGGTGATGCTAGCAGACCTGTAGCATACTACAGTGCACAAATGGACACTGTGGCAAGATCACTCCCAACATGTTTAAGAAGTGTAGCTGCAACTGCTCTTCTGGTAAATAAGAGCAAGGATGTAGTATTAGGGCATGATACAACTGTCTATACATCTGCTTTGTTAAATTCTGCCCAAACCAGACATGTCTCTTCAGCGAGGTTCACGTAATGGGAACTAGCTCTAATGGCACCTGCTAATATTACCATTAAACGGTGCAATACATTAAATCCAGCAATGTACTTACCATATGTGCCTCAAGATGCACAAAGGGTGGAGGAAGGTGAGTCTCTGGTTGAAGGTGAGTTTTGCAGGTATACTGACACACATAATTCTATGGAATATATGAAATAGACCTTTACTGCAATACCAGACATATGTGACACACCATTAGAAGATGTAGATTTGACATTTTACAAAGATGGGAGTTGTCATAGGCAGGCAGACAGACACAGGAGAATTATGCACAGGTTATGCTGTTTTAAATGATGAGGATGTTGTAGAAGCTGAACCACTTGGTCCACCTCACTCAGCCCAGGTGGCTGAACTGGTGGCATTGAGGAGAGCGTGTGAGTTGGCAGAAGGTAAATCAGCTAATATATACACTGACCCTAGGTACACCTTCGGGGTAGTACATGATTTTGGGGCTCTTTGGCATCTTAGGAACTTTATGACTGCAGCAGGCCACCAGTAGCACATTCACATCACATAAAAGGACTTATGACAGCAATCCTGCTACCAAAGGCAGTAGTTGTCATCAAATGCAAAGCCCACACATGCGAAGAAGACCTGGTGTCAATGAGAAATAACAGAGCAAATGAAGCTGCCAAATGGGCAGCAGGGTTACGCATAAACATAACAACTAACAAAGTGATGGTCTTCCAGCCAATAGACACACATAAATTAATTGAAATGCAAGATTTGTGTTCCCTACAGGAAAAGGTGGTCTGGAGATCGAAGGGATGTGGTCAGGAGTCCTCTGGAGAGATGGACAAGGTAGACCTGTTGCTCCAAAGGCATACTACCCAAGCTTGGCTGAGGCAGCGCATGGTCTGACTCACCTGGGAAAAGAAGGTATGTGCAAGTTGGTCAGAGCATATTGGTGTGCACCAGGCTTTTCTTCTCAAGCTGGAAAGAGAGCAATGTCCTGTCTGACTTGTTTGAGGAAAAATGTCAGGAAGACAATACCCACCAAGCCATCCCATATCCCTCCGACAGATGGTCCTTTTCAGGTAATACAAATTGACTTCATTCAATTACCACCTTGCAGGAACCTCAAGTATGTATTAGTTTGCACTGATGTATTTTCTAATTGGGTAGAGGCATATCCAGCTGCCACTAATACTGCTGTTTTTACTGCTAAGAAGATTGTTCAGGAGTTTGTATGCAGATACGGTATCCCTAGAATCATAGAAAGTGATAGGGGTACTCATTTCATTGGTGATGTTTTCCAGAACATTTGTAAGCTAATGGGTATCAATAGTAGACTTCACACTCCCTACCGACCGCAAGCCAATGCGAAGGTGGAGAGAGTGAACGGTACTATTAAGAATAAACTGAGTAAGATCATGGCTGAAACTGGATTAGGATGGCCAGAAGCCATACCGCTCATCCTCCATAGCATCAGAACCACTACCAGATCTCCTCTTAATCTGTCCCCCTTTGAGATACTGTTTGGAAGGCAACCTCATTTGATTATAAGTCCACAGGATGATTTGAAGTGTAATAATGAGGTTACTGTGTGATATCTTATAAAAATGAGTAGACAGCTGGAACAACAGCAACAGAAACTGAAAATGTTGTTACCCGATATGCCAGAAACAAACTGTCATGATATTGAACCTGGGGAATATGTTATGACCTGAAATTTCTTACGCTCAGGTTGTTTTGACAGACCGGTGGGAAGGTCCTTACCAGGTGTTGATGACAAGTACCACATCTTTGAAAATACCAGAAAGAGATACCTGGGTCCATTCCACTCACTGCAGAAAGGTCAACCACCTGAAAGGGGTACAAGGTGGATTCGAGAAAGATAATGTGGACCTGTCGATTGCGAGCCTGTTCCGGGAGAACTAAAGCCTGCAGTGAAAGCACCTGAGTCGGAGACGCGTGCAGATTACTATTCCAGCAATGAAGTGGCGATCTATTTTTGTTTCTTTATCTCTTTCCAGGGTTCTTCTAATGCTTATTTGTTTCAGGATGTCTTATTTCTGTGATGGAGGACAGATGACGGAGAGGGAGGCCGATAGTGATGTCGATGGAGTGGAGTCGGAGGAGAGAGCAATAAAACGATCAGGGCAACCTATGGTCAAACTCAGTTTAGGAAATGTTAAGAGATCTGTTAGCCATGTAACTCGAAGACAGTGTGAGGGGTTATTGTCTGAGGAATACTGTATTTGTGAGTACTGTGGATCCCTAGTTGATGAGAATTGCATCCAACGATGCCAGTCGAAGATTAATCTGTATTTGGGCGGGCATCCTTTAGACAATTACCATTCCTTAGTGGGTAAGGTTCTAAACCGAACAGAATGTTGGGTGTGTTCACAAGTACCTCAAGGACAGAGTAATTCGGATTTAGTGCCATACCCATTAACGATAGCAGAGGTACTCGAATTACATGGGGGAAGACCGGTGGACAAGAAATATAATATATCTAGACCCCCTAGTCTTAAGCTCCACCATTACCATGTAGATAGATCCCTGGTATGCTTAAATCTCACAAAACTAGGAAATTGGGAGGTGATCTTGTACAATCAGACAATGACCTATTCACACAGAGCTGATAATGAGCCTATCGATTCTGAACTTGTATGCAGAATTATTGCAAATGGGAGGTACTTCCTGTATAGGTACATGCGTAGTTATGACAAAGTAATGGTTGGCAGAGTGTCATTAGGGTACTGTGCAAATATTTTGCAACCAGAAACGTGTACCAGTCAAATGGGGGAAATAGGGGCAGGATTCTTTGTCAGAATAATGTGTTCAATGATAATGATGCATTCTGTTCCTTACGTTCTCCCGGATGATGTGTATTAAATATGTGGAAGGAAGGCGTACAAGTGGTTCTCTCCGAATTCTGAATGTTTATGTTATCTTGGAAGGGTGGTATCAGATATCATGACCCTTGCACATGCTGAAATGATTGGTATCCATAAAACCGCACCACCTCCATACATACACACAAAGTATGAACATCGTGAGAAAAGAAATATGATCCCTGTTGAAGAACATATAGCCACACAGTTGATTAGTGAAACAACTGGCTTCCATATTTTGGTAGCATTAGATCCCACCAGGATCACTCAGGGAACTTTAAATTTTAGATATATCCAAGACCTGGCTAAATTAATAGACAACATCACCGACATGTATGATGACACTTTCAGGTACATGGGTTAGGAGCTACAGGCTTATAAAAAGTAATTGGTACAACATAGGCTAATGTTAAATTACCTGACAGCTATTACTGGTGGATATTGTGTGACTTTGGCCATCCAATTTGGTGTCAAGTGTTGCACGTACATCACCAATAATACTAGTGACCTCAAAGAGGTGATTGACCGGAAAATGGATGAAATCCTACAACTGAAGTGGGAATTTCGGAAGAACCATAATACTTCCTTGTATGAGACTGAGGTAAAGGTAGAGAAATGGTTCGCCGGTCTGGTAGAGTGGGTACAGGAGATGGTTGCTAGTATAGGTAAGCTCCTTATTCTTATACTTGTTGTCATTTTAGTAATTGGTTTATGTGTCAGATGTATTCTTACTGTGGTAAAATGTGGAAAACGTACCACCAAGGTAAATCATGAAAATGAAATCATGATGGTGGTGAGTGATGGTGGTATGGGTAATAAGGTTGATAAAGAACTGCATTACAACCCTGAAATTGAATGTACCATCAGATAATAACATGTCATGTATAATAAAATATATTGTAAAATGTTCCATTAAACATCCTAGATAATGTAGTCTCATTTCCCCCAAACTTCCTTTATAGGTTCGATGAGGTCCCACATCCTACCAATGGTCCCCTATAGATCCGCTGAGTGCGTATAAGGGTTTTTTTACCCTTTCTTGAAACGCATTATTGGCGGTTCAATGACCAAGTTGTGTCATACCATCTAGAACATTGAATACTAATTTATTATGCATGACTAAAAAGGTTAAGAATAGAATGTGATAGTTTTATGTTTGCTATCAAAGGGTGGATTGTCAAAGTCAAATAATTGGATATGATCGCTTGCAATTATTATCTGATGATATAGTCGTCTATGGTCGGATGACTTGTTACGAGGACGCTACTTTGTGTCCCGCAATCCAATGGGCACAAATGCGAATCCATCACACACACATACACTGATGCACATTACACACACACATATATACATATATATATATATATATATATATATATATATATATATTAGGGATGTGCAGGCTCGGTTTTACTCGGATTTACTCGGTTCTTATCGCCACTTTACAGCAAATTCGGATTGATTATATTGGCTAACCAAAACACATGATAGGCGATAGCCAATAAAAAGATCTGAGTAAATCCGAGTAAAACAGAACCCGCTCACCCCTAATATATATATATACACATAGACGATCATATGGATAGTCACATATGTACACGTAGATGCTCATATGCGGATTCACATACAAACTTATGCACATTTGCTATTTCAATATACAGACGCACATATACGAACGCATACATATAAATGGGTTCCCACACATTATAGTTAACCAGTGTTATTAAAGGTTTTGTTAGCTAATAATTACGATGTAATATGTACTTAAATGAGATCTAAGGTTCAGAATACAGTGGACATGTCATGTTTGGTATCATACTAAATCCCTGTTTATTTGCAGATATCCGTATCTATCAGCAAAGAGGTTGCACCATGCGTCCGCTAGTTATGGATGATAGGGAGTTATTGGATAGAAATGTTATAACTTGCATGCAGTGTTGTAGCCAGTATTAACCAGTTGTTCGGCGGGAAACTACACAATGTGACCATTGGAGGATTGAGCCATACCCCTGATGACACCGTATGAACTGAGCAATTACCAGATTGACCAGAAGCAAGAACCAATAAGAACTTGCCAATTCGTCTCTTTGTTAACTCTGAAACCTGTAAGGTATATAAGCTGTGTGCTGACCTCAGTGTATGGGACATCTTCTATGCGACCGCAAGCTTCTGGATTGATGACTGTATACTGGGACCAGTGCGCAAGCGTATGTATCGGCTGTACTATTTTCATTGCTTTTTACTCTAATTATTAAATCTTACATTGTGTTGTTTTTTACATAAATAACTTTTTGTGCTTTCCAACCACACGATTGGACTGGAAAACAATTCTTTCTTTAGAGACTTGCAGTGCTAACTAGCGACTGTTTTGAATCAATATCAACACCACCAATGATATTGCTTCTCCTTCGTTCTCGCCATATCAGCATCCGGTAGTTTCTATAAAAGAATCCCCTGCTGCACTCTCAAGTTGCCAGTGCAACAAGTCCCTTAGCTTGACTAAGTGAGCCTCCTCACTGTGCTCCCCAGTGCATTTACTACTTTTCAAGCCACCAAGCAGCTCTCATGCTGTCACCATTCTTCATACGGCTCCCTAGCCGCACCAAGCAGCTCCCATGCTGCCACCATTCTTCATACAGCTCCCTAGCCACACCAAGCAGCTCCCGTGCTGCCACCATTCTTCATACGGCATCCTAGCCATGCCAAGCAGCTCCCGTGCTACCACTATTCTTCACACGGCTCCCTAGCCACGCCAAGCAGCTCCCGTGCTGCCACCATTCTTCATTCGGCTTCCTAACCGCACCAAGCAGCTCCCATGCTGCCACCATTCTTCATATGGCTTCCTAGCTGCACCAAGCAGCTCCCGTGCTGCCACCATTCTTCATACGGCTTCCTAGCTGCACCAAGCAGCACCCGTGCTGCCACCATTCTTCATATGGCTTCCGAACCACACCAAGCAGCTCATCTGCTGCTATCGTTCTCCATTCGGCTCATAGCCGCACCAAACAGCTCCCGTGCTGACATTTATTATCGGCCACCCTTCTATACTCACTCTAAGACCCATTCAAATATTTATACTCTTTAATGCACAGAGATTTCATTAAATCTAGTCTCCACCAGAGAGCATCCGAGTCAAACAAAACAGGACCAAGACCCAGCCCGGGAACACAGCCTCAAATCCCTTTGACTGTGGACATATATGTGTGTCCAGGGACACATTTACTCAAAGTACAGCACAAGATGTGGTCAGAGTTAAAATTCTACATCACAGATCACTTCTCAACCTATTGGCTATTATCAGGTGTTGTATCTGATCTTATCAGTTTAATATCTGATAGGGAGGTCTTCAGTTCGGTATTAGTATTATTATTATTATAGTCAGTTACTTGCGTGGCGTGCACCTGTACCGCAGCATTTTACAGAGGAAACCCATAATAGTACGCAGGTTATAAGACAACCTTGGTAAGAATGCTGCAGTTGTGAGCTCAGGTTCCTGGCAAAATATTGCAAGTACCCTAGCTCTGTTTAGCACTATCTCTCCCTACTGATGAGAGAGGCATCTCTCTCAATTACTGTGACGTCACGCTTCTGGCTGACAGATACACAATTGGGTTTGTACTATAAGAATCAGTTTTCTCTATCTCTCTTAATACATAGATTGTGTGTCCGCTTTGTTGTGTATAGATATCCATATATCTGTAAATGTACATCTCCAAATTCGCACTCTCATACGGGGTTGTAAAGTCGAGACTGTCCCGGACCCAGTTTATTAAGCCGAAGAGTTTCTTTCTTCCCTGAAGGACCTCTGGTCTGGGTGCGGTGGTATTCTGTGAGTTATGAACTGTGGCTCCTCAGGGGGACCATACATGTTTGCACTAACAGCTCTGCTAGTTTTTTTACACAGGGCGCAACTTTTATGAAAGTTGGTCCAGTATCCAAAACCAAGATGTAGAGTGTTGAATCTCGGACCATTTATGAAACTTAGTGGCACTCTTCCTGCTGAAGGTTGCTGGTGCCTGAGACATTGTCTAGAGGTCAGTAGACTCCATGAATGTACCAGAGGGTTCCTGATCACTTGCAGGTAAGGAACTGGCTTCACATTCAGAGGCAGGCACTCTTGACACAGATTCTTTTTACAAGGGTAACAAGCTCAACAACATAAACCTGACATAGCACCTAAAAAGCTGTAAAACCAGAACATCTGCTATTATATATACAAATTCCTACATTCGATTGTGCTTTATAAATCAATGCTTGCCCTGTCCTGGTGACCAAATCCTACTGTATCAGGTTACTCCACTATGGTCTATCCCCTAGGTCGGATTGACCTGGTCAGACTAGCAAGGGATTTCAGGTTCTGTATCTGCCATATATCTCTTTAGGGAGTTATATCCATTTAGCATAGTGCATAATTATCCATATTATTATACTTGTCCCTTCTTAGCTTATCTCTCAGCTGATAGGTTTCCTGTATGGTACATATGGGTCCATGGTACTATTTCAGCCGTTAATTTTCCTTCCTGGAACTATACTCATGGTCAGACATACACCGAGTGTTTGGACCATTCTACCAGCCTTCCCACTGTAAGGTGCCCTGCTTGGGTGCATGTGGGCTGTCTCAGCCATGCTGGCATATTCCAGTATCCTTGTTTAACCACATCTTCTTTCAAGGGCGTCATTCCCCTAAGGGGGGGGACTAGGTTTTTCTGTCAATGATCATTTTTTAGTTTACTGTAATAATGTCATAGGGTGTCCAATCAAACCACCTCTGTGACAGGGCAGTAGTACTCACTCTTCAATGTAGTGAGCATGCAGTATTGTTCTAAGGGATGCGTTTGTTTTTTTGTTACTGACTGTTCCCTTTTTACTCCATTACGATGATATTGGAGGTGTTGGTTTTTATTCTGGCTCAATCTACACCATTCGTTAGCAGTGAGTATCCCCACCTGTCATGCGGAAGACCGGGGTTCAATTCTCCAATGGGGAGGCTATAAATTTCCTCCCCTAAGTTGCTCTGTTTTTGTACTTATTACTCTATGACTTACTGAGGGCGTTCTGTCTTCCAGGTTTAGTTAGTTTGGGTTTTCTTCCAATAACAAAAAGAAAAACTATTAGGATTTCTGGACTCCGGCTGCTATCTGGCCTGCGCTGAGTCTATACATGTCACCCCTGGGGGCATGATATTTTGCTACTTGCCCATTTTATTGGTCTTGAGGTTTTCCTTAATCCTCTTCTTGGTTCCCTCTGAGAACAGGTGTCAATCTTTTTATTGGTGCACAGGTGATCCTAGTTGCTGGTATCATTCTTAATTTTATGGTTACCTGTGTGATCCTGCTTGGTGTTATCCCAGTTGGTTATCCCAATTATCCCTGTACAGTTCTTCCCCAGATGTCTGATGGTAGAGGCCCTCAGGTCTCTCTAAGCTTCTCTGCAACAATTTTCCTAGTAACTCGGCCTTGGCTTCGCAAAGTAGGGTGCCAGGTTTTCTGGTTATTTTGCAAGCAGAACGTGACAGTCTCCATGAGAGCTTGTTCATCTTCAACAAGGTTTTCTCAATATTCCTTGCATCCTGTTTCATATCTGTTTCTCCTATTTGACTTGTGCCAAGAGTCTCTGTTAATGGCGTTTTTTCCATCTCATTCCAAGTCTCCTGTCACTTCCTTATGTTGACGTGGTTCGGCTGTCATTTTTCTTGATCTACATAGATAATCTGGGAGACAGTTCTGCGGTGGGATCTACCTTTGCTTGGTAAGGTCAGAGTTTGTGGCCCTGTCCAATCACTCTCCCTACCTTATTCTTAGCGAGCGGGTTGTGCTTAGCTCTAAACCGGCCATGTAGTTCTTCTTGGTCAGCTGTACCTGCAACTTCTGAATATGGTTACGTTTCTGGTGTCTTGTTCTTTTATTGTTTACATGACAGGCTCATGTTGGTGCTCTCTGTTACTCTGTTTTCAGTGAGTTTTTACGTCTTAGTCGGACAGCGTTTTCTGTCGGTTGGCTTGCCATGTGGTTTTTCGTTGGATTCATTCATGAGTTCTGATGTTCTAATATTTGTTCTCTGGTCGCAGAGTTCTGCCTTTCCCAGCACCATCCCACCCGGGGAGGTCAGGTTTAGAACATCCCCATTGTATATACTCCAGTGTCCCTTAGTGGATGAAGGAGAAAATAGGATTTTGGTACTTACCATTAAATCCCTTTCTCCATATCCATAGGGGACACTGGACGCCCTCCCAGTGCTGGTCCTTGTGGAAGTGTTTCTTTGGTGATTTTTCAACTGCATCTTGTTGTTGTAGCGGGTCAGTTTATGGTCAAATTTGTTCGCCAATTTTTGGTCTCCGATTTTCTAGTTGGGTCCTCCTTGTTATTCCTCTACTTTTGCCTTATTATCCGTCTCCTCTCGGGCCTAGTTAATCTTAACAGAGTTCGGGTGGAAGGGGGGGTTGGAGACAACTACACTTGTGAAGAAATTTAAAATGCCAAGCTCCACTCTTCACCCGTCTATATATCATTTTATATACTCGAGTGTCCCCATGGATTTGGAGAAAGGGATTTAACTGTAAGTACCAAAATCCTATTTTTTCATATCTGCCAAGTTAAGGCAGTAATGACTTCTCCCTTGGCTCATGACTGTAAAAAAGTTACCAAAAAAAGTTACAACCATAGGGACCTAAAAAGGCGCACACAAAATGCTGTCATTGTTCACAAAGGAAATTAACACAAACACTCTGTGGCTGTGCCCAAGGTTGCAGCCATGGGATCACTGGTATAAACATTGGTCATGTGAGTAACCATCATGTTACTCGGTATCGGCCGATTCTAGACCAGTGGAGCCCAGGGCTGAACAGCCAACCGGAAGATATTGCATGAGATTGGTGCCTAATCGTGTAAAATGTACGGCCAACCTGACGACCAGACAATATGTCAGTCCGATTTGGACAATTTTGACGTCATATGTTCCCAGTGATCGTTGTAGTGTGGGCCTTATTCAGAGCCGGACACTCTTTGAGAGCGCTTGCTCTGAATCAGGGTGTCCCTGTGTTTTTTAAAGATGGCCTCCTGGCCGCTCGCTAAGCTGTGGGTGAGCGAGCGGCCAGGTGATGGTCGCGATGGTCACGACCATCACGGCTTGCGAAGAGACCCTTGTGATAGGGTCTCGTTCCCGCAAGCCCCAGTGAGCTTTCGGCTCTAATAGAGTCGGTAGCTCACCCACTTACATCACTCATGATGTCAGTGGGGCCGCCCCCAAACGGCAGGCGTTTAGCCAACCACCACCCCCTGCCCACCTCCAAAATGGAGCAAGCTGTCAATCACAATCGACGGCTGCCCCGCTTTGGTGCGAGACCCATAGCGACGAGCACCCATGCGCAGTGGGGGACCATCGACCCACTTGCGAGCGCTGTGCACTCGCGAGCGGGTCTGAATCAGGCCCAGTGTACGGTAGCAGCGATAAATCGTATATGATCAAACAATACAATATATTGTTCGGTCGTATGCGATATTGGACAGTGTGGGCCTGATTCAGCAAGGATCGTAACTCTGCTTACATGCACGCAATGCAGTTGCTAATATCAACGGGGATATGCAAATGTTTGCATTCGCATTGCGATCTCAGCCTAACATGAGGGCGCCCACCACCCCTTACTCACATCTGTACACTTGGGCAACATAGCAAAACAATCAGTAACATCGAGTAACATCGGACCCATATGCACAGTTAAGGCAGGTCATACCTCACTCAGGAATTGCTAACTTCAGTGTACACTATGAGGCCTTAGGCTGCGTATGGTATTGCAGTGACTAATTTATGCAAGCTGCTGCAACGCCATCCCAACGCACTGGCACGCCTGCGTTCGCCTGACCAACCCCCCCCATCACCACCCCCAAACGGTACTTCTTGACAATCACTCTTCAATGGGTCTGCGTACACACTATGCTATCATTCCCGATCGCAGTGGCTAGTTTGCACACGCACTGCGATGCATGCACAGATCACGAAAATCGACTAGCACTTGCGATCCTTGCTGAATCAGGCCCTGTGTACGCTCAATATTGTATGTTCTGGCCTCAAGGGAGATTGGATGTACAATTGGTCCAATTACAAGTCGTTTAGGTGTGTACCCACCCTAAGATACAGCAAGTAACTATGGGAGTGATTCAGCCTCAGATGGAGAAGCTATCACAGCTACTAACATGGTAGCAGCTGCAATAGCACTATTATGATAATGCAGCAGGAGGCATCATGCATCCTGCATGCATTACTGATCCGAACTGCGTCCATGGACACAGCATCAGATCATCTGCGGGATCCTCGGGCGGCTGAGTGACCATGGGGTCACTTTAGTCGACAGACGCAGATGCACAAAAGAGACCAGGAAATCTCAGTGAGCGATGGAGATCCTGGCCTCTTCCCTCCCTCCAAATGGTGGCGACACGCCTCTGGCGAAACGGAGGCTGTCGCTGCCCCTCCCCACCCAGAAACGACAGCAGACTGTCAATCACTGACAGTCTGCTGCCGCTCTGCATGCGGGATCACAGACCCGTACTACACATGCGCAGTACAGGTCATGCGCCTGGGCAGCAGAGGCACAATCGGAGACGTGCGCTAACCATCGGGTTGACCCCTCTAAACCTGCCAATAATTTACTGACCCCTCTATACCCTAAATTATATCACTCACCTGACCTTACACTACATTACTGACCACTCTACAGTATATCTTACACTACATTACTGACCCCTCTTTACACTACACTATATTATGGACCACCCTATACCATACACTACTGAACTCTCTATACCCTACATTACATCACTGACCTGTCTATACCTTACACATTACTGACCCCTTCATACCTTACACTACATTACTGACCCCTCCATACCCGCCACTACATTACAGACCCCCATTGTCAGGTTGCGGCCTAGGATCAAAAGTAAATAATGAAGTAGTAATGACCCGCTGTCAATCAAGCAGCTGGTAAAAGGGATAGTCAGACCCCACAAAAATAGTTAAAATATACTGAAATGGAAAAACCAGCGCTGCAAACCACAATAAAAAATCACCAATACTAAATGGACTGAGATGGTTGAACAAATAAATACAAATACATTTTAATCAAATAACATAAATGATATGCGTATACAATACCCTAAAAACAATAAACCACACACAATGCATAAAAAAAATCATCAGACAATAGACGTAAAAATAAAAAGCAATAAAAGTGCAGGCCTAGGATCGGCCGTTACCACTGCGCCGGCTTCCCCGATCCCTCGGGTGGTCAGATGCCAGGTGCGGCGGCAGTTGAAGCGCTGAGCATTATACTTAGAGCCATGTGGACATCCATGTGCTGCGCCATGCCTTGGTTGCTGCAGTCGCCGTCATGGTCGCGGCCATGACAGTTCACATCACCAGACTACCCTTTACCCAATGGTAGCATGGTAGTGGTAAGCTGATGCTGTCCACCAATTATCTGCTACCTTAGGGTATAAAGGAAGTCTCCGGACAGAAGGAAGTTGCCTGTGCAACGTTGTCGCTACCCTGTGTCTTGTTGATACCCCATTCCAGGTTCCCTATGCGATCTCCTTGTGAATCCATTTCCAACTCCTTGTGCAACAGAGTGTCCGAACATCTTGCCTGTGTGCAATACAAGTACCATCTCCTTGTGCAAGAGTGTGTCCTAACATCTCGCCTGTGCACGATACAAGTACCATCTCCTTGTGCAACAGTGCATCCTAACATCTTGCCTGTGTGCGATACAAGTGCCACCTCCCTGTGCAACAGTGCATCCTAACATCTTGCTTGTGTACGACACAAGTGCCAACTCCCTGCGCAACAGTGTGTCAGTCCATTTCGCCAGTGTACGCTGTTTCACCATCCACTGACGCAATTGTGCATCCTACACCACTCTCCTCCAGTGTAAAAGCTGCTGGTGCCAACCCGTGGTTCAACAGTGCCTCAAACACCCACCACATACGAGCATCAGTCCTCTGTACTTTTTGTTGAAGTATACCTCCAGGGCCACCGGTTACTTTGCCTCTATTCCCACAGTGCCAGACACCTGTCCAAAGGGCCGTAACCTGCCAGCTGGGTGCAGCACAAACCCATATCCCGCTTGGAGGGGTCACTGGTGAACACCTCCCAGTTAGTTATACTCCGCACCTTTGGACAGGTCTCGCCAATGTTTGGTATTGTGGATGAGGAGGTCATATATCCAGGCCCCATGCCTTCAGTTTCTCTCTCGTCCAGGGAGCTCAGCTTCCATCCCCTCAATAGGGGATTTCTCCATACCAAACGTGACAGTTTGCACAGGCCCTGAAATGGAAGCGAAGGATTCTCAGGCTGCCGGTGCTTTAAAGGAGCTCGCCACTCGCATGGAGAATCAAGATGCTGCACAGCAGCAGGTGGGTCAATTCCTGCATGAGCTATCCGGACATCTACTATCTATCCAAGCAACTCTGGCCACGCTTCTTCCTCCTCCCGTGGTGATAGCACCTCCTACTCCACCACTCCAATCTCCGATTCTTGGCGGTGCTAGTTATTATTATTATAACATATTATTTATAGGGCGCCACAAGTGGTCCGCAGTGCCGTACATACAGTAAAGGGTACACAGACCATTACATTACAATACAGTAACCAAAATATAAACAGAACAGAAGTAACAATTAGCAACAAAATTCTCCATACACAGTACAGCTCTGAAGGTGAAGGCTGTCATAGAAGTGCACGAGAAGGCTGTGAGACAGTGGGGAGGAGGACCCTGCTCCTAGGAGCTTACAATCTAGGGGAGAGGGGAGACAGACAGATGACATGAGGCATGAGTGTGTAGAGGGGGACCTGAATGCAGGAAGTAAGCAAGGTAGAGATGGCTGAGGCGGGAGGGACAGAGACCTGTAAACATGGTTATGTGGTGGAAGGGTATGCTTTGGTGAACAGGTGGGTTTTCAGTGCACGTTTGAAGCTCTGCAAGGTCGGGGAGAGCCTAATCGAGCGAGGAAGCTCATTCCAGTGGAGGGGTGTTGCATGGGCAAAATCTTGGACACGAGCATGAGATGCAGTAACCAGGGTGGAGGAGAGGTAACAGCATGACTAGTTCCCGTCTTCAGCTAGCAGCTCCGGATCGGTTTGATGGAAACCCCCGATGGTGCCGGGGATTTATTAACTAATGTGAAATACAATTTGAGTGTCTACCACAGGATTTTCCAACACCCTGATCAAAAGTTGCGTATATAATTTCTTTGTTGTCAGGAACAGCCCTTGACTGGGTCTCCCCGGTTTGGAAAGGTGCAGATCCACTGGTTTCCAATTACGAGACCTTAATTTCCTCATTTAAAAGAATTTCCGATGAACCAGGTCGGGCGGCTTCTGCTTCTTCCGATTTACTACGAGTTCTTCAGGGAACTCGGATGGTTGGACGGTATTGTCAGGGCTCTGCCGGGGATCAGCACAGCCTTACCTCCTCGCCGGCTTCCTTTGATCTCCCGGGCGGTCGGGCAGCTGGCACGGTGGCTGAGAGGACGCTGAGCATTCTCCCCATGCGTAGGGGACTGCGGGCGGTCCGGTGTCTGGACTCGGGGTTCCCGGCATGGGCTCCGCCATGTCAGTCGGCCCATGTGACTGTACTTCTGGCCTGGGATAGGTGAGCGTCAGCTGATCGCTGTGCACCTATCAAAGGGTTCTGTGGGGTATATAGCCTGCTTCCACCTTTCTGCAAACTGCCAGAACAACGGTTGTCTCCTAGTCCCTACTTGAGTTCCGGTCCAGGTTCCTGGCGTTCTATTTCCTCTACAGTGTGTTCCATCTCTGCCTGTGTGCCAAGACGTTACTGTGATCCCTGTGCAACAGTGAGTTACCATCTGCCTGTGTGCTAAACGTGTCTCTAATGAACTTCTTGCAACAGTGTATTACCATCTGCCTGTGTGCTAAACGTGTCTCTAGAGAACCTTGTGCAACAGTGAATTACCATCTGCCTGTGTGCTAAAAAATGTCTCTAGTGAACCTTGTGCAACAGTGAATTACCATCTGCCTGTGTGCTAAACGTGTCTCTAGTGAACCTTGTGCAACAGTGAATTACCATCTGCCTGTGTGCTAAACAAGTCTCTAGTGAACTTCATACAACAGTGTATTACCATCTGCCTGTGTGCTAAACAAGTCTCTAGTGAACCAGGTGCAACAGTTAATTACCAGCTGCCTGTGTGCTAAACGAGCCTCTAGTGAACTTCATACAACAGTGAATTACCATATCTGCCTGTGTGTTAAACATGTCACTAGTGTACTTTGTGCTACAGTATTGCCAGACTTCTTTACGTTGTTTGTAGATCACTCCACAGTGCCTTAAACCTTAGGCATCTCTTATTAGGGCCACGGTTATTTGTGTCTCCAATTCCCACTGAGGTCGGGTACCTGGTCAAAGGACCGCGACCTGCTCACAGGGTGCAGCTAAGCCCAAATCCCGATTGGAGGGGTCACTGGCGAACACCATCCTGTGGGTTAGACTCCGCACCATTGCCCAGGTCTCGTCAACACTCGAGAGCTGTGGATGAGGAGAACATATATCCAGGCCCCTCGCCTTCGTTTCCTCCCGCAACCCGGACCCAGAGTTTCCACTCCCCCAGCGCCAAGCGTGACAGGTATGTGGTACAGTTTCAGACTATATCCTCTGAATTGAAGTGGAACAAGGAAGCTCTGAAGGCTCCATGGACTCTCGGAAATGGTGAAGGATGATCTGGTCTCCTGTGATCTCCCTGAATCTTTTTCGGAAGTAGTCTCATTGTGTATTAAAATGGATCAAAGCCACCGGGAGCATACAGCAGTAGAGCCCGTTTGGACCGCTTCCAGAGCCAGTCACCCCAGGCAGTAGGTTCATCGTCCTCCACCTACAGTGGTGATGAACCTATGCAGATCAATAGGTCTTGACTATCTTCTGCAGAATGAACCACCAATTCCGGAACAAACTTTGTGCCTGATTCAGACCCGTTCACTATAAGCCTGCGCTTTCAAGTGGCCCGATGTTCTGCGTATGCGCATGCTTCGTTCTACGCGTGCGCAAACTACTCACTGCGATTGCATACTGCTCGCTCGCCCTGCAAAGACAGCCCAGAGTAATGAGTGACAGGAGAGGCCGTTTGCGGGTGGTAACAGGGGCAGTCCAGTAAAAACGGGGGTTGGAGATGCGAATGCAGGCGTGCCTGAGTGTTTCTACGCCATTTCAGAGGCGTGCATAATTAACAGGCAGCATCATAGTACACGTCACTTGGCTTTTTTTTACACTGAAATGCTTGCAGAGCTTGCGGTAGGGTAAGGCTACCACAAGCACTGCGTTCGCATCTGATGGTCCTTGATGTACCAATGTTTTCATACACTTCCTGGAGATGACGTGTGCCAGTGGGCATCTGTACATACGCTAAGGGGTGTCTGCATACGCAGAGCGATCGCTCGCACAGCCAATGTGGGTGTGCTTATGCCTTGGCGAGTGATCGCATCCCATGACGTCAATTTGAAAAATTTGCATACGCTCAGTGCGAGCGTACGCATCTATCGACCAGGCCTGAATCAGGCCCCTTGTCTGTACTGTGCTGCTCCGGAACATGTCTTAACGAAATGTCCTCTCCTTTCGGGAAATGCAAGACCCTAACTGGTTCTGGGAGCATCCTAATCTAGCCATCCCACTTCATGGACAGTTACTTAATAGTGATGCTTTCCTACAGAGAAAAGACAAAGGAGTTAAAGGCCCTGATAGATTCTGGAGCGGCAGGGAATTTCATTTCTGAAGCTTTGGCTACATCCTTGGACATACCTGTATCTCCCCTTGCAACTAAGTTGGCTCTTTCCGGAGTGGATGGCAGTATTATTTTGGGTAACCCAATTTCGTTGATTACTCATTCAGTGTCTCATCAGGTGGGCTGCCTACACCGGGAAGTATTGGAGTTATTATTTCTTCCCAGGTCTTCCTACGAGCTAGTTCTAGGATTACCTTGGCTCATAAAGCACAATCCAACATTGGACTGGTCGACAATGCAAGTCCTTGCCTGGGGTCAAAGCTGTTTTCACCAGTGTCTGTCCCAAGTTGTACCTGTACGTAACCACCCGCTTACCATGAGTTCTGTTTCAGCTTGCAAACAAGTGAAAATCTGTCCTGATTCCTGGTTACCTGAGGCCTATGTGGACTTTGCTAATGTTTTTAATGAGCAGTCAGCAGACAAGCTGCCACCTTCTTGCCCTTGGGATTGTGGCATTGATCTTGTGCCAGGGAAAATGCCTCCTCGAGGTCGTGTTTATCCTCTCTCTGTACCTGAGATGGCAGCCACTACTGAGGGAAAGGAGACGCCCTCATTCTGGACTAGCACCCTACCTTATTGGTGTAAAAGCATGGAGTATGGTAATGTATATGCACACTGTATTAGGCACAATTCTAGGTAAGTCCTACAAGTTATATACTGTAGTGCAACTTTGGTTCATTCTTGGGGCGTGGGCCCCCCTGGATTGCATTGGCTGATTTGTCTCAGGGCACTGCATTATAACGCATTTTCCATTATAACACATTTTAACCCTTAACTGTGTGTTTAATATATATGTACTTCACTTTTTTATTTTCATTCTTTATATGCAGCTGCAGCTGCTCCTAACTATCTCTTTACACTGCACTTTTCTTACTATGCTGGTGCCCTGGGGCAGTTTGGCTGGGGCAGTTTTGGGGGGTCCTGCGCTCTGGATTTGAACCCTAGTATGTTAGGGACCTACCCGAAAGAGGTTACCTGATTATGGTGGGTAGTCCCATAACCTTGGCCATGATTATGCTAAAAACCTCTATTTATTGCAAAATTTTATTGCATTTATATATATATTATTAATAATTTGGAGTTGTGCACCTGAGATTTGTCTGTTTCTGTGCCTGCAATTAGTCTCATCAGGTAGCACCTCTCATTATATATATAGTCAAGTTGTGCAGTCCAGAAATCTTTCCCAGTTATTATTTCTTCCCTGGTCTTCCTACGAGCTAGTTCTAGGATTACCTTGGCTCAGAAAGCACAATCCAACATTGGACTGGTCGACAATGCAAGTCCTTGCCTGGGGTCAAAGCTGTTTTCACCAGTGTCTGTCCCAAGTTGTACCTGTACGTAACCATCCACTTACCATGAGTTCTGTTTCAGCTTGCAAACAAGTGAAAATCTGTCCTGATTCCTGGTTACCTGAGGCCTATGTGGACTTCGCTAATGTTTTTAATGAGCAGTCAGCAGATAAGCTGCCACCTCCTTGCCCTTGGGATTGTGGCATTGATCTTGTGCCAGGGAAAATGCCTCCTCGAGGTCGTGTTTATCCTCTCTCTGTACCTGAGATGGCAGCCATGTCAGAATACATTAAAGAAAACCTTGCTAAGGGATTCATTCATCCGTCTCCCTCTCCAGTGGGAGCCGGTTTCTTCTTTGTTGAAAAAAAGATGGGGGACTTAGACCTTGCATTGATTATAGGGGTCTCAATGCGATAACTATTAAGTACCGGTATCCGTTACCTCTCATTTCAGAACTGTTTGACAAAGTACGTGGGTCCTACATATTCACCAAGTTGGCCCTCAAGGGGGCCTACAACCTGATCCGTATCAGGGTTGGGGCCGAATGGAAGACCGCGTTTAATATGCGAGATGTCATTTCAAATATCTTGTGATGCCGCTCGGCCTAAGTAATGCCCCAGCCATCTTTCAAGGTTATGTTAACGATGTTTTCAAAGACATCTTATACAAGTTCGTTGTAGTCTACCTCAATGACATTTACATTTTTTCCAAGGACATATGGTGTCACCGCCAGCATGTGAAGGAAGTTTTGTTGTGTTTATGCGACCACAGTCTTTACGGGAAATTGTCTAAGTGTTGCTTTGAGCAGTCATCCGTGCCATTCCTGGGGCATATTATTTCTGGGAGTTCTCTGCAGATGGATCCGGATAAATTATAAGCTATACAGGAATGGCCCCAACCGACTTCGTTGAAAGCCATTCAGTTTTTTGGGGGGTTTTCAAACTATTATAGAAGATTTATCCTACACTTCTCTTCGGTAGTAGCTCCCATTACAGCTCTTACTAGAAAGGGTTCAAATCCTTCCCGCTGGTCACCTGCAGTTATTGCTGCCTTTCAAGATCTCAAGCCTTTTTTTCTGCTCCAATTTTGTGCCAACCACAGCTGTATAAACCATTTACCTTGGAGGTGGACGCTTCATCTGTGGTTGTGGGAGCAGTACTGTCAGAAAACGGCCGAGGATGGGAAGAGTCACCTGTGTGGATTTTTTTCTCATAAATTCTCACTGGCCAAGAAGAATTACGCTATTGGAGATTAGGAGCTGTTGGCCATGCGGTTAGCTCTGGAGGAGTGGAGACATCTTTTGGAGTGGGCAAAGTTCCCAATTACCATCATTACAGATCACAAGAACCTGGTCTACCTTCAAACAGCTCATCGGCTGAATGCCAGATAAGCTTGCTGGTCTCTATTTTTCTCCCCATTTTGATTTTAAACTTCAATTTCGACCTGGGGTCTTGAACAAAAGGGCTGATGCTCTTTCTTGATCCTTCTTATCTTCTTCTGAAGAAGAGGATCAACCTCAGGCTCAGACAATATTGAACCCTTTGGTATTCTCACCCATTCAAGTTCTTTCTCCTGCGCCTGGGAAAGTTTTGTGTACCCTAAATTATGGGAAAAACTGCTAACATGGGCCCATGTCTCACTGTTTGCTGGTCATTCTGGCATTCTTAAAACATTCAAATTCCTGCAACATTCTTATTGGTGGCCCAACATGAGGGAGGATGTTCGGAAGTTAATTTTGTCTTGTACCAAGTGTGCTCAACATAAGTCTAGTCATCATAAAACTGTAGGACCTCTACACCCTCTACCGGTGCCGGACACCCCCTTGTTCACATATCTCGATGGACTTCATCTCCGAATTGCCATCTTCCAAGGGTCATAATACCATATGGGTCGTGGTGGACCGGTTTTCAAAGATGGCCCATTTTATTCCGTTAGATGGCCTTTATTCAGCTCCTTAGTTAGCAAAAGTTTTTATTCAAGAGGTTTTTCGACTACCTAGTCTGCCGACAGAAATTATATTCGACCGTGGGGTTCAGTTTTGGAGGGCTCTCTGTTCTTCTTGTGGAATTAAACTAAAGCTTTCATCAGCCTACCATCCTCAGACCAATGGCCAGACGGAGAGGGTGAACAAGGCATTGGAGACTCTCATCAGGCTTTTTGTGTCCTCCTCTCAGGACGATTGGACGGATCTGTTATCATGGGTGGAATTCGCTCACAACTTCAGGTACCACGCCTCTTCTAAATCTACACCATTTTTTACTGTTTATGGCAAGCATCCACGTGTGCCTGATATCCAGGAATTACCTTGTCAGGAGTTTCCGGCTGTAACAAGTTTAATGGAGTCTTTCTCAAATCTATGGAAGGAGATTCATTGCTCCTTGAAGAGAGCTTCAGTCAATTACAAAAAATTTGCGGACCGGAGATGTTTGGCTGTTCCCTTTTTGAAGGTTGAAGACAAGGTGTGGCTCTCTTCTAAGAACATTCGTCTGAAAGTTCCAAGTATGAAATTCGCTCCTTGCTTCATCGGACCTTACCATATCCTGAAGGTCATCAAGGCCTGTGGTGTACAAGTTGGAACTCCCTCCACAGTTAAAAATTTCCAACACCTTTCATATATCTTTATTATGCCCACTGATACTCAATAGATTCAAGCGTTCACTCCCCAGGACTCCTCAAGTTCAAACACTTTGCGGAGTTGAATTCGAGGTTGAGAAAAACCTCGACTCCCAGAATCAACTTGGTTCCTTGCAATACCTTATCGATTGGAAGGGGTATGGCCCTGCAGAACGGACTTGGGCCAGGGCATTTGACGTTCATGCTCCACTATTGGTTCGAGCCTTCCACAGAAGATTTCCTGAGAAGCCTGGTGGGTGTCCGGAGTCCACCCTGAAAGGGGAGGGGGGTACTGTCATGTTGAGACAGTTCATATCACCTGACTACCCTTTACCCAATGGTAGCATGGTAGTGGTAAGCTGACGCTGCTCACCAATTATCTGCTACCTTAGGGTATAAAGGAAGTCTCCGGACAGAAGGAAGTTGCCTGTTTAACGTTGTCGCTATCCTGTGTATTGTTGATACCCCGTTCCAGGTTCTCTATGCGATCTCCTTGTGAATCCAGTTTCAACTCCTTGTGCAACAGTGCGTCCTAACATCTTGCCTGTGTGCGAAACAAGTTCCATCTCCTTGTGCAACAGTGCATCATAACACCTTGCCTGTGTGCGATACAAGTGAAACCTCCTTGTGCAACAGTGCATCCTAACATCTTGCCTGTGGGCCTGATTCAGACCCGGTTGCTCTGTCAGAGCGCTCGCTCTGAATCAGGGCCACCCACAGCTACAGTGAGCGGCCATGATGATGGTCCATCGGACTTGCGACGAGACCCTTGTGGTAGGGTCTTGTGGCCGCAAGCCCCAGAGAGATTTCGTCTCTAACAGAGCCGGAATCTCTCCACTGACATCACTTGTGAACGCCTCTCATGGGAACGCCTCTGTTTGGGCAGCCACCCCGCCGGCATGCCCACCAAAGGGGGCGTGCTGTCACTCAACATCGACAGCACGCCCCCTTTGGTGCGAGACCCGGAGTGACGGATTGCCCGTCGCTATCTGGATCTCGCACATGCGCACGACGGAGCCGGCTCCATCATGCGCATGCGCTCTGGGCCACCATCGACCCGGTTGCGAGCGCTCAGTGTTTGCGACCGGGTCTGAATCAGGCCCTGTGTGTGATACAAGTGCTACCTCCAAGTGCAACAGTGCATCATAACACCTTGCCTGTGTGCGACACAAGTGCCAACTCCGTGCGCAACAGTGCGTCAGTCCATTTCAGCTCTGTATGCTGTTCCACCATCCACTGACGCAATTGTGCATCTTACACCACTCCAGTGTAAAAGCTGCTGGTGCCAACCCGTGGTTCAACAGTGCATCAAGCATCCACCAAATACGAGCATTAGTACTTCTTGTTGTATACCTTCAGGGCCACCGTTTACTTTGCCTCTATTTCCACAGTGCCAGACACATTTCCAAAGGGCCGCGACCTGCCAGCTGGGTGCAGCACAAACCCATATCCCGCTGGAGGGGTAACTGGTGAACACCTCCCGGTTGGTTAAACTCCGCGCCTTTGGACAGGTGTCGAAGCTGGATAATTGGGTGAGACAAGATAAGCTTAAAATAAGATCGAAACTACGCCATCTTGCGAATGGCTGCAAGACACCATTTTGTAAATTAGATCGGCAAGACGCCATTTTGCGAAAGGCCGCTCAGCGCCATTTTAGATAAACTCACACTTAAGTACATATGGCGATGCTATTATTAGCATTAGGCGATCGCATCTTTTACCATACCTCATACACACATTAATACACACAGTTGCGCTGTTAACATGTCGCATATTAGCGAATGCATAAGGCCCAGTATGAAAACGCTGTTCATTAGCTTAGTGCGCACGCATCTGCCCGAAGTTAACTAACGTCTTTTCCCAAATCTCTAATACTTACATAATGCACACTCACACAAAAGGTTCCATAGCTTTAAAGTATAAGATCCAAGTTTTATCCATTTATTACAAATGCTGTGAAATAAAGACTATTTGGTATCTAAGGTTTAATACGTGATAAGTAAGGTTTGGTATTATACTGATCTGCACTTCCTCAACAGCTTTCCAGTATCATCGGTGTGAAGATCGCAACATGCATTCGCAACTTATGGACCGTAGAGACTTAAAGCACCAAAATGTACATTGTAAAACCAACAGCCAAGATTTGCATGAGGCGGGAAAATGGAGGCAACTAGCTGTTAGAGGCTGTTCTGTGTCCATTTGAATCAACCTGTTAAATGCCCTGTAACAAACGCACTGTGATAGGGAACCAATGGGATCAGCAACAAACCTCTCTATTGTGCTGTCTGTTTTTGTAAGGGTATAAATGTGTGTGGTGTAACCCCAGTCTGGAGTCTTCTTGCTGATTGTTGATTGACGGAGGTTTCTTGCTGATGCCGGTATCTGGTCCAGAGCGCGTGCGTATGTATAACTGTATCTTGGGTATGTATAATTCTTTGAGCTAAATTGTACTTAGATCACAGAGTGTAACTGACTGTACTTTACTTGAATAATACTTTGTGCTTTGGAAACACATGTTCGAGGTCTAAAGTCTTTATTTTACTATATGACTGCGTACGCAAATAGCGTAAATTTTAGAGGTTTATAGGCAGGTTTTAGAAGGTATAGGTCGGAGCGTATAGAGGTTCAAATCCAGTATCCTTAGTTGGGGGCTCGTAGTGTGAGGTCACTTACCTACTCACACGATATACATACGGTTATCGATATCTCACCAAAGGGTGGATAGTGGCCACAAGTAGTTTACCTGCAACCACTTGGTGCTGAGAAATCGCTACCCATTATCGTGTGAGCAAGGGATGCTGACTAGAATCCAGGGACAAGAAAGGAAAAAAGTTTGTTTTCCTTTGTTGATAGAATTTCACGCTAAAAAGGCGCCGCAGACTTGCGCACGCGGCTGAGTCGCATTTTTGCACGCGTAATAGAGATGCACTTTTGCGTACGCAGCTAACGTTAAGTAATACGGTTGTGTAGTAGTCGCATTATTGTGTATGCGACTAATCGCACAATAGCGTATACGTACTTCCGGTAGTGCTGCCACGTGTTTAAACAAAGCCGTTAAGGTCACATTATCAATTGTTGCCAATAACTGGGTTAACGTGTATTTTTCTGCGCAGGAAAAAAAGTGTGTAACTGTGAGTACTTGTTTAGGGTGTAACAAGGGACCTAAATGTTAAGGGTATCGTAGGACCCTTAAGTACTAGGCGCAGGAAGTTGGCCTAGTGACTCGGTAGCAGCTTACCGTTTACTTTACACAAGGCAGGTGTATGGGTTGTTATTTTTGTTAGGGTTCGGCTCCCAGCGTGATTATAGCGTTCAGTAATCAATGTGTGTGATCTGTTAGGCTTATTTGAACACTATAATTGAACCGCATAATTTTGGTTAGATTATGATTGTTAGCTGGTGAGAGGGTGGACAAAATCAACTGGAAAACAAAGGGTACTTTGCTGCCCCCTAGCAGTTGAAACGTAGTCAAAAAGGGATTTTCTGCGTGGGAGCAGCTTTTTTCCCATAGGTGAGTGGAGGCGTCTAGAGGTCCTCCATAGGGTTCACGGATACACCCTTTTTCAAAGGCGTCCGCAGGTAAGTGAAAGTATCTTATTTGTCTTTCACCAGTTTAAATTTTTATTGAAAAACGTAGGCATTGTCCCAAGATGGGAGCCACGCAAACAATAGAAATGTTAGACAATGATGTGCTGCTAATGAAAGCGCCGCTTGGTTCGGCCCGTCGTATTGTGCATACTAAGTACAGTGCTTATGCAATAAGGTATTGTGACGTATGGTTTAAAACAACAATGAAGAGTGTTAGACCGTTTCCCAGAATTGGTAGTTTTGATAAAGATGTATTGGATAATGGGCCTGATTCAGAGCCGCTCGTAAGAGGCCGCTCGTTCGTTCCGAGCGATGTTCGCACATCTGCGCATGCGTATGAGTTTTAGTACGCATGCGCGAACCAGTCAGTGCGGTCAGAAATTGTGTGCTCGCAAAATAGCGAATGCCTGCTAATTTGAGTGACAGGATGAGGCGTTTGTGGTTGGTAACAGGGGAAGGTGCTTGAAAACGGGGAGTGGAGATCCGAACACAGGCGTGCCAAACGGTTAAAACGGGCGTTTTAAGGGTGTGCATAATTAACAAAGAAGCGTCATCGACCACGTCACTTGGTTGTCTTTTAGCCTGAACTGCTCGCATGATTGTGGTAGGAAAATGCTACCACAAGAATAGCAAGCAGTTCAGACGCCGTTCGAAGTACTCGATTAATCTAATAAATAGCGGAGATGACGTATGATGCGAGCGGCCAGGGGGCGTTTTTTCAAAATAGCAACCACATGTTTTGTTCGCTCGTTCAGACATAGAGGCGTCAACAGACCGCAAAGAGCGAGCACTTAATTTAAATATCCGGCCCCTTTTTCAGAATTTCCGCCTGCAAATTGCGTTCGGCTCTGAATCAGGCCCAATGTCCGGGATCACATCAGTCTGATGCGCTCTCGAGAGAAAAAGGTAAAATATTATGAATGTTGCAAACGCATTGCCAGCAAATACACACACGGCGATAAATTGCAATGCGTGCGAGCCGCAAAATGGCGCCCATGTGCGGCAAGGTAGCATTGCGGAAGGTATTGCCAGCAGGTCACGCGCACCACCACCACCACCTTATGTGGATGGGGGTGCAGGTACAGTTATTGAAAAGACCCATAAAAATTTAACAAGCAATTTGTAAACCTCTTTTAAGCAACCATAAGGAAAATGTTTATGATGTGGATGATGAGCCTATTGTCATATCTGCCATTTCCCATGCTGTACACATGTTAGATGCGGCACCACGACAAGCCCAAGTGGTGCCACCATCTCCATCAGTAACAGCACGGGTAGTGTTAAACTCCTCTGTGCCCGTGGAGGAAGTTGTTAATACTATACATTGCAGCAACAGACTAGACCCCCAGCCAGGTAATAAGGTCAAAGGTAGCAATGCGGCCGGTCTGCATCCCATCCGGACAATAACTCTTCCGAATGGGAATGTGGATGCGTGCGTAGTTGTACCTACAATGGAAGTGGTAATGCATTGTCCTTGGACAAGAGCGGAGCTAAATTCCATCATAAACGATTTCCCCGATCCCAAGTAGGAATTAGATAATTGTCAAAGATTTTTGAGAAATTTGGGTAGTTCTCACGAGCCCACCAATAAATATTGGTTGGTGGTGTTAAGGGCCTGTCTACCACGCAATATCGATGTGACAAAATTTATCACGGATTGTGTATTGAATGGTGACGTTCCCTTAACAGACCAAGTAAACCAAGGAAACATTACCCGTATTATAACTCAATTGGGTGTATATTTTCCAGTAGTAGTTAACTGGAACAAAATTTTCACCATAAAGCAAAAGGAGAGTGAATCTGCAGAAGACTATTGCGACCGGGCTCTGCAGGCTATCACCCAGTACACTGGGTTAGAGGATATTAAAGATAGCACTCACCACAGGGGAATGATTGTCACCATACTCATGGATGGCCTTAAAGAGAACCTAAAAACCCGGGTTCAGACCTCACAGCCTGGCTGGAGGGGAGTCACAATAGATACCCTCATAGAATCCACCATAGAACATGACAAAAACATCTCAAAGAAGAGAGAGACCCAGAGCGAGAAACTAATGGCTGTCAGTATTCAAGCTCTGGAAGGAATGATGGTAACATCACAGCCAGCAGACACACCTGCACCCACACACACACCTGCACCTGAACAGTTATATGCCCTCACTAATCCTACACCACAACAAACACAGCCTTATTCCACTTATCCTACATAAACACAAGTCCCATACTACCCACAAACTTCATATCCCCCACCATATCCTTTCCCTCAATATCCTTACCCATACCCACCACCTCTCCCTCCTGCTCAACCCACGCAACAATCCTTTTCTTCATCCAATCCACGAACATGTTTTAATTGTAACCAGCCAGGACATTTAAGTAGAAACTGTACGGCAAAAAGGGTAGGACCCCCAAATCAGGGAAAACCTGGATATCCCCATAAAGGATATGCACAGAGACCAGCAAATGTCCAACAGGCACCAGCTCCAATTGTGGCCGTTAATGCTTTATTGGAGAGTGGGAGCCAACGCTGGGGGTCAGGTCATACCTGTAGTCTACAGATAGTCAGCTTAATGGGAGGTACTAGGGAAGAGCCAGTCATGATGGTTGATGTAGCTGGTACTAAATATCCTTTTCTTGTAGATACAGGAGCGACCAGGTCAGTGATAATATCTCCCGTTAATTTACAGGTAACCAACGAGACAGTATGGGCATAAAGGGTAAAGTGCAACATTATCCTTTAACAAAATCCACAGAGGTTACTATCGGGTCATTGCATACCAGACATTCTTTCCTTCTGGCTGCCGCGGCTCCTACTAACTTACTGGGGAGAGATTTGTTATGTAAAATGGGATGTGTCATATATTGCACCCCTGATGGTGTATTTCTAGATATCCCAGAGAGAATTGTGCACAAGGTGAGGAATATGTTGGACACTCCCCAAAGGATAATGTATCACTCTACCAGTGTAAATGGAAATCCATCTCAGGTAGATCAAATGTTATCTCAAATTCCAGATTCACTTTGGACCAAGGATGGACAGGACACTGGATTAATGGCAAACGTAAGCCCTGTAATGGTAACTTTAAAAGGTGGTAGGCAAGCTCCAAAAATTTCCCAGTACCCACTAAAACAGGAGGTAGAATTAGGGGTTTATCCAATAATTGAGCGATTATTGCAACAGGGACTTTTAGTTCGTACAGCAAATGTAGCCAACAGTCACATCTTTCCGGTAAAGAAGAGTGGTGGGAGGGGATATAGGCTGGTACAAGACCTTAGAGGTGTTAATAAGGTAGTAGAGAGCCAATTTCCCGTAGTGCCAAATCCAGCTGTCATTCTTATGCAGATCCCACCAAAAAAAAACATTTCACTGTCATTGACCTCTGTTCTACTTTCTTCTCTGTGCCTCTTCATCCTGACTGTCAGTACCTATTTGCCTTCGCATACAGGGGTGTACAATACACATGGACACGATTTCCCCAAGGTTTCATAGACAGCCCCAGTATCTTCTCCCAGGCCTTGCACGACTGTTTACAATCTTTTCAACCTGCCAATGGATCTGATCTAATTCAATATGTAGACGATTTATTGCTATGTTCTGATTCGTTTATGTCATGTTTAAATGATACTAAACTTTTGTTGCTTCACCTAACGCACACAGGACACAAGGTTGCTAAGGACAAACTACAGCCATGCCAATCCAGAGTAAAATATTTGGGACACTGCCTAACCCAGGGGTTACGACATCTCACAAATGACAGAATCCAAGCCATACAGAACATGACACTGCTGCAGAACCAACAGCAAATTCATACCTTCTTGGGAATGTGTGGATACTGTAGAATGTGGATCCCAGGTTTTTCTATTTTGGCCTTGCCTTTACAGGAATTAGTCTCTTCCTCAAAGCCCGATCGTGTCATACACACAGAGGAATCAGAGCAGGATTTCCTTAATCTTAAGGATAGTCTGACAAAAGCACCTGCATTGGGAATACCTGATTATGAAAAACCTTTTGATTTGTATTGTACGGAAGCCGATGGTTGTGCTGCAGGTGTCCTCACACAAAAACATGGTGATGCCAGTAGGCCCGTAGCATACTACAGTGCCCAATTGGACACTGTAGCAAGATCACTCCCAATGTGTTTAAGAAGTGTGGCAGCAATGGCTCTATTGGTGAGTACGTAGTGTTGGGCCATGATATGATTGTCTATACTCCTCACGTTGTATCTGCTCTGCTGAACTCTGCCCAAATCAGACATATTTCTTCAGCTAGGTTTACCAAATGGGAACTAGCTCTAATTGCACCTGCAAACATCACTGTTAAATGATGCAGTACGCTGAATCCAGCAACATATTTACTATATGTACAACATGATGTACAAAGGGTGGAAGGAGACGAGTTGCTGGTGGGAAGTGAGTTCAGCGGACATAATGATACACACGATTGTATGGAATATCTGAATCAGACCTTTACTGCTAGACCTGACATACATGACACACCTTTAGAGAATGTGGATGTGACATTTTACACAGATGGGAGTTGTCATAGACAAACAGACACAGGTGAATTATGTACAGTTTATGCTGTTGTAAATGACACAGACATCATAGAGCTGGACCCCTTGGTCCTACTCACTCAGCCCAGGTGGCAGAGTTAGTAGCACTAAAAAGAGCGTGTGAATTGGCAGTAGGCAAATCTGTTAACATTTACACTGACTCTAGGTACGCGTTCGGAGTCGTGCCCGATTTTGGAGCTCTATGACATCTGAGAAATTTTATGACAGCAGCAGGCACACCAGTTGCACATTCCAGACACATAAAACAATTACTAAAAGCAATCCAACTGCCCAAAACGGTGGCAGTAATTAAGTGCAAAGCCCATACATGTGAGAGTGACCCGGTGTCAGTGGGCAACAACAGAGCCGATGAAGCTGCAAAATGGGCAGCAGGGTTAAAAATGTTTTTACCAACAGAACAAATTATTTCTCTCCAAACAATTGATATGCTGAAACTAATTGAAATGCAAAATTTGTGTTCAATCCAGGAAAAGTTCATCTGGAAGTCCAAGGGATGTGGGCAAGAGTCCTCCGGGCTCTGGAGGGACGAACAAGGTAAGCCAGTAGCCCCCAAAGCATATTACCCCAGCCTGGCTGAGGCAGCACACAGTCTGACTGATCTGGGAAAGCAAGGTATGTGCAAATTGGTGAGAGCATACTGGTGCGCACCGGGTTTTTCTTCACAAGCAGAAAAGAGCAATGTCCTGTCTGACCTGCTTGAGGAAGAACATAGGGAAAGCGATCCATACCGAACCATCCCACATTCCACCGACTGACGGACCTTTTCAGGTGATACAAATTGATTTCATCCAATTACCACCCTGCAGGAATCTCAAGTATGTATTGGTGTGCACTGACGTATTTTTCAATTGGGTTGAGGCCTACCCAGAGGCCACTAATACTGCTGCGTTTACTGCCAAGAAAATAGTACAGGAGATTGTATGCAGATACGGTATCCCTAAAATTATTGAGAGTGACAGGGGTACCCATTTCACAGGTGATGTCTTTCAAAATATGTGTAAACTGATGGGTATTAATAGTCGACTTCACACCCCCTACCGACCGCAGGCCAGTGCCAAGGTAGAGAGGATGAACGGGACTATTAAAAATAAGTTAAGTACAATCATGGCAGAGACTGGACTAGGATGGCCAGAAGCATTAACGTTGGTCCTGCATAGCATAAGGACCACTCCTAGACCCCCTCTAATTCTGTCCCCCTTTGAAACACTGTTTGGTAGACAACCTCATTTGATTATAAGTCCACAGGAAGACTTGAAAGGTAACAACGAGGTAACTGTAAAGTATTTTATATCAATGAGTAAACAGTTAAAACAGCAACAGCAGAAACTGAAATTGTTGTCCCATGAAATGCCTGAAACTAACTGTCATGATGTTGAACCAGGAGAATATGTTATGATCAGAAATTTCTTGCGTTCAGGTTGTTTGACTGATCGGTGGGAAGGTCCGTACTAGGTGCTGCTGACAAGTACTACATCTTTGAAGGTGGCTGAGAGAGATACCTGGGTCCATTCCACTCACTGCAACAAGGTCAACCAACCGGTGGAGAAACAAGGCAGAGACAGGGTTGATAACGTGGACCTGTCGATCGCAAGCTTGTTTCGGGAGGATTGAAAAGGACGTAGTGAGATACCTGAACTAAAAGAAATTTGTAGGTCTTTGTCGTGGCAATGGACTGGCCTGCTGTGTTCATTTTCATATTCTCTTCTAGAGTGTTCACCATCCTGGTCAGTTCGGGAATGTCCGGTTTCTGTGTCGGGGGACCAATAGAGGAGATGGGAGCTGATGGCAGCGCTGATGGAGTGGAGTCAGGAGGAGTGCAATGCCTATCAGGGGAGTGTCTGACCAATCTTAGTACTGCTATTGTTAAGAGAGCTGTAATTCCGGATACTCGGGGACGGTGTGGAAGTTTATCATCTGAAGATTCCTGTATTTGTGAGCTTTGTGGGTCCCTAATAGATGAGAACTGTATTCAACGGTGCCAGGCTAAATATAACCCATACTGGGGTGGGTATCCTTTAGAGGATTATCATAGCATGGTAGGCAAAGTGTTAAATCAAACTGATTGCTGGGTGTGCTCACATGTGCCACAGGGTCAACATAATGTAGGGTTGCTGCCATTTCCGCTGAATATCATGGAAATTTTAGAATTGCAAAAAGGGAAAACCTTGGATGGAAAATTCCTCTCATCCAAACCACCTAATTTCAAACTATATCAATTCCAAGCAGATAGATCACTTTTGTGTTTAAACATAACCAACCCCAATAAACCAGGGAATTGGGAAGTGACTGGGAATAATCAGACGATGACCTTCTCACTGAGAGCTGATAATGAGTCTACGAATCATGATCTGTTACGCTCTATTAAATCTAATGGGAGAAACTTTAGGTATCTTATACATTAAGTTCCACCAAAGAAATTATTGGTAAGGTACCAGATGGATATTGTGCTAAGATAATACAACCAGAAACTTGCATGTACCAGATGGAAGAACCTGAAATAGGATTATTTACAAGGGAAATGTGTTTAATGATAATGATGCATACTATTCCTTATGTTCTCCCCGATAGTGAATATTTTATATGTGGAAGAAAAGAGTATAAGTGGCTCTCCCCAAGTTTCAAAGGTTTGTGTTACCTGGGAAGAGTAGTCCCAGAGGTTATGATCCTCACACATGTTGAAATGCTCAGTATTCATAAAAACACACCATCACCATATCTTCACACACAGTATGAACACAGAGGCAAAAGAAATATGATACCTGGTGACTTGCATAAACCCACTCAGTTAATTAGTGAGACAACTGGCTTTCAAGTTTTAGTAGTACTGGATCCCACCAGGATCGCTCAGGGTAGACTAAATTTTAGATATATTCAGGACCTTGCTAAATTGATAGATGATATATCCCCTAGATGTATGATGACACTTTCAGGTATACAGGTAGGGAATTGCAAACGACAAGAAAGAACTGGTGTAACACAGTCTAGTGTTAAATTATTTAACCGCTGTCACTGGAGGATATTGCGTAACTTTGGCCACCCAATTTGGAGTAAAGTGTTGCACCTATGTCACCAATGATACCAGCGATCCCAAGGAGGTAATAGACCGAAAGATGGATGAAATTCTGCAGCTGAAATGGGAATTTCGGAAGAACCATAATGCTTCAGTAGCTGAAGTAGAGGAAAAGGTAGAGGAATGGGTGTCATGGTTGAACCCCATGTGAAATGGTTCTCAGGCCTAGGGAAATGGGCCCAAGAAATGATCGCAAGCGTAGGTAATGTCCTGATCCTTATACTGGTCATCATCATAGTAATTGGCATATGTGTCCGGTGTGCTCCTACTGTGCTGAAGTGTGGAAAATGTAAGAATAAGGTAAAACGAAGGAATGAAATTATGATGGTGGTCAATAATGACAATATGAATACCGAGCTAAATATAGAACTGCATTACAACCCTGAACTTGGGAATACCATCATATAATGTATTATATTTAGATGTGCAAAAAAAGTATTATTAAAATGTTATTTTTCTCATTCAAACATCTTAGATGATGTAAGTCTCTATTCCCCATCAAAACTTCCTTTATAGGACTGGTGCATCCCCACATCTTTCACATGATCTCCCAAGGTCCGCGGTATGCGTATAATGGTAGTTTTATGTCCCCTCCTAGAGACACATTATTTATGGATTAAGAACCACCTTTTGCCATAATAACATAAAGCGATATATAAATGTACGCCTAAATTAATTTGAAATCAGAGTGTGATAGCATGTTGTTTGCTATCAAAGGGTGGACTGTCGAAGCTGAATAATTGGCTGAGACAAGATCAGCTTAAAATAAGATCGAAACTACGCCATCTTGCGAATGGCTGCAAGACACCATTTTGGAAATGAGATTGGCAAGACGCCATTTTGCAAATGGCCGCTCAGCGCCATTTTAGCTAAACTCACACTTAAGTACAGATGGCGATGCTATTATTAGCATTAGGCGATCGCATCTTTTACCATACCTCATACACACATGAATACACACAGTTGCGCTGTTAACATGTCGCATATTAGCGAATGCATAAGGCCCAGTATGAAAACGCTGTTCATTAGCTTAGTGTGCACGCATCTGCCCGAAGTTGACTAGCATCTTTTCCCAAATCCCTAACACTTACATAATGCACACTCACACAAAAGATTCCATAGCTTTAAAGTATAAGATCCAAGTTTTATCCATTTATTACAAATGCTGTGAAATAAAGACTATTTGGTATCTAAGGTTTAATACATGATAAGTAAGCAGTGTTTGGTATTATACTGGTCTGCACTTCCTCAACAGCTTTCCGGTATCATCAGTGTAAAGATCGCAACATGCATTTTCAACTTATGGACCGTAGAGACTTAAAGCACCAAAATGTACATTGTAAAACCAACAGCCAAGATTTGCATGAGGTGGGAAATCGGAGGCAACAAGCTGTTAGAGGCTGTTCTGTGTCCATTTGAATCGACCTGTTAAATGCCCTGTAACAGACACACTGTGATAGGGAACCAATGGCATCAGCAACAAAGCTCTATATTGTGCTGTCTGTTTCTGTAAGGTATAAATGTGTGTGGTGTGACCCCAGACTGGAGTCTTCTTGCTGATTGCTGATTGACGGAGCTTTCTTGCTGATGCCGGTAACTGGTCCAGAGTGCGTGCGTATGTATAACTGTATCTTGGGTCTGTATAATTCTTTGCGCTAAATTGTACGTAGGGCCTGATTCAGAGCCGCTCGTAAGCGGCCGCTGGTTCGTTCCGAGCGATGTTTGCCCAACTGCGCATGCGTACAGATCGTAATACGCATGCGCGAACCAGTCAGTGCGGCCGAAAATCGTTTGTTCGCTAAACAGCGAATGCCTGCTAATATGAGTGACAGGAGGAGGCGTATGTGGGTGGTAACAGGGGAAGGTGCTTGAAAACGGGGAGTGGAGATCAGAACGCAGGCGTGCTTAAAGGTCAAAACGGGCGTTTTATGGGTGTGCATAATTAATACAGCAGCGTCACTGACCACGTCACTGGGTTATTTTATAGTCAGAACTGCTCGCAAATTTGTGGTAGGAAAAACCAACCACAAGAATAGCGAGCAGTTCATACGCTGGTCGATGTACTCGATTAATCTAATAAATAGCGGACATGACGTAGGATGCGAGCGGCCAGGGGGCGTAGTTATCCAAAAAATGACCGCAAGTTTTGTTCGCTCGTTCAGACATAGAGGTGTGAACAGACCGCAAAGAGCGAACGGTTCATTTGAATAGCCACCCCTTTTTTTGGAACGAACGACCGCAAATAGCGACCGGCTCTGAATCAGGCCCTTAGATCACAGCGTGTAACTGACTGTACTTTACTTGAATAATACTTTGTGCTTTGGAAACACATGTTCGAGGTCTAAAGTCTTTATTTTACTGTATGACTGCGTATGCAAATAGCGTCCATTTTAGAGGTTTATAGGCAGGTTTTAGAAGGTATAGGCAGGAGCGTATAGAGGTTCAAATTCAGTATCCTTACAGGTCTCGCCAATGTTTGGTATTGTGGATGAGGAGGTCATATATCCAGGCCCCACACCTTCAATTTCTCTCTCTTCCAGGGACCTCAGCTTCCATCCCCTCAATAGGGGATTTCTCCATACCAAACGTGACACCCCCTATACCTTACACTACTGAACTGTCTATACCCTACATTTCATCACTGACCCCTCTAGCCTTCCACTGCTCTGCATCCACCACCATTCTGGACTGTCCATGGGTGGTCAGGGAGTGTGGGACTGGGCAGCCACACCTGCTTGGTCAAAAAGAGTAGGATGGGGCGTGGATGGGGAGTAGCTGCTGGAGCCAGCATCATTGGGTGGGGTGTCCAAACCCGAGATTCTGGGTAGTGAGCAAGGCTGGCACCAGACTGGCCATCTGATGTAGTCCTTGTGTGCCTTCCACCGCACCCGTTGCCCCCTCATACTTACCCTGTGTGCCTGCCACCTCACCCGTGCTGCCACCTTACACTCATCCTGTGTGCCTGCAACCTCACCCCTGTGCTGACCCCTTACTCTCAACCTGGGAGGCACTGTGTATTTCATACTATAAATTGGGGGCACTACCGTGTGGAATACTATGAATTGGACTCTACACTGTGGCATACTATGAATTGGTGGGCATTACGCTGTGGTATACTATGAATTGAGGGCACTACGCTGTGGCATACTATAAATTGAGGTCACTATTGTGCGGCATGGTTCCTGACACTAACATGTAGAGGTGCCTGATGGAATGTAGGGAAGCCTAAAAACCACTGAAGGCACATGTGTGTTGTTCTATAGATGTTTTGGTTGCAGATGATGGCATTGCTCCTAAACCTTTAAACTGGCTCTTATGCTGGGTACACACTGGCTGATATATCAGCCGTTGACTTGAATGGCCAATATATCGTGGGTGCATCGGCCAGTGTGTACAGACCATATGCATGTGAACTATGTCTGTAGATATCTGCTTATTGTGCTGTGTGTACAGAGGGGTCTGCCGCCCCCCCCCCCCATACCCCTGCCAATGTCCTGACTGACTCATCAACCCCCAGGCCAAACCCCTGGACATAGAAACATGAAAATCAGGGGGTATATACCTTCCATGATGTAGGTGCCCACTAATGAGACATTTTTCGAAATTTGACTCCTAAGGGGGTGAAAAGGGCTCAAATGTTTCCTCCCCCTGTGCACTGCCCTGCCTGACTGACTCATCATGGCTGTAGCACAGTTCATATTCAAACACCCAACTGTCATCCCAAGTGCTGCCAAACATCTCTTGCAGTTAGTGTGGCTCCCCTATTTCAGGGCCGTAAGTAGGGTGATGCGACCAGTGCCACCGCACAGAGCGAAACAGCCCTGAGGGCGGAACCAGCCACCTACCGCAATCTCTCCGCCGGGCGCCCACAACTATTAATAACAGTGCAAAATGTGGCGCCAAGCTCTACACTGAAGGACAGCAGCCGACAGCCTACCCCCTGCAATTCACTTCACCTCCTCACAAGTCTATTGGGACGGGAGCAGGGCTCAAAGTGAGCTGGTAAATGGCGTTATGCCATACTGCCCCTACAGATAGTGTCCTGATTGACAGTCGGTGCTGGGACCAAATATGAGATCCCAGCACCAAAAGAGCAGTGGCAGCATTATCTGGAGATGTGCCCCGCTGGGGAAACATCTCTGATCAGCGCTGGCTTGACTGACTGAGCATCAGGTCCGGCACCAGCCACAGCAGATGCGGTGACATTTAGTTGCAAAACAATCGCGAACCGGCAACCGATTAAAAACAAGTATCGGCAGTGGGCTTTTAAATTTGGTACCGGCTGACAGCCAATCACGGCTTGTGGACCGGCAGTCAGTCTGATTGGCTGCCGGTCCGCACCGCGTTTGGTTCACAGCTGGTGCAAAGTTTAAACTGCTGCCACATCTGCCCTCATGCCCTGGCGCTGGGACCCAATACTGCGTCCCAGCACTGTTCAAAGATGTGTCCCTGCTTGATGCTGAGCCGTCACAGAGAGCCCACTGCCAGTGGGACAGGGAGGAGAAGAAGCAGCTGGTCTCAGCCAGCGCAGATGAAAGATCTGCCCCTGATTTGTGTCGAGCTGCCCATGGAGAGCCCACTGCCAGGGGGACGGGAAAGAGGAGAAGCATCCTTTCTGCGCAAACAACAAACATGGACTGACAAATACTGGGGACGAGGTAGTGTGAGCACTGTGAAGTGCAGAGGGTGAGAGGGAAGAAGGTAGTGTCAGGTTCAGGGGGTGTTAGAGGGAAGTAGGCAGCGAGAGTTGTAGGTGGTGGGAAAGGGAAGTAGGCAGTGAGGTGGGAGATGGAAGTAGGCAGTGAGAGGTGCAGGGGGCTTGGAGAGGAAAGTAGGCAATGAGAGGTGTAGGAGCGAGAAGCAGAGGCTAATTCTCATCAATATCCCTAAAGCTTGGGGGGGTACAACTAAAATTTGAATACCACCACTATAAAATTCCCACTTCGAGCACAGGACGGGAAAGTCGTCATTACGCCCTGACAGCTTTCATTACATCATGACATCTCTCCTCCCAGGCTCCCGCAGTGAGGAGCTATTGGGTGAGGGTCACTGGGACAGGTGTACTGTGCAGTAGGCGGTGGTGAGGTATCGAGTCTGGTACCTTCAGGTCCGGTCACAGTGAGTGACAGCCAGGTATGGCGGCGGAGGCGGCCAGAACTAGGTCCCGGTGCCACTCCCAGTGAGTGACAGGTCAGCTCTTAGTTTCTTTAGCCAGCTGTGCACAAGAGAGTGATCAAGGGCAGAGAGAAGGGGCCCAGGAGAAAGAGAAAAACAAGGTGACATAGCAGAGAGGGTTCCCGAGAGTGAAAAGAGGGGACAAGGTGCTAAGTCCGTGAGAAGGCATCCAAGAAGAAAAAGAGTAGAAGGTGTTTTTGCTAGTGATTTTTTCTAGGTAGTTAGTTGGGGTCAAAGCTCTCTTTCGCACAGGGCACCAAAATGTCTAGTTGTGGCTCTGCCCTAATAGAATAGTGAGGGAAGGAAATGTGGCCCTGATTCAGAGCCGCTCGCTCTGACAGAGCGCTCGCTGTGAATCAGGGCCAGGCTATTTTTTTTTTGAATGGCCTCCTGGCCGCTCGCATAGCTGTGGGTGACCACCCACAGCTATAGCAAGCGGCCAGGAAGATGGTCGCGATGGTCAAGACCATCACGACCATCGGGCTTGCGACGAGACCTTTGTGGTACGGTCTCGTTGCCGCAAGCCCCAGAGAGATTTCGGCTCTAACAGAGCCGAAATCTCTCCCACTGACATCACTCGTGATGTTAGTGGGGCCGCCCCCAAACGGAGGCGTTCACATGGGAACGCCTCCGTTTGGGCAGCCACTCCCCTGGCCCGCCCACCAAAGGGGGTATGCTGTTACTCAACATCGACAGCACATCCCCTTTGTTGCGAGACCCAGAGCGACGGATTGCCCATTGCTATCCGGGTCTCGCGCATGCGCACTGGCCCACCATCGACCCGGTTGCGAACGCACAGCGCTTGCGACCGGGTCTGAATCAGGCCCTGTGTTACTACAGAGGTGAGAAAGGAAAATGTGTTACTACACAGGTGAGGGAGGGGAATGTCAAATGTGTTACTACGGCGTGAAGGAAGGGAATGTGTTACAACACGGGCAAGGGAGGGGAATAAGAGAAGATATGGTAAGAACTTACCTTTGTTATCTCCCTTTCTACGAGGTCCTTAGGGTCCACAGGTGACCTTGGGGTATAGGTGGATGATGTAGGCAGTTAATTTCTTTCCCCCAGGATGCACTGGTCCCCCTCCATACCCCGCCTCCCAGTCAGGGCATAACTCAGTTTAGTAGCAAGCCAGAGGCCGGAGGTGAGTACTGTGAGAGAGATAAGGAAGTCTGGAACATACAAGAATCGCATTCTCACCAGGAAGGAGACAGAGACTGTAGACCAGACAACACCATAGCTACCATACAGGGCGTAAGGGTGGTTTCCCTGTGGACCCTAAGGACCTCATAGAAAGGGAGATAACAAAGGTAAGTTTTCACCATATCTCCTCTTTTCTACTTTAGGTTCCTTTGGGTCCACAGGTGACCTTGGGGATGTCCCAAAGCAGTTCCCCTTAAGGGTGGGTACGCTCCTGTACAGAAAAGAGGACCTTCCGCCCAAAGGAAGCATCCTGAGAGGCGAAGGTATCAAATGAATAATACCTCACAAAGGTCTGGACTGAAGACCAGGTGGCCGCTTTGCACTGCTGTACAGCCGAGGCACCACGCCGAGCTGCCCACGAAGGACCCACAGACCTCGTAGAATGAGCAGATACAGAAGGCAGAGCTGGAAGGCCCTCCTTAGAGTAGGCCTCCGAAATAGTCAGACAAAGCCATCGTACAAAAGTCTGCTTCGTAGCAGGCCAACCCTTTTTATGGAACCCAAAAATGACAAAGAGGGAGTCTGACTTTCTGTATAACCGAGAACGGTCCACATAAATTCTGAGGGCTCACACCACATCCAAAGAGAAAAGCCAGAACCACAATTTCCTCATTAATGTGGAGACTTGTCACCACGTTAGGAAGGAAACCAGGGCGAGTACGAAGTACTGCCCTGTCCTGGTGGAACACCAGATATGGAGAGCGACACGAAAGGGCCCCCAAATGTGACACTCATCTAGCCGAAGCAATGGCCAGAAGGAAGATGGTCTTAAATGTAAGCCACTTCAAATACAAAGATTACAGTGGTTCAAAAGGCGAGCCCTGCAAGACCCGAAGGACAACCGCCAAATAACAATACTCCACCAGAGGCACAAAGGGTGGCTGAATCCGCAGCACACTTGTAAAAAGGTATGCACATCCTGCAGAGTTGTAATCCATCTCTGAAACCACAAAGACAGGGCCGAGACCTGTACCTTCAGTGAAGCCAGGCGGAGACCGAGGTCCAGGCCTGCCTGGAGGAAAGCCAGTATCCTGGAAATCCTAAACGTCCGAGGATGATACCCTTTACGGGTGCACCACTGAAAGTAGGAGTGCCACACTCTGTGGTAATCCTGGCAGAGGCTGGCTTCCGTGTACTCATCAAGGTGTTAACCACCGCACCAGAGAAGCCCTTTTGACCTTAAGTGGGATGCCTCAAGAGCCATGTCATCAAAGCCAAGCGACCCAGATCCGGGTGAAGGCAGGGACTCTGTGACAACAGGGCCCGACGTTGAGGTAACAACCACGGAGTGTCTATCAATAGACTCTGAAGGTCTGAGTACCAGTGCCTCTGTGGCCACGCTGGAGCTACCAGCAGGATCCTGTCTCCTTCCTTTTTGAACTTTCTGAGTACGCGAGGAAGAAGGGACACTGGAGGAAAAAGGTACGCGAACTGAAAGGTCCACCTGACTGACAGAGCATCTACTAATAGACCACCTGCGTCTCTTGTCCTCGATCCATACACTGGTAGCTTGTAATTGTGTCGGAAGGCCATTAGGTCCACGTCCGGAAGGCCCCATCTGTCCACCAGGAGTTGAAACACCTCCTGGTGAAGAGACCACTCCCCTGGATGCACATCGTGATGGCTGAGGAAGTCCGCCTCCCAATTGAGGACCCCGGGTATGAACACTGCCGATCTGCCCATGTCAGGATGTGTGACACTTCTCGCATGGCCGTCTGACTTCGAGTTCCTCCCTGGTGGTTGATTTACACCACCGTCGTGGCGTTGTCTGACCGCCCCTGCACAGGACTTCCTTGTAGGATGTGTCTTGCTCTTGTAAGAGCCAGGAAGACTGCCCTTACTTCTAATATATTGATTGGAAGGATGATTTCCTCTAGCGTCCACCGACCCTGAAAGGAGTGGGGACCTGACACTGTGCCCGATCCCCAAAGACTGGCATCCATTGTCAGTAGGGTCCAGTCCGGTATCCAAAAGGGGCAGCCCTGGGTGAGATGCTGAGTTTGCAGCCACCAAGTCAGAGACAACCTGACATCCGGGGAGAGCACAATTGTCTATGCCTTCAATTTCCAAGGTGATCACTCCCATCAGGCAAGGATCAATGGGCTTCATTCAGAGCCGCTCGTAAGCGGCCGCTCGTTCGTTCTGACCAATGTTCGCACAACTGCGCATGCGTACGGATTGTAATACGCATGCGCGAACCAGTCAGTGCGGCCGAAAATCGTTAGTTCGCTATATAGCGAATGCCTGCGACTTTGAGTGACAGGAGGAGGCGTATGTGGGTGGTGACAGGGGAAGGTGCTTGAAAACGGAGTGGAATTCTGAACGCAGGCGTGCTTAAAGGTCAAAACGGGCGTTTTAAGGGAGTGCATAATTAATCCAGCAGCGTCATTGACCACGTCACTTGGTTTTTTTTAACTCAGAACTGCTCGCAAAATAGCGGTTGAAAAAACCAACCACAAGAATAGCGAGCAGTTCATATGCTGTACGATGTACTCGATTAATCTAATAAATAGCGGACATGACGTATGGTGCGAGCGGCAAGGGGGCGTATTTTTCAAAATTACAACTGCAAGTTTTGCTCGCTCGTTCAGACTTAGAGACGTGAACAGACTGCAAAGTGCGAACGGTTCATTTGAATAGCCACCCCTTTTTATAAAACGAACGACCGCAAATAGCGAGCGGCTCTGAATCAGGCCCAATGTCTGTAGAGGCCTCGAATAAAATTGTGCATACTCCACCATGTCGAACGTTGACACCATCAACCCCAGCAATTGCATTGCTGCATGCACAGAGACCTGGTGACTGTGGAGAAATTTGCGTACACGCGTCTGCAACACCGAGATCTTGTCTGATGTCAGGAAGATCCTTTGCTGCTGTGAGTCCAATAGAGCTCCTAGATGCAGCATCCTCTGCGACGGAGTTAGAGACGACTTCTCCCAATTTATGACCCATCCATGTGACTGAAGCACCGAGATGGTCATCTGGAGGTGATGGAGAAGTACCTCTGGAGGTCCTGCCAGGAGCAACAGAACGTCAAGAGATGGTAATAGGCGGATCCCCTGCAGCCGCAGATGGGACGCCATCACTGCTATAATTTTTGTAAATACCCGAGGGGCCGTGGATAGGCCAAAGGGTAACGCCTGGAACTGGAAGTGTTGCTGTTGCACAGCGAACCTGAGAAACCGTTGATGCGAAGCCGCAATCGGGATTTGCAGATAGGCATCCCAGATCTCCAGGGATACCATGAAATCCCCCGGTTCCATAGCCAGTATGATAGTACGTAGCATCTCTATCCGGAAACGAGGAACTCTGAGGAACCTGTTTAGGCACTTGAGGTTCAGGATAGGGCAGTAGGTCCCATTGGGCTTTTACACCAAAAACAAGTTGGAATAAAACCCAATGCCCCGCTGGGGCTCTGGTACTGGGACAATCACTCCTGCCTTGCACAGGGAACATATTGCCTCCTGTATCAATAAGGCTTTGTCCTTGTTGAAGATGTCCGAGTGGAAGAATTGGTGAGGGGGTCGGCTGCAAAATGAGAGGGCATAAGCCCGAGAGACCACCTCTCTTACCCAGGCATCTGTTGTGGTTTGATGCCAGTACTGGGCAAACTGAAGAAGTCGGCCTCCCACTGTGCGGTCCCCCAAAGGGAGGCCCGTCCCGTCATGCTGTGTCGTCCGGTTTAGAGGCTGGACGCCTTGTACTCCAAGCTTGCTTTTCAGGTTTGCCAGTCTTCCTGACAGCTGTCTGCTTGGGAAACGACTGGCTTTTACAATACATTCCCATTGTAGGGTAAAACTTCCAGACCCTTCTTAGAGTCCACATCTGCCCTCCAGGACCGAAGCCATAAGGACCTGCACGCTGTGACAGCGGCAGCTGACACTCTGGAGGATAACAAACTGACATCCAGAGCTGTCTCATTCATATAGGTAGCCGAGTCACGTATCTTGCCCACCAGGGACAACTGGTCCTCTGAAGCATCAGGAGACAGAGACTCCACCAACAGATCTGCGCAGGATTCCACGACCCTAGCTACCCAAGAGATAGCCATAGACGGTCTGGCTACTGCTCCTGACATTGATTTTCAGTATGAATACAAACCGTGAAAGTGGGGCCTCATGATCCTTCTGACTTTTTGGGTTTTAAGCAGGTGTCAGAAAAGTTAATTGGGAAAAGTAAATGGACTTTAGGCAGTTTTCCACCTTCCGGTCAGTTGAGTCCTTTAAAGACGCAATGGAAGGCATAGGTAAGGTCGCACTTCTGACTAAGCGTGTTACATGGGAGTCTACTACACTGCCCGGTGCCGGTCAGCAGTGGTGCTCGGACCCCCATACCCCGGCGTCCACTAGGCCACCAGGGACAAATAGCCGTCGGGCTTTGGAGAAGGAAGGACCCGGCGTCCCCGGCGATTCTCAGTCTGGCCGGTGGAGATGGCACGCCTGCACAGCAACCGGCCCCTCCCCCCCACTCAGCGCACCTTTGCCCTGCTCTCAAGCCATACTGAAGTGGACTCCTCGTACAGGCACCACCTCCCAGCAAGCATTTGGGGGCCATTTTCTGACTCCCAGGCAGCGGTGAGTAGCTGGTGTCCTGTGTCCCCCTACATACTTCGATTCCCGGATCTGGTATGTAGTTGCAGCCTTCATTAACCCTTTGGTTTTGAAGTTGATTTGCAGCACTTTTAACCCTTTCAGTCTTCAGTGACTTTAAGGTTGATTTAAAGTGCCAGGTAACGCTGAGTTTTTTCTCCTGCATTGTTTGTGACTGTTTGCTAGCATCTGAATGTATCTGCTTTACTTTCTACTATAAATATTGCTGTACACTGTTTTTCCATTTGCCTCTGACTTGCTGTCCAGGTCGTGTTAGGTCACAAACAGTTGTGGTGTATACCCCTATTTACACACCGATATTTCCTTTCACCATGTCCAGCGGTACAGATAATACCTAGGTGTCTATCCCGGCCTTGCAGTCTTGTGTGCGTTGTGCTGCTGGCATTGAGGAGACTGATGTGCTGTGTGAAGGTTTATGTGGCAGGTGTTATGTCCCTCCAGGTCCCTCTTCAGTCCTAGGGACTGTGCAAGAACCCCCGTGGGCGTGCTTTGCTCAGGCACTGCAGACACTTATGGTTCGCATGGCTGTGCCCCCTATGCTCCCCCAAGTGGGGTCTTCACAGCATCCGCTGGTTCTGGCTCCTATGCCACAGATCCAGTTGGCACCGCAAGTGGTTAATGTACCACAAGGGTCTCAACCCGTCTGCGGGCTCTGACCCTGATTCACTATCTAGGACCCCTAGGGTGCTGGCAAAAAGGCCTTCTGTGTCTCCTCTCCATCCCTATGTGGACGAGGATGACAGGTCGTCCGAGGACGATGGGGTGCTTCCAGAGTCTGACTCAGAACTATCCCCAAGGGATGAGCAGCACAAGTCCAGTGTTTACATTCCGGGCCTGGTCCGAGCAGTAAAAGAGGTGTTGGTCATTGAGGAAGAAGAAGCCCCTCCGGCTGTTAAATCTAAACACCCCTTGTTTAAGAGGGTTAAAAGTTCTACAGCCATTTTCCCTCTGTCAGATCAGTTAGTGGATCATCTGGAGGAAGCGAGGAAAGCTGCGGCAAGGCGGTTCCAGACGCAACAGCGTCTGGTCAATGCATACCCCTTTCCTGAGTACTTCAAGAAATGGGTTTCACCTCCTGTAGTAGACTCCCATGTAACACGCTTAGTCAGAAGTGCGACCTTACCTATGCCTAAAGGACTCAACTGACCGGAAGGTGGAAAACTGCCTAAAGTCCATTTACTTCTCCCAATTAACTTTTCTGAGACCTCCTGCTTAAAACCCAAAAAGTCAGAAGGATCGTGAGGCCCCGCTTTCACGATTTGTATTCATTCAAAATCAATGTCAGGAGCAGTAGCCAGATCGTCTATGGCTATCTCTTGGGTAGCTAGGGTCGTGGAATCCTGGGCAGATCTGTTGGAGGAGTCCCTGGCCCTGATTCAGAGCCGGACGCTCTGACAGAGCGCTCGCTCTGAATCAGGGCCGTCCCTGCTCCTGTTGGAGTGACCACTCACAGCTATAGCGAGCGGCCAAAATGATGGTCGCGATGGTCAAGACTCAAGACCATCGCGACCATCGGGCTTGCGACGAGACCCTGCGGTAGGGTCTCGCTGCCGCAAGCCCAGGAGTGCTTTTGGCTCTATTACTCCTCCAGAGTGTCAGCCGCCGCTGTCACAGCGCACAGGTCCTTATGGCTTCGGTCCTGGAGGGCAGATGGGGACTCTAAGAAGGGTCTGGAAGTGTTAATGGAGTGATGAGATGGAAATGGAAACAGTAAATATCTACGGTCAACCCGGGTGAAAAATCGGATACATCAGCTAGTAATACCACTTTTACACTAAAGTTCTGGGTCTGACCCGGTATTTGGAACATGGGGCCTGATTCAGCAAGGAACGCACGCTAGCAGACGCACGCACCCATCCGCTACGAGAATATGCTAATCAATGCATACGCATGGAGACCGCAGCACAAGATGCAGACGCCCAGCCCCATATTAAGCCGCCCATCTCCCTTTACTCACAGCCTAATCAGTATGCAAGATAGCGTAAACATCGAGAACCATACGCACAATAGTGGTTGACCTGACCTTCCGCAAGATTTTGGGCACTTCCGGTGTACAGCTTACAGTATGGCTGTGTATGCCGCCACACTGCCTTAATTATGCACGCCCCTATAACGCCGTTATAACACCTGCGTTCACCTGACCACCCCCGGTCACCACACAAAAACGGCACTACCTGTTGATCAATATCGGATGGATCTGCGTACACATTGCGTGTAGTCTGCATACCGTAACCCGATCGCACTGGCTAGTTCGCGCACGCACAGTGCGATGCATACGCATGCACAGTGCAAAAACATCGGCCGAGTGCGTGTGCTCTCTCCTTTGTGTTCCTTGCTGAATCAGGTCTATTGTTCCAAACCGAGACTGACCCAGTACATACCTTCTTCAGACCGTGGCAGGTCAGTACCGTTCACACTGCACACGGGAAGTCTCCATGCTGTAAACGGGACCCTGGTTACCCATTTATACGGGTCGTTCCCATGTTAAACCCTGCAAACTACCCAGGTTGGATTGCTGGGTCACTCGACCAACCCTTGCCCCTTTTAGACTTCCGGGTTACCAATGTAATAACCTGGGTTTTAGCTGTGGTGTAAAAGAAGTATAAGTATATATTTGTGTAATTTAAAGACACTTAAAACAAACATACACCTCTAACAATGCAATCTTAAAAACACCTGTCCCATTCATATAGCACCCCCATATACCTGTCCCACATCAATTAACCCATTTTCCTGCATTTTGCACTTTCTCACCCCAAAAATGACAAATTAAAATAAAGCTTATTATTATTATTATTATTATTAATAATAATAAAAAAAATATTTTTACCTAATTAGCCATTAAGGAGGGGGGATGTAGTTATAATGGCACCAGAATGCTACTACCCAGCTAGAAGACCGGCGCCAGAATACCGACACGATGATGGCTGGTTAGGACTTAGACGCAGGGGGAGGAGGGTTAGGTTTAGGTGTCATGGGGGGGTTAGGCTAGGGGAGGTTAGGGTTAGGTACCCCCCGGGGGTGGGTTAGGCACCACTGGGGGGGTAAGGTTTAGGCACCAAGGGGTGAGTGTTAGGTTTAGGCACTAACGGGAAGGGTTAGGATAGGGTGGGGGCAGGGTAAAGCTGGGGATCCACTATACAATTTTCTGTCAGATATCTGTCCAATCTGGCTGGTTGGAATGAAAACCTGGTAATGTATGGGAGCAAATGACAGTCGATCATATTGTTTTAAACACTGAAAAAAGGACAAACAAATTGTTCAAATTGGTTAAATGGGATGTAATCGGGAAGCCGGCTGACATTATACCGACAGTCGGATTCCCGACTGTCATATTCCGGCGAGGGTGAAATGACCGGTGTCTAGATGTAGACGCCACTCATTTTACCGACGCCGGGAGACCGGCGCCCGGCATCCCGATTGAAGGGATGCCAGGCGCCACGAGCGGACAGCCGCTGGGGGGGGAGGTTAGGTTTAGAGTTCCCGGGGGGACTTTGGCTTAGGCACCCCCCTGAGGGGTTAGGTTTAGGCTAGGGGAAGGGGGGTTACGGTTAGGCACCCCCGGGGGGGAGGTTAGGGTTAGGCACCCCCGCGGGGGACTTAGGTTTAGGCAGCAGGAAAGGGGGGGTTAGGTTTAGGCACTTAGAGGGGGGATTAGGGTTAGGCACTTAGGGGGGGAGGTTAGGGTTAGGCACCCCTAAGGGTGGGTTAGGATTAGGGGAGTAGGTTAAGCTAGTTAATACTTACCTGGGGATAATCGGGATTTCCAGCGCTGTCGGGCTGCCCCTGCCGGCATCTATTGCTCTGTCTGCCTGTCGCCACCGGGATTCGAACTGCCGGCCATGTGGCCGGCGGTATTACATACCGATTCCGGTTAAATTTGTTTGTTTTAACCAATTTGTCTGAACAACCATTTTTGCCTTTTTTCCAGTGTTTGATAGCAAATGGATGATTGTCATTTGCTCCCATATATTACCAGGTTTTCATTCCAACCAGCCAGATTGGACAGATATCTGACAGAAAATTGTATAGTGGATGCCCAGCATATGTGTAACTGAGCATACACACGGTCAGATGAACGATCTGACCAACGATTGAACGATTTTTGCCTGTATTAAAATGAATAAAATCTGACAAATCTGACTGCAAACACATCAGATGTCAGATATCGTTATCTGACAAACGGGTTCGCGCATCGTTCATTGTTGCAGTTACACATGTCAGATTTTCTTTCAGATATGATCGATTTTATAAATCATTATCGTTCGGATCTGACAGAAAATATGACCGTGTGTATGCACCATTTTGATATAGAAACAGAGGGTTAGAGGGACAAGGAGGGAATCATGAGCATCGGGATGCTGCTGTCGGTATACTGACAGCAGACATACCGACTGCCGGGATTACATACCCATTCCAAGGTGGGTGTCCCAGTGGTTCTGCACAAAGTCCCGTCATTTTTAGCCAAAAATAGGGGTTTCGCACAAATTTTCACCTACTCCGAAGGAGGTGAAAACTTTTTGCTAAAAATGGTATGGTGAATTCGCACCCTCGAAAAGTCGCAGCTAATAGGATAGTGTGATATGTACAAATATGGTAAGCCATGTTTCACAGAGACGCAGCTAACTGAATTTCCCCCCATAAACTGAAGACTGAGTTATTCTTATATTTCCCTTACCCAGGAATATTTATGTATTTCACAAGATCCCTTGCTCCATTCTGTGCCTCACCTTCCTGATAAATATATATATATTCTGGTGGTTAGGACCCAAGTCATCATGGCTAATGTAGAAAGCAGACCCCAGTCCTGGTGGTTAGTGTAAAATGCAGACCCCATCCTCGTGGGTAGCATAGAAAGCAGACACCAGTCCTGGTGGCTAGTGGGGAAAGCAGACACCAGTCCTGGTGGCTAGAGTAGAAAGCAGACTCCAGTGGCTAGTGTAGAAAGCCGACCCCAGTCCTGGTGGCTAGTGTACAAAGCAGACCCCAGTTTCAGTGACTAGTGTAGAAAGCAGACCCCAGTCCTGGTGGCTAGTGTACAAAGCAGACCACAGTTTCAGTGGCTAGTGTAGAAAGCAGACCCCAGTCCTGGTGGCTAGTGTAGAACGCAGACCCCAGTTCTGGTGTCTAGTGTAGAAAACAGACCCAGTTCCGGTGGGATGGGTACGGGATACCGGCACTCGGGATCCTGGCGGTCAGAATCCCAACGCCGGCATCCCGACCAGGTTATAATCCCGATGACTGTAGGTAAGTAACCGTAACCTAACCCCTCCCCCTCCCCGGTGCCTAAACCTTACCTCCTCCCCTAAACCTAATCTCACCCTCCCCGCACCCTAAACCTAACCCTCCCCCCTGAGTGCCAAATCCCGCTACTTACCTTCAGGATTCCGGCGGTTGGGATGCCAGCGCAGGTATTCAGATAAGTAAAAAAAATATAGAAATGGGAGCGCTCAGACACGGCTGCTTATTTAAAACATATTTTTACTTGATAAAAATCAACATTGAAATACATCCGACATATGAACAACAGATGAATAGATGACGTAGTATAAGTAAATTCAATTATCTTGTTTTAAATAGTATTGCACATAGCCACCGATATATAGCACAACAGAAGTATTCTCAATTGAATCAGCTAAATATTAATTACGTAGTTAAGCACATAAACATGGTTAGAAACTTGATGTGTCAGTATTAGTAAGTTCATGCATGCATAAATGGAGGCTTAGTATGAACCAGCTGGTATTGATGGTAGCATCAAAGTCATGCACTCCAATAGAAAAAGTTTCATCCACAGAATGCAAGTACTGCGTAAAACCACAATATAATTAAAGAATAGTCTTTTACCTCTACCTTTGACCAGGGAGCTTTATAGTCGTGGTCTGAAGAAATCCTTACCTCTACCCTCGTAACGGGGAGTTACTGAATAGACTTCTAGTCACTGACAGCCAGCAGCGCTTTGTGCTATTGATTAGTTGCTGACAATGTGTGCCCGGCAATGGGCAGCGCAGAGGGACCTCCAATCCACGGCCTGTCCAATCGACCCGGGTGGAGACAGACTGTTAGGCGTTCATTGTGTGGTGCGTGCTAGCGGCTACCAGAGTCAAGCTCACAACTTCCGGATTTCGCATTTCCACCTGCGTTCCAATGACAAGTGTGGCGGTTTCTTCAGAGGAATGGATAAGCGTTGGGATTCCGGCGTCAGCATTCTGAACGTCGGAATCCCCGCTGTTGGGATTTTTAATGCATCCAGTTCCAGTGTCTAGTGTAGAAAGCAGACCCCCAGTTCCGGTGACTAGTGTAGAAAGCAGACCCCAGTATGTCTAGCTAATTTAAAAAGCAGGTGCCAAATTTGGAGTATAGTAAAAAAAAAAAACAGACCACAATTTATTTGGCTAGTGTGCAAAGTAGATTGCAGTCCTTGTGACTAGTGTAAAATGCAGACCCCATTCCTGGACTCCTATGGTCATGGCTTTTGTAGAAATAAGATACTATAAAGAACAAAATTATTTTTGTTCTTTTGGAGCTTGTGTTTGTTTGAAATTCAATCAGGGCTGTATAGCTTTCACTTGAGCTGCAGTCTGTACAGCGCTCGCAAGCGAGTCTGAATGAGACCCATAGGCCCTGATACAGAGCCGGACGCTCTGACAGAGCGCTCGCTCTGAATCAGGGCCGGGCTATTTTTTTTTTTAGAGCGGCCTCCTGGAGATGGTCAAGACCATCGGGCTTGTGCCGAGACCCTTGTAGTAGGGTCTCGTTGCCGCAAGCCCCAGAGATTTCGGCTCTAACAGAGCCGAAATCTCTCCCACTGACATCACTCATGATGTCAGTGGGGCCGGCCCCAAACGGAGGCGTTCACATGGGAACGCCTCCGTTTGGGCAGCCACTCCCCCGGCTCGCCCACCAAAGGGGGCGTGCTGTCACTCAACATCAACAGCACGCCCCCTTTTTTACGAGACCCGGAGCGACGGATTGCCCTTCGCTATCCAGGTCTCGCGAATGCGCACGACGGAGCCGGCTCCGTCGTGCGCATGCGCTCTGAGCCACCATCGACCCGGTTGCGAGTGCTCAGCGCTTGCGACCGGGTCTGAATCAGGCCCATAATTCTGACACTTCCAGGCATCGGCTTAATATCAATCATTAGAAACGTAATATATCAAATATTTGAACATTAAAAGCAATATCACAGCAGGAATAAGGACATAGGTTGTTCTCCACTGGAGGGAGTTTCCTGCCCCCTTCCACAGACCCCACCCCATCAACAGACCTTGCCCCCATTAGGACTGCTTCCAGACATTTTCCGGGCTGGTTCTCCATCTCAATCTGCCGCTGGAGCTACACATCCACACTCACCACTACGCTCCACTTTGCCAAACACTATATTATTTAAACATGCCAATAAGAACGATACATAATGGTAGTCTACTCTGCTAAAATATTAATCAAGCTGGGAAATATCGGGCCCAAATAATAGATACAGACGATATCTTAAGAGTGTATTTACCAATGCAGGATACTGCTGATATTGTACCAAAAAATATTGATGTACTCAAGAAATCGATGTCCAACCCTACTTGTAAACAGGGACAGACTGGGGCTGTGCTTCGGTTCCGGCATCCCTCTGCGTGCTCATGCACCATAGGTGTGTGTGCATGAAAAAGGCCTGTCACAATGGCTAATTTATGCACACCATTGAAATGGCTTTTAAATAGTTATTTTCTAACTACCCCCCCACCCCCCCATTACAACTTTGAGAGTGATTCCTATGTATGAGAGTCATCGCAATAGCAATCACTACAAAAATATTAGCATTGCATCCAGCTCTGAATCAGGCCCCACGTTTGTAAATTCCTCATCATATCATCATGCCTCTTAGGTGGTTTGCCAATATTTGATCTTGAAGATCTTATCTATAGCTAAACCTCCAGTCTCTGGGTTAGATCTATCTCCAGCTGCTGGTACAGGTTCAGTCTCCCATATCCAAAATGCTTGGGACCAGGGGTATTTTGGATAACGGAATATTTGCATATCATAATGAAATATCTTGGGAATGGGACCCCAATATACACACATAATGCATTTATGTGTTATATACACCTTATACACACAGCCTGCAGGTAATTTTCTACAATATTTTCAATAATTTTGTGGCTCAAGCAAAGTTTGTGTACATACATGAAATTCATTTGTTTCATATACACCTTATACACAAAGCCTGAAAGTAATTTTATACAATATTTTTAATAATTTGTGCCTTAGACAAAGTTTGTGTACATTGAACCATCAAAAATCAAAGGTTTCATTATCTCAGTCATGTCAAAATTATTCTGTATTTCGGAATATTTGGATATGGGAGACACAACCTGTATATCCAGTGACACATACTTGTTCTACATATCAACTTCCAGCTTTTCTACAATTTGTGTTGATTCTTTGAATATGACATATCTAGACTTGACAACCCCTTTAGTACTTGGATTCCATAATCTGTAGCCTCTGCTTTCATGGCAATAGCCAAGCATGATGCACTTTACTGATTTTGAATCCACATGCAAATGTTTTACACTTGGTTTTCTTTTTGACCCTGGTTTAAACAATTGAAGGGCACCACTACTGTGGGACATGTGACTGTGGTGGGCCAATCAGAAAAGGAGGAGGGGAACTAAGCTGTGTGACAAAAAACAACAAAACTTTATTGTGTCACCATTGGCTATCTGCCATTATTGGTGGAGAAACACCAGAACTCCACAATTGATTGCAAAACCATCAACCATTAATGGCCATCCGTATAATGGCTCCCCTATTCTTTCAGTAAATGTGGCTCTCAGGATATCTGCCTTTTCAAGATATATTGGAGGCTTTAATGGGGCACTATTGGTAGTTAATGGACATATTTGTGTAGTTACAGCATTTGGTGTAATGTACATAATTTAAGCTACAAAAGAATGTGTCCAAGCAAATTATTTAATATGCACGCTTTCCAACTTGTGTTATGTCAGCCAGTTTTTTTTTCCCTTTTAATTACGGTAAATTGGGTTGACTGACATTGTTAATAACTGTGCTGCTTTCACTAAAATACTTCATACCCTCCAACATTTTTCAGAAAGAACCCGGTACAGGGGGTGTGTGGCCACATATAAAGGGGCGTGTCCATGGGGGCAGGAGGCATCGGGCGCTGGCTGGTTTAGAACTTGCAGTAAGTGTTATACTCCATGTTCTGTATGCCGGCGCTGGCGATGGTCAAGGCAGAGAAGCACGGAGGTCAGAGATGATCCAGCTGTCACTCAGCAGCGCTGCGGGAGTTCTGTGTCCCAGCAGCACTGCTTAAAAAATCTGGAGAGTGTACTAACCCGGTACAAAACGATACAGCCCCGTTTGCCGGTACATACCATTAAAAAACGGTACTGTACCGGCTAAAACGGTATAGTTGGAGGGTATACTTTTGTTTTAAGTATCATGAATCAGCCATCTGAAACATGACGAGGTAGGGCTTCACCACCAACAAGGTCCAAGCATTGAGCACATAAAAAAAAATTGCACTGATAAAAAGAAACAATATCCATCAGTATTTTAGTTTCCTGAGACAAAAGGCAAAATAAAAAGAGAAGGAAAAAAACCCACAATTTTCAAGTTGCCCTGTATCATCCCCGCCCTGCGTCAGCCCTTCAAGGGGACGTAGCACACCTACCACCATTATTCCATTACCAATGCTTTGCAGCCACCACTGCCATCTTTGTTAAGGGAAAGAAAGCACGTACGTAGGTAACGGCGGGTCACGCGGAAAGGGCGGAGCTGAACGGGAATAATTTAGCAAATCAGAGAGGTCTATGCAGGAAAGGCACCAATCCCGATTTGCGGCGTCGTGACGCGTTATCCGGCGCTGGCGGTAGTAGGGCTGTTTCCCGGCCTGGGCGCTACACAGGCAGGAGTATAGGGTCTGGGTGGTGACTGGTGATGGAATAACGGAGCCGGGCGGACGGGTGTGGCCGGGATGCGATGAGCACGTGAGTGCGGGGCTTGCACAGGGCGCTGGCGGCGGGTGGAAGGTGAAGGCCGGATGTTACATCCAGGGCTCTGTGCAGGACCGGTCCCCTCAGTGTGCTCGCTGCTGCTGCTAGGTGAGATCCCCATACTGTCCGCACCCTACCCAAAAGCCATAGTCGCTCTGTTATGTACTATGCAGGAGTCGCTGATCAGAGGAAAGCGGCCTGTAATGTTGTGGAACTACTAGTCCCAGCATGCCATGCTAGCTATCAGCATGCTGGGAGTTGTCATTGCAGAGACTCAGGGGAATGGCAGCTTTATCATCCCTGGTGGTTATTTGCTGAGCAGTTCTTCATCCTATCGTTTGTAATCTGACCCTCCATTAAAATTTGATATAGGTCTATGTGTAGATACATAATCTATATATCTCACGTGTGTCAGAGTTGTGCCGTTTATAAATGAATGACAGTTTTGTTACAGCAACTGTTAATATCACACTGGCATGCTATTTGAATCATTATATTTTATAAAGTGACATAAGGGTTTTGTAATGCAATTCAAGATGTTAAGTGTTTGTTTAATGTCTGTACAGCAAACCTTAATACAAGTACCTATGGGTTTAAAAATTCCCATATTTCTGTAATTTTAGCTTTCTTTGTCTGTACTAGAATCACACCTGGCTGTTAGGTTTGTTTTTTTTTTTTTTTTTTTTTTCTTAGGCATGCGAACTTGCTTTGTCATAGACTAGACCCACATACTCTTTGAAACTGGTGACAAATTGTAATAAATATCATTAGCCTTGCAATTTCCCCTCACATTTAACTTTTTTCTATGATTTATATTGCAAGCAAAGATCCCATACCAGATCCTGGTTTAATTTGACAGAATGTTGGCGCTGCAGTAAATAATTTTTAATTTGCACCATGGGCACACAGTTTGCATTAAAATATAAAAATATATAATTTTTTTTTTTTTTTGATTATATACCATTTGATTGCATGATATAGCAAAAAGAAATCTCTTGTACCCTACATCTGTTTTTATATTTACTTATGGAAGCTTTGACTTGTTTATTGAATCATGACTTTCCTTTCTGTGTAAGTGTTACAGCCAACATATACTTAGTGCAAAAAAAAAAACCAAAACTCCCACTAAAGTATTATGGCCCGTAATTCAATTGCCGGCGAAAAGTCAGAATCCGCAAAAAAGTATTGCCATATTAAATTACGAAGACTTTTCGCGTACGCGGAAAGTCGATGTGATAAGCAAAAAAGTTTAGCCTATGAATACCCGGCGGAAAAAAGTGCAGAATTGCGATAACGGGGTGCAAAGTTGCGGAAACCACTATGCACCCTTTGGACAGTCCCCCAAAGGATAATTGCCTCAAAAAAACGGGAAACAAAGAAGAGCAACCCCCCAAAAAAGCACTACTAGCTAAACACCCCAAAAATGCGAAAGCTAGCGAAATAGACACCAGGGACCCCCCAAGTATGCCCCAGTTGTTTTTATTTTGCAGGTGCTTGCTGCGGGTGGATTTTTCACGATTTTTTAAACTTTACTTTAGCGATTTTAAAATATGGGTTCTGTGCAACTAGGTCTGATTCTGAGTCCCACGCAAGTTACAATGCGTCCGCATCTACTTTGGCTTGTGTTTGTAGGCATGTAGCTATTCTGAGTCATGCAATGCAGGGTAGGTGCCAAATTCAGACAGATCTTCTGCACCTAGCATGGGGTTAGTGGGACATGGCGGTTACATTGATACTTGCGACTATCCACCCATATTCAGAGTAGTATTAGCACATTGTTTGCAGCGGGCAACCAGAATTGCATTGCCATTACGTGCGACTCAGATTCCTGAACCTAGTGTATAACTTAATCTTAGTATTCCCTAGTTTGTATGAAATAAATCAAATGAGTGAGAATTGAAATCCGTTTTGCTGGATGATAAAGTAAGGCACCTGTTTTACTTGGGCATCAATATTCAGTTTCTGATGTATTTTTACTATTGCTTTGTTTTGTTTCTCTTGCCTTGTTTTTTTTTTTTTTTTTCTCTTTTTGAATGGAGGAATCTGTGTCCTCGTACTGTTTATTGCAATGTCATGTTTTATAATTATTGTACGGAGTATATGCCTTACAGTAGATTTGTTTTCATAGGATTATGTTGACCTAATCAACCAGTGTCTTAATGTGTTCCTTAGGTGATTCATGGCTGGGGACGTGGAAGGGTATTCTTCTTCAATCCATGGTAGTAGTGTCTCTGCTGGGTTCAGAGCACTATATGAAGAAGGCCTCTTGGTTGATGTCACCCTTGTGATAGAGGATCACCAGTTCCAGGCACACAAAGCCCTGCTGGCCACGCAAAGTGACTACTTCCGCATCATGTTCACCGCAGACATGCGAGAACGTGACCAGGACAAGATCTACCTGAAGGGATTGACGGCCACAGGCTTCAGCCATGTCCTCCAGTTCATGTACTATGGTAACATTGACCTTAGCATGGCTACCGTTCATGAAATTCTGCAGGCCGCTATGTATGTGCAGCTGACTGAAGTTGTAAAGTTTTGTTGCTCTTTCCTCATGGCCAAGATTTGTCTGGACAACTGTGCAGAGATCATGAGGCTGTTGGATGATTTCAGTGTTGATGTTGAAGGTGTCAAGGAGAAACTTGACTCCTTCCTACTCGAAAACTTTGTTCCCCTTATGGCTAGGCCTGACTTCCTCTCCTACCTTAGCTTTGAGAAGCTTAAGAGCTACCTGGACAATGACCGCCTGAGCCGGTTCCCCGAGATAGAGCTATATGAAGCTGTACAGGCCTGGCTGCGACATGATAGGAGACGCTGGAGGCACACAGATACCATCATTCAGAACATCAGGTTTTGTTTGATGACCCCATCCAATGTCTATGAGAAGGTTGGTGAGTTTGAAAGCACTAGACAGGATTCACCACTTAGCTAGGGCATCACTACACTATTAGGTGAGATATAATTAGACCTCTTACAAAAGGAAAAAGAGAGACAAAAAAACAATGGAAGCTGCGAGGAAAAACTGATCTACTTTTAGCTTTTTCTGTATACAATTTATTTGTTTTTCCTCTTATATACGTTATTACAAAATAAACATTCATTATAGATATAAACTTGGCGTTCTCCAACTAATTCCGCTTCTCGATTAGTATGGAGCCTTAAGGGGGGTATCCACTTAGCGATTTAGTCAAGCGATTGCACGATAACGACGTCGTTATCGCGCAATCGCTTGCAAATCGCACATGCATCGGGTATGTTGTGGTCGGAAGCGACCAGCGATGCGCGTTCACGCTTGTCGCTTCCAACATCGCCCGTACATGCTGGTCAACCTGACGATCTCGTCAGGTTCAGCATGTGCGGGGTTGAGGGATGTGCCTGGACTGAACGAGTGAACGTTCAGTCTAGGCACATCACTAGATATACAAACGAGAGCACAACAGCAATGTCGTAATCGTGCTCTCGTTTGTATATCTAGAAGTGGATACCCGCCTTAAAACTACCATTTTTTTTATTTTTTTCTGTTACTGTAACGTCTTTCACCTTTTATGGTTTCTTTTGTTTGTTAGTTTTGTTTTTCTTTCCAATGACCTGGCTAGTCTTTTCCACCAAAGTCATTTCTGTACTTATGTTTGTTATTATCACCCTTACCAAAATTCCCAGCATTAAATGTTTTAGGTGAGTCTTCTACTGCGTATTGTGCCAGCTGTCTGTAATATCTCACCATTAGTGCTTGGTCCAATTCTTCAAAAAGTTGCCACAGAAAGAACAAACACCTGAAATTCAAGTAGACTGTATTTTGGTGGTCGGTTCTTCCCTAAGCCACCTAGCTGGAGATTTGTCAATTCTGTTTAACTGTAAACCACATATCAAATCTGCTTGGGCAGTTTTTGTCCCACATCGAATCTGCTTGGGCAGTTTTTGTCCCAAATTTTAATTTTCTAAGCAACTGAAGCAATTGGGCAGAAACCAACACTGCAGTAAACTGTTCTGTTTATCTTTCTTTAGTATTAAATAAAGTTGTGTCCTCCCCTACCTGAAACATGGTGGAGGGATAGCGGCTTCACATTGTCAAATTCGCTACATACTGATCGTTACCTGGGCAACGTGCCACAAATAGCGCTAGGGGAAGCAAACTGACAGAACTTTGGAAATGGTTTAAAAAGATGTTACAAATAAATATATACAGCTTTTAATAAAACAGGCGCTCCTCTGTCATGCATATATCACAAAATGTAGTCATCACTATTTTTTGACGACCTAAAATACTAGTTCTTTTCAATAAGAGGTTTGCAAATATCTTCCAAGTATTTGCTTCTCTATTCTGCACTGACAGATATTTCATCTGCTAAAACCTAATCATCTTTATTTGTACCGTGTGCTGCAAAAGTGCTAAGAAATTGTGTGTAGACCGAAACAATTTATACTGTACCTAATTGTGTACTCTTGATATAGGTAATGCTTTATACAGATGTGTCCGCATATATCTAGGCTCAATATGCCACGCAGTGTGATTTGCTTGGCATGAGTGAGCTGCCAGGTCCCATGTAAATCTGCTAGCATCAGATGTCTTTTTTTTCTTTTCCTTTTTTTTTTTTTGCAGAAAGCGTATCTAAATTGCAATGGAACTAGGAGGCACCAGCAGACTCTGCTGAATACGTATACCAGGAATAAAGCCACCGGCACTGCAAAAAGGGACCACCAAATATATGTATACTGGTTTAGTGTTGTAGCAGGTGTTCCATGCTGCTGTTATGGTTATTGACATTGATTGGCTACTTATTATAGTACATTGTACATTTTTTATGTGTTTCATTGGCCAATGATGTTTGTATATTGAATTTTTTTTATTATTTTTACCAATTATAAAGATCTAAATTTGTCCTTAGACATAGCTGATTTATTTCATAATTTTTTTCTATTTACCTAGTTAGGTTTCAGGTGTCCCACAGACTCTGCTGAATAACTTCTTATGTGACACTTGTATGTCTGTGTACGAACCACAATGGAACTTGGAATGAAAAAAGCTGCGGCCGTTACATTGTAGCACTTAGTCGCACACAGATATACAGGTGTCTCATGAGTCTCTGAATCTGTATACTAACAAATTGATCAGCATAGTTTGCTGTTGCGTTCTAGTCACATCGCATTGCGACTTAAACTCATGTTCGGCAAAAAAAAAAACGCCTTGTGCTAGCAGAGTTTCCTGTTACCTGGCACTCCGAGAGGGGCTTTTTGGCACAACTGCAGCAAAGATGTGTAAGCATTAGTACAATCTATCAGCATTTACATTTAGAACTATTGGAAAACTTTAAAAGTTTGTAACTCTTTTCCTGTAGATTTATTTGGCTAGTTCAATACCATGACCTTTGTGATCATGTACTGTTGTGTGAACTGGGTCCTTATCTCTGCTATAGTGCATTGTTATCTTGTAGCTTACATGAACCGTGGATCCCTACCAGTGGTGTTTATAAAATGTGTTAATGTGCCCATCCACTAGCAGACATGAAAACGACTGCAGTCGTTTGTCAGTCTGTGATGAGCCTACACTGAACGAGCAGTCGTTCAGTGCAGGCTCATCAATTATCTGCAAACATGCTCAACCTGATGTAATCAGGTTGACCAGCATGTTTCCACGATGATAGATGTCTAAACGACCAGCGGGCGCGCGCATCGCTGGTCATTTTAGATATTTTTGCAAACAATTGAACAATCGTTATCGTTCAGTCGCTCAACTTAATAGTCTAGTGGATGGGCACCTTTAGTGTTCATTCTAGCACCCTGCACATGTCACAACCCTGTGCAGTTCCTCTTTCCTGCCTGGGGTGTCGCTCTCTGCTCTGGTGCCTCTTGCACACTCTTGTCTGTATCTCAGCAGTGTGTTGCATTACCTGAGTGTGCTAGAAGCACCAGAGCAGAGAGCGACACCCAAGGCAGGAAAGAGGAACTGCATGGGTTGTGACAGGTGCAGGGTGCTAGAATGAACACTAGTATAACTTCTTGCAATGTGGCGGCATTTGTGTGCTGATGTCTGCATTGAGTGTGCAGCTGAAGCCATACTCTCGCAGGCAGCAGATACCTAACTTAAACATTTCAGCGCAACTAATGGTGCATACACACGGTCAGATTTTTCTTCAGATCTTTTCTTCAGAATAAAAATTTAAAAAATCGTTCATATCTGAAGGAAAATCTGACATATCCGACATGTCTGAACGATGCGAGTTCCCGATGGTCAGATAACGATATCTGACATCTGATGTGTTTGCAGTCGGATTTGGCGATTTCAGTCATTTTAATGCAGTCAAAAATCGTTCATAGTTCAAAGCGTTCGTCAAATCGTTCAGATCATTCAAATCGTTCATCTGACAAATCTGACCGTGTGTATGCGCCATTAGTTAGGGCTGAGAATGAACAGAAAAGTGTCTGATTATAAAGTGCACAGGACAGAATTAGCAGATTAAATGTAAAAATCTATAAATGGCTTTTAAGAATTATCCTAATGAGCTCGTTCACATACAGAACTGTAATAAATGACAGTGATTTTGGATCAATCGTTTACTATTATATTACATATCCCCTGGAGGTTACTGTTATAAACCTTAAGCTGGGTACACTCTATGATGAGTACCCAGTTGACTATGCGGTGTACGACGACGTGATGTGACGTTCCATGCCTCATGTAGCAGCATTTGGTCGTCCCATCTGCTGTGCAACACGGCAATTGGGATGATGCGATGAACCATCATTGTGCACGTGCAAACGGATATACACGCTGCATGATCCATTCGATATATTCTTCCGATCTGCGTCAGAATGATACATCGTACAGTATAGCTTAATATATACCCAGCTTTACGTTCCACCCTCCCAATGAGTGTCTAGTTTGAGAACTAATACAATCAAAATCTGTTTGCTCTATATTTATAAATTGAACATGAGCAAGAACATAGACCTTAGATGGACAGATTATGATTGCGAATGCTTTATTGTAGAACTTTCTTGATAGACGGAGCGTAGGCCTGTGCATGTATCTGCTTGAATACTTGCCTCACATATGACATTGGGCCATTTCAGAGTCTTGCATTTCTTATTGCATGCTCTGTAGCTGAACGTACACCTCTATCAGTAATTCAGAGTGCGTCTGCTTGAATGGACGTAACTGTGTGGCAATGGGGTAACCACATGTATGCTTAGTGAGTTTGTCAAGAGCGCGTATAATTATGATGGCTATATAACCAAACACACAGATAAGGGTGATGCGGTTGCATAGATGCTTGGGGCAGTGCTGGCCTCCGTTCCGGAACACATGGTTAAGTTTTCCTTTTTCTGGTAGTGGCGAGGCCAAGGTGTGTTTCTTCTAACACAGACTTCCTGGCCTGGCTACTGAGCTGCGATGGCCAATCTGAGTAATCTCAGGGTTAGTCAGATGGCTGATGGCCTCACAGATGATCCGATGCTGAGTCTGCAATGCCGGCAGGATGCTTTGTTAACCTTAGACCCCTCCTGCCCTTAGATTAATTTCCAAATGCGTCCAAAGACGCAGCAGGGATGTGAACTGCTTTGTTGTGTGTACTTTTTATTTAATCTCCTTGCTTTATGTACAGCTGGTTTTCCCCACTGACTGATACTGCACAGCGATGTGGCACCCTTGTTAATGAAAGATAATTATTAAAATAAAATTTCACAATTTTTAGGGTAGCATGCGGCCCCAAGGCTCCTTCCTGCTTTGCCAAATGTATTTATTAATAGCTTGTAACACTTGTTAAAAAGGCCTGCTGATATGTTATTACAGATAGATGTTGCTTCCTTTGGTTAATTGTAGTTTAACTATCTACTGTGAGTAAGGGTAATGTATGGCTCCTGAAATGTATTATGTTGCTTATCACTAAGCGGTTATTTATTGGGGGGGGGGGGGGGGAATTCCTTTTCAAACTTCATGTCAACCTTCACAACTGGGTTTACACCATAGTCAGCAGAGACAGTAAAAGTATAGTGTGACTCCTTTCCTTTATTTGCTATTTGTGTGGGAGAGATATTTTAGATGTTGGTGTGTGTATACAATTATTCCAGCAAAAAACTTTTATATTACATTTTTTTTTTTAATTTAAGTAAAAAAAAAAAAAACTCATATAAAATATTGTTTTTTTTTTTCTACATTTAAAGCTAGGTTCACACTATACGATATATATAGCCCGGATTGGAACAATATATTGTACTCCTGCAAAGTGTGTACACCCGCACAGTCATTCACTGCATCGTCCTATCTGCTTTTCTGCATAGAATGACATTGTGTTGTACATACAATGAACATTGTGCTGCAGTTACACCAGATTGTGCAGTCTGGGCCTGATTCAGAGCCGCTCGTAAGCGGCCGCTCGCTCCGAGCGATGTTCGCACATATGCGTATGGGTTGTAATGCGCATGCGCCAACCAGTCATTGTGGTCGGAAATCGTGTGCTCGCAAAACAGCGAGGGCCTGCTAATTTGAGTGACTGAATGAGGCGTTTGTGGGTGGTAACAGGAAGGTGCTTGAAAACGGGGAGTGGAGATCCGAACGCAGGCGTGCCAAACGGTCAAAACGGGCATTTAATGGGTGTGCATAATTAACAAAGCAGCGTCATCGACCACGTCACTTGGTTGTCTTTTAGCCTGAAGTAAAATCTACCACAAGCACTGCGAGCAGTTCAGACGCCTTTCGATGTACTCGATTAATCTAATAAATAGCGGAGATGACGTATGATGCGAACGGCCAGGGGGCGTCTTTACAAAATAGCTAGTGCATGTTTCGTTCGGTCACTCAGACATAGAGGCGTCAACAGACCGCAAAGAGCGAGCGCTCAATTTAAATAGCCGGACCCTTTTTCTGAACGACCGTTCGCAAATAGCGTCCGGCTCTGAATCAGGCCCTCTGTACGGTGCACTTTATATGTCGTTACATTGCATTGCACCGTTGCTGGGTCACACATCGTATAGTGCAGACCTGGCTAACCTGTGGCTCTCCATCTGTTGTGAAACTACACATCCCAGCATGCCCTGCCACAGTTTTCGCATTCTCTAATGGCAATACTGTATCTGGGCATGCTGGGACTTTTAGTTTCACAATGGCAGGAGAGCCACAGGTTAGCCAGGTCTGGTATAGTGTGTACCCAGCTTAAAAATTTGCTTCATATTCACAACATCTCACAAGCGACTATATGGGTTGATTTATATTGCCACGTACCATATGAAGACTGAATTCCATCAAGCTGATATTATCAAAAAAGTTTGAAATCTCAATGTCCAGACGTTCATATTAGCAACTATGTTGTAGACCAGACAAACATTATTCCTTGTGGATGTATTATGTAATTCAATTTAGAGCAGCCGAGGTTTAAGCAATAGAGGCAATAATGGTTGTGTGTCAGCAGCGTTGATGCACGTGTTTTCGCTTCTACTTCGGCAAGAGTTCCAGATTAGTGGCGATTTGTAGCTCTCATGGAACAACCGGTCCCACCAAAGAATATATAACGAGCATATAACACCAGATTGTATGGTCCCGTTGGTGTCTTGTCGCTAGTATAGTGCGGTATACAGTCCTGTAAACTTTCCTTACGCCACGAAATCCGTCTCCCCGGTTAGTAGTGTGTTGTGCGTTTTATCGGTCCTTCCATAGTAACAATGCTGTTCAATTCCAAGCTCTGGCTATGATGATATAAAGCAATATTAAATAGCCTAACATTCGAGCCTAACCGTTTTCATTGCAATACCTGCGACATAATCAGGGGTGTGGATCCCTATGTGCTTAAAGTGGGACTGCAGATTAATACCTGATTCTTACCAAAGTTAGTTTGTTCTTTTCCTATGAATCAGGAATTTGTGAATCACTTTTTTTTTTTTTTCTTTTTTTTTTTTCTTTTATAAAGAACCTTTTTAATATCCTGGCCTAAAGTTATTTACTTCTCCAGAACAAAGAGTTCAAGAAGACTGATCATATACAGTGGGGCAAAAAAGGCTGGGATGAGCTACTCGACAATAGGCAAGCAGCTTGGTGAGAAGAGATCAACTGTTGGCGCAATTATTAAAAAATGGAAGAAATACAAGATCACTGACAATCTCCCTCAACAAGGGACTCCATGCAAGATCTCACCTCGTGTGGTATCAATGGTCTTGAGAACGGTGAGGGATCAGCCCAGAACTACACGGGGTGACCTGGTCAATGACCTCAAGAGAGCTGGGACCACAGTCACAAAGGTTACCATTAGTAACACACTACGTCATCATGGATTCAAATCCTGCAGCACCCGAGAGGTCCCCCTGCTTAAGCCAGCACATGTTCAGGGCCGTCTAAAGTTTGCCTGTGACCATCTGGATGATCCAGAGGAGGATTGGGAGAATGTCATGTGGTCAGATGAGACCAAAATAGAACTTTTTGGTATAAACTCCACATGCCGTGTTTGGAGGGAGAAGAATGATGAGTGGCATCCCAAAACACCATACCCACTGTGAAGCATGGGGGTGGAAACCTCATGCTTTGGGGATGCTTTTCTACAAAGGGACAGGACGACTGATCCGTATTACGGAGCGGCTGAATGGGGACATGTATCGTGACATTTTGGGGGAAAAACCTCCTTCCCTCAGTAAGGGCATTGAAGATGCAACGTGGCTGGGTTTTCCAGCATGACAATGACCCCCAAACACACCACCCGGGCAACTAAGGAGTGGCTCCGTAAGAAGCATTTCAAGGTCCTAGATTGGCCTAGCCAGTCTCCAGACCTCAACCCAAAAGAAAATCTGTGGAGGGAATTGAAAGTCCATGTTGCCCGGTGACAGCCCCAAAACATGACACCTCTAGAGAAGATCTGCATTGAAGAGTGGGCCAAAATGCCTGCTGCAGTGTGTGCAAACCTGGTCAAGAACTACAGGAAAAGTTTGACCTCTAATTGCCAACCGAGGTTACTTTACAAAGTATTGAGTTTAACTTTTTGATTGTCCAAATATTATTTTTCCACAAGAATATACAAATAAATTGTTTAAAAATCATACAATGTGATTTCCCGAATTTTTTTGTTCTGATTCGGTCTCACAGTTAAAGTTTACCTATAAAGGAAATTACAGACCTCTCTCATCTTTTAAAGTGCAACAACTTGCACAATCGGTGGCTGTCCAAATACTTTTTTGCCCCACTGTATTTGTTCAAGAGTGTCATTATGCAGGCTTACAAGGGGAACCCTGGTAAGGTGCTAGAAGTAATAAAGGCTCATTCCACAGGGGCTGTTACCATCCTGGGCATGCTGCACTCAGGCTCACACAGATGATTTATGTAGGGCATCTCTTCTTCCCTTATCTACATTATATTCTGGATGTGAGATTCTGTGGATGCTCAGATTGGGAGGAAAAGGCTTCAAATCTTGTTGCTGGGTTGTTGTTGTTGTTGTTTTTTTTTTTTCATGCTTTAATATATGCTTGGACATGTCCCATTTGTGATAGCTGCCATGGAGTATGAAAAGGAAATGATCATTATTAACATTATATACGTTTTCCTTGAAACACTCTACAAGGAAAGATATTCCCACCAGTGTTGTCTGATTTTGTAGGGCAGTTTGGAAAGTTTCTCAAAGACACAGAAGGAAACAAGGAGGTGGGCTGTATACCTCCCAGGAGTTTCTACTCAGCTGGCTAAAGTGGTAACCCATTCAAGGTGGCTACCCTGTTGTATTTCAAGGAATATAATTTAAGTTCTAATTTAGTTAACCCATTTTCTGACGACACCATAAAATATGAAAAAGTAATTAACGCCTTAGCTGAGTAGACAGGAAAAAAGAAACACCCTTGGAATGTATTTAGTGGGGGCACTTCCTTCCTAGGTAAGCCCCTTCCTATGAGTGCTTCATGGGAAAGTTAGTTGTAGCACAGGTTTGTTCACAATATTTCTCTTCTCTGTACTCTTGGAAGGGAAGAGAACTAGTTAAACTCGTGTGTGTGTGTGTGTGTGTGCGTGCACGCAACATGTTATGAAGCTTTATCTGGGATGTAGTCTGCATCTGGAGTGCGGGATGCCGACTGTCAAACTACCGGCGCCGGCATACCGAAAGTAAGTATTGGGGTTTAGGGGGAGGGATAGTGTTAGGCACTAAGAGGGGAGGGTTAGGTTTTTGGAGCGTGGAAGTTAGGTTTATGCACTGGGAGAGGAGGTTAGGGATAAGTATGAGGTAGGGGTTAGTGTTAGGTTACTTACGTAAAGTAGTCGGGATTCTCACCGGATGCCACGTTCGGTATTAAGACCGGCGGCATCCCGGCCGCTGGGCTCCCATACCCAACCCCTTTATCTAATTATTATGTGGGACCTTTGTGTTTGGCTTGTATCTCAACTCTGCCTCCTGAAAAATTAAACAATTAATTTCCTGGGAGATGTCACTGCAGACCTTCATTAATATACATGTTAGAGGAGACCCAGAGCAATAAGAGTGGATATAGGTCCTGCAGGTGGATTCTCTTGTGAGTCATGCAGTGAGCCAGGATTGAATCCTAAAGTTATGAATGTTTTACCTAAACATATCAACAAAACCATTGGGAAAGATGAAATGTCAGCCTCGGCCACTTCTTCAGCTCCAACCCGCCAAGAAGCGACGTCTTATATAATATATCCCATAACGTGTACTTATCACTTTGAGGAGGAAGTAGTTTGTAAATAGTGTTAAATGACTATGACAAAAATTGATGCAGCCATAACCAGCTGGTCTACAAAGAAAAATATTCAATCAGAAAAGGATTTCATATGTTGCTCATGTTTGAAAGACTTCTGTCTGTGGAAATAGGTAGGATTAAATATTTACAGCGAAGTAGAATGAGTAACCTGGGCATGATTTAAGAAAACATGAACTGTTGGTGTGTATAAGGACTAGCTTTGGTAGACATTGTATTAAAAGATGGAGGTCCATTAAAGAATCTTGCAGATAGGAAAATGGAAAGCTGCTTTAGCAAACTTCATGATTTTCAAGAACTGTACCTAAGTACAATGTGACTGGATTCAGTCTCCAGAGCACTTAAACTATGGGCAGAGATCCTTCATAAGGACACGCAAGAGAAAATAAGTACCGTGTGTTTTATTTAGAAGTACTGAATGATGCAAGTAGGAATTGATTGTGAAGCTTTACTGGATGGACTTTCTCATTCAGAAGTGTCTCTAGCAGAGTAGTAACCAAATGGCAGCTCTATGGTAGCTGCAGTCGGTGGCAGACCCAGAATCGTTTAACTAAACTTCTGTTTTTGGTTGGTTTGTTTTTTGGCGGGGGAATAACTGGACTTGAAGATACAAGAAATCTTTGGAAATGAACATTATACTTTATTGCAAGATAAGAGAAATAGAAGTTTTCCTTCATCATCTTTGCGACAACATGTCTGAATCACAGCGCTATCAGCCAGGAATGCAGTATTATCAGCAATTTGGTGGAACTATATTTAAATAGTCTTTTTGGGTAGGTTTACTAAAGACTCTAAGAATGAAAATTGGAAGTGTTGCCTATAGAATCAGGTGATCATTTATTAGAATGCAATAGAGAAATGATAGCTAAAATCTGATTGGCTGCTATGGCATCACCTCCACTTTTCATTTTTTTAGAAGATTTTGTAAATCTACACCTTTTTGATCCTTCAAGAAGAAAGATGGTAAGTCATGGCCAAAGCTCTAGCAATTGTTTAATAAGTTTCTTATATAGCGCAACATATTTTGTTGCACTTCACAATTGGAAACATTAATAGAACAAAACTGGGTAATAACAGACAGACACAGAGGTAGGAAGGCCCTGCTCGCAAGCTTACAATCTATAGGGAAATAGGCATTGATACACAAGGATAGGTGCTACATATTGGATATTGGTCCAGCCAGATTGCAGAGGTTCTTGGTGGGCTGCCAGTCACACAGAGGATGTTGGCCAAAAGTCAGGAGGATGTGAAAGAAAGAAAAATGTGAAGTTATGTGTGGACTGTGAGAGGGGATGTAATTAGATATGGAAGGTTACGTGGGTGGTTCTGGAATCTGATGAGCTTGTCTGAAGAGGTGAGTTTTCAGGGAACGCTTGAAAGGTTGGAGACTAGAGGAAAGTATTATTGTGCGAGGAAGGGCATTCCATAGCGTAGGTGCATCCCGAAGAAAGTCCTGTAACCATTAATGGGAGCAAGTAATGCATGTGGATGAGAGACACAGATCTTGTGCTGAGCAGAGAGGTCAGGTTGGGAGATATTTTGATATGAGTGAAGAGATTTATGTTGGTGTGGTTTGGTTAATAGCCTTATGTGTAAGTAAAAGTATATTGTATGGAATACGGTGTAAAACCGGTAATAAATGGAGGGACTGACAGAGTGGAACAGCAGTTAATGCATGTTTGGTGAGGAAGGTCAGCCTCGCAGCTGCATTCATAATGGATTATAGTGGTGAGAGCCAGCAGCCAGTTTTTGGGAAATTTCAATGCGGAAAAGAATGAGTGCATGGATTAGAGTTTTTGCAGTGTAATGTGTAAGATATGGTCGAATTTTGGTTGTTTTTTTTAGATTTATGTAGCATTATTTTGAGACAGATTGAATGTGGGAAACAAAGGACCGTTCCGAGTCAAGGATGACACCTAGGCAGCGAGCTTGTGGGGTAGGGTGGATTGTCGAGTTATCAACAATGATAGAGATATTAGGTTGTTAACTACTATTGGCCGGTGTAAATATAAATAATTCTGATTTGGAAATATTAAGTTTGAGGTGGCGAAATGACATCCAAGATGAAATGGCAATGACTTGTCTATACCATCTTACATGGAATCCTGTGAGTGGCAGGATTTCAATATATTTAGAGACATTGATGATCACCCCCTTAAGCTCAATGGGTTCACCACATCATCAACCAAGGGCATCAAATGGAATTTCACTCTTTACCTAGAGGAAGTATTTTAGTGAAAACCTGAGTTAATCCTCTCCAGTGACTATAGGAGGTATTTTAGAACAGTCTACAAGCTCTCTTGAAATTAATTTGTCCTGAACAAGTGACACAGATGGCTCATGTTTTTATTCCAAGATTTTCCTGATTGACAAAAAGCATCAGGGAGCTTTTGAATAATTCTGAATCTGAGGTATGTCAGTCAATTTATGCCAAATATTTCCACATGGAAACTGTACTGTCCATTGTCCAGGCCATAAAGAAAGGAGCCTTACGCGAATAGTTCTATAAGGTGTGTATGTCCACTTTCTTATCATTTTGTCAAATTATTTGTGCTTGGCTGCCATTTGCACTGTCTGGCTCTCCAAGGACCTTCACCAAAGCACTCTGGTGCCCGCTCTTGGTATGGCCTGTCTTGAAAATGTTCTTGTAATCGTAAAGTTGGCACACAGAAGAGTCCAAACAATTACTTTTTTTTCAAGTACATGATTAAATAATTAGAATAGTAAAGAGCCATCTACTTCCTTCATTACAATTCTTCGGGGCTAAAAGTAAACACTGCAAAAGAGACAGAATCTTTGTCCAAAGCATCTAGTTTATCTGCTTCAGTCTCCGGTATTGCTGCCAGTAAGAAACTGTTCCCATCCACTATAGGCATTCTTTCTTGGGCAAGGTGGCATATGAGAGAACTTGACATAATCGATCTGTGGGATTTCAATCCAGTGTCTCAATCTAGTACTCATTCTTTCATCCTGCCTCTATCCCAGAGATTTTTTTTGGACAATTGGAAGTCTAAGAGATCAGGGTGCTTCCCTCTCAGAACTAGACTGGATTGTGCACATCAGACTCCAGCGTTAAAGGCTGGGAGCCCTCATACTTTCAGAAGTGATACTAGGCGTTTGGCAACGAATGAAAATTGCCTGCACACAAATATTCTGGAAATGAGGCCAGTGTGGCGTGCGATTTAGCATTTTCATCTTCTCTACACAAAGAACTGGACAATAGTTGTCGTCTTAAACCTTCAAGGTGTCACCAAAAGCAGAATCCTAATTGGGTAGTATCAGTTACGACATGGACAGTAAATAATTTGAAATCCCTCTCTGCATTCATTGTAGCAGGCAAAGATAACAACATAACAGATTCTGTCGAAACCAAGTCCATCCAGGTAAAAAAAAATTTTAGTACAGTAATAGACTTTATAGCCACAACCTCAAACAACAAGGTAACTCCATTTTATTTCCATCACAGGGCACCAGAACAAAAACAATAGATGGTGTTGATTTTAAATGGAACTTCTAATGAGGGTATGTGTTCCCTCCTTTTCCTTTCGTTACCCAAGCAAGATCAAGGATGTTAGAGAGCAAAGCAGTGGAAGTCATATCCGTGCTTCCATTTTAGCCCCACCACCAGTTTCCATGGACTTTGGGAATTCTACTGGAACTATTTTGACATCTGCCATTGCGGATCAATTTTACAACTTAATCCAAATGCCTTGTATTTGAGTGTGTTGACATTGCATGGCCATTAAGCAAGGAAGTCTCTGAAAAAGAAATTGATGTACTTGCTAAAAGCTAGAAAATTAAAATTATGCCACTATTTACTTATGGATTAGACATTCATTCTATTATGCAAAATTTGTTCATCCTGACTGGCTACGATTCTACAAATTCCGGATTTTCTTCATAATATCACATTGGACATTTGAGCATCTGATCCCTTTCAGTGTTTGGTGTTTTTGGTCGCAGTTATGACTGCCCGTCCAGTGTGTGACCTATATACTCCTATAATGTAATTTATTTACTTTTATTCTTTTAAGTTTCTACTTTTGATATCAGAAAATTTGCCTTCTTATTGTCTACAACCAACAAAAAAGAAAAACATTGACCAGCTATGGATCTGGTTAGGGCAATGTCTGTGTACCTTTCCAAAATGAGTTAAGGAAGATTAACTTTGTCCTATACAACACAATTAGGAAACCTCCCTACTGGCGCTGTCTAAAACATATATATATATATTTTTTTTAAAACATTTTTATTGTAAAACCGCAATAAACAATATAACATGTTGGTCAGAAAATGACAAGACATCAATAGGACCACAACAGTAATGTGCAATACAATGGATCCATGAGGAACGTATCAATACAGGAATTAAAATGGTGGTTCACCTGAAGACAAGGTTTCTTCATTATACCAGGCTGTAAGTTGAACTGCAGCTCGAAGCGTGTCTTTAACCTGAGGTGTTAATGTGTGAACATATGGAAGCCAAATATTAAAGAACTTCTCTGCTTCCTTGTCTTTATTAAGGGATAGTTCTAGCCAATCCATATTAGATAGGTATGTAATTCTAGGTTGTAAAAGACTGAGCGTTAAAGTGTCAGTGGATATCCATTGAGATAATATTGTTTTTTTCGCAGCTGCTGCAATCTTTGCTAGTAATAGACGGGCACCCCCAGGGTGACAGGACGACCCAGATGATGGTACAATATCCCACATAGCCCACTCGGGTGTTAGTTCAAAAATAATTCCCAACTTGGTGGATATATATGTGTGTACTAAGGACCAGAACCTCTGTACCTCCGCACAGTGCCACATACAATGCATTAGATCCGCACCAGGTTGACCACATTTAAAACAAGTACCTGTGATGAGTCTTAATTTGGGTGTGAAATAGGCGCGATGCAATAATTTATATTGCATTTCAGCGTATGAAGCCGGAATGAATTGCTTATTAAGTCTAACAAAAGATTTTAGAATGGTGGATAGGGGTATGTTAGGGAATGTGGAATGCCACTTGGCAAGTCCCACCGTCTCCACTTCCAAATTTATTTCCCGGCGTATATGTCTAAAACATTTTTAAGAAATTGTTGCGTTCCTGATAGTGTGACAAGCACCCTCATATTTTCAAAAGCATTTTATCTGATTCTCCAAAGGAATCCCTCCAAAAGAAATAAAATGCATATGGTGCAGTAACTTCTAATACAATGGGAAGATGTGATGTCATTCCTTCACCAAGTGGACTGCCTTGTAGTGGTGGCGGAGATCGGGTGGAGAACTGAGGCTGAGCCAGGAGGTGACCTGGGACTTCGTGGTGTCCTGAACTATTACATGCCCATTTATCCAAGGGAGCCAGTAATTGCTTTACCTTACTACTGTGAGGATGCATCCACATTGATTGTCATTTTAACCTTTTTGTATATATATATATATATATATATATATTTGTTGATGATAATATTTTATATTAAAGTATTACACTATGCAATGTATCCTTTGTTTTGGTTATACACAGAGCCAAGAGGAGGGAGGACAAAGATTATTATTATTATTATTCTTCTCTTTGTGGTGCCGTTCTGCATTTCCATAAGGGGGACTGGTTGAAGATTGACACATGGAGGTGTTGCACATATGGAGCTAAATGTAATAGACTGCGAGCCGGTGCTGCTGTGGGAATACATGCAAGTATGCCCATATTTTTAAAGCAGCAAGCATGTTAAAGGCTAAACCAAGCTGTAAAAATACGGACATACACTCCTGTATTCCCACAGCAGCGCTGGCTTGCATTTAGCCCATGATTTGTTTACTTGGTATAGGAATATCATCACATCTTCCCATTGTATGAGACATTACTGCACCGTATGCATTTTATTTTTTTTAGGTATACCTTTAAATAATCAGATTAAGTTCCTTTTGAAAATACGAGGAGGACATCTGTCATACTGTATCAAGGGACGAAATATCAGCTGGATTAGATAGCGCCAATGGAGAAGTTTCCTAATTGTGTTGTATATGTCGAATTGTTTGGAAGTGTGGGAACCACTTCCAAGGTCTCCACCCCATAGGCAGCTTACATTTGCACACATAGTATACCAATAAGCTGCTTTTTTTCCCATATATCTTTTTGTCCTTTCTGTAGGATCTCAATGACGTGCTTGATCCAAAAATACTCTTGCAAGATTGATGTAATTGTACAGGCTTACAATTGGAACGGATTAGGTTAAGGGCAGTGGTAACCTCCTGGACTTATTCATATCTTTACCAGACATGGGGGCTGATGCGAAGTTGTGCATACACATGTTTTAAAGCATATTGTGTGTTTTTGCGCTGCATATGCAAGAACGTGTGATGTAGGATCATACGTGTCCACTTGTGACCCAAAGTGCGAAAAAGATCTGTGACTGTGCACAGTTTGGTATAGGCATGCCAACGTAACCTCAAGATTTGTAGAATTGGACGGGAGCCTAAATAAGCCTCTATCCAGTTGTATCATTTGCACAAATTATATACTTTTATGTAAGTTCTACCTGATTATAACTATGAAAAGGAGCGCATGGGTAGAGGCATTTGGCTCCAGAAACACTATGTTGGGTCAGTTCTGCATCGAGCCTATTATCTTCTATGTGTGTGATTTTGTGCGGCTGTTCAGTGTGGATGCGGTCAATCTCTTTTGTTACAAATTACTTGTACTATTTTTTATAAATCCTTAGAATGTAAGCTCCTATGAGCAGGGCCCTCTACCCTCTTGTGCATCTCCTTACTTTACCTTCATCTACTTCTTACTCTCTACCAGGGCACCTAACACTTGATTGCTTTGCATTGTTGCTTATCTGGGTGTTATGGTCGTGAATGTAGCAATGTATATTATCCATGTCCTGTAATGTATTGTACTGTACTGTAAGTCACTGTAAATCAATCTATTTGTTTATGTACTTTATAAGGCGCTGCAGAACAATTGTGGCGCCATATAAATAAACGATAATAATAATAAATCTACACCGGTATTTCCCATTTGTGATGGCTACCATGGAGTTTGAAAGCCAAATATTTGCCATTAAGTTATTTTCCTACAAATGCTATGTTAGCCCAATATTCCTACCACTACTGTCTGTTTTTCAGGACAACTTGGTACGTTTTTCAGAGTTGCCAAAATTTTATTTTTGTATTTCTATTTTTTTAATTTCTTGTCTCTATTTCTTGCCATGAAGTATTTTAAGAAAAAGTTCATTTTAATTTTCAAGTTTACAGGTAATTTCCTCAATAAGTGTAGCTGTTTTTGTGAGCTACACAAATATTCATGAACATGCAGCCTGTATGTTTTCTAAGCACTAGATAACAAATAAAATGTTAGCAGCAGGGTGGTAAATGGTCACATTATTTTTATGTAATATTGATTTGTATACCTGCACACACTAATGGTCTACCATAGTCTCCAGGTTGATGCTAAACATGGCCCATAGCCTCCAATTGGGGATGCCACCTGACTGGTAAAACTGGGCATCGTCACCAATGTTATTTATAGGGCAGAAACTTAACTGAGATACTGTAGACATTGGTATTTTGTTCCATTAAATACGGGAACCATTAGATGCCTTTCATTGCTCTTGCTCCTGTCGTATGTCTGTGCTTATATTGTGTATGACCATGCAATATATCTTTCTAGTTTTAATATTCGTGGCTATAATTGCATTTGGGAAAGATTTATCCAGTGGTTGTTCCATATAGTAAGTCCTATAATGCTAACTGCACTTTGAGAAACCATGAAGCACTGCATAAAGTTATGCCAATGTTTAATTTCTTGTGCAAACACCGGATACTAATACAGCTGTGATCAGATACCAAAAACAAACTCCTTTTATAGCGGATGTGGTTACCTACTGTATATTGTTATGCTGGGACTAAGTTATGCCATTATTCTGCAACCATAATAAATAGCAGATACCAATCCCTGCCACTGTGGTGAACAGCAGAGGGGACAGAGTGTGTAGAGTTGTGGACAGCAGGGAGAAAGAGGGAGTGTGGAGTTGTGGATAGTAGGAAGGACAGAAGAGTGTTGGGGCAAGGACAGAAAGGGGACCAGGGGGAAGAAGTGGGATGGACAGTGGGGGTAAGGGAAGGAAGGGGGGTGGATAGCAGGGAAGACTGAGGGGAGTAAGAGGGATGGACAGCACAGAGGACAGAGGAGAGGGCTTGGGAAAGACAGAAGGGGGGAGGGGGTGGAAAGCAGGAATTTCAAAAATGGTCCCAGGATTGGAATCCCTAGTAGAGACATGCATAAAACAGGAGGTTGAAATACTCATTGATGCTTTTGTTGGCACTAATGCTGTATTTGAATAAACGCTCTCAGTATTGGCCTACATGTACAATTTTACATATTTTATTTTGTTAAGAAGAGTAATTACATCAGACATTTTACGTTCTGTGTTTGTATCTAGAATATGTGTGGTTGCTGCTGCTATTGAGTTAAGACAAATATAGGCTCACTCTATTTATTTATTTTATTTTCTACAAATATTTAGGGAACTAGTTTTTGTATATAACCCAGGTTACACAGCCTAAGTAAAATGATTAGACATGGAGGTAGCCCTGTTTGTTGGCAGATAAAGCAGTGTAGAAGGTCTCAGACTGCATATTCCACATGCATAGTGGCTTAGGTTTAAAATCAACACTTCTTTCCTACTGGTGTCACTGAGAACTACCAGGATCTTTGTGTGTTTGTGGTGGTCAATCATTTCTTGTATACAGTTTAATGTTATTAGCACTTTTCTTATTACTATAGTTGTATTCATTTGTCCAGAATTAAGAAAAGAGGTCATCACCAGGAACAGTGTATTGTAAACTAGTCTACTGGCCCATTTTGTAGAACGTGGGCATTGCATATAAAATGACATTTAGTTTACCATAGATCTTATCTATTATTATTTATATATATTTTTTTTTACATATTTTCTGTTCTGTTCACAGGTGAAAACATCTGAATTTTACCGATACTCGCGTCAGCTGAGGCATGAGGTTGAGCAGGCACTAAATTACTTTCACAATGTAAGTGAACAACCCTTAATCGAAATGAAATCCAATCACATTCGCTCTGCTAAACCTCAGACTGCAGTATTCCGAGGGATGATTGGACATAGCATGGTCAACAGCAAAATCCTCCTTTTGCACAAACCGCGGGTATGGTGGGAGCTAGAAGGTCCTCTTGTACCTCTGCGACCTGACTGCCTTGCTATTGTCAACAACTTTGTTTTCTTACTTGGAGGAGAAGAACTGGGCCCAGATGGAGAATTTCATGCTTCGTCCAAAGTCTTCAGATATGACCCACGACAAAACAGCTGGGTGCGAATGTCTGATATGTCCGTTCCTCGGTCAGAGTTTGCAGTAGGTGTTATTGGGCGGTATATTTATGCTGTAGCTGGGAGGACTAGAGATGAGACCTTTTTTTCTACAGAGCGTTACGATATCATAGAAAACAAATGGGAATTTGTGGATCCTTATCCAGTAAACAAGTATGGTCATGAGGGTACAGTTCTCAACAATAAATTGTTCATCACTGGTGGGATTACGTCGTCTTCAACTTCTAAGCAGGTTTGTGTTTTTGACCCAAGTAAAGAAGGGACTGTGGAACAGAGGACCAGAAGAACACAGGTGCTCTCAAACTGTTGGGAGAACAAGTGCAAAATGAACTACGCTAGATGCTTTCACAAGATGTTATCCTACAATGGCAAACTGTATGTGTTTGGTGGTGTGTGTGTTATATTAAGAGCATCTTTTGAATCCCAAGGATGCCCCTCCACAGAAGTTTACGATCCTGAAATGGATCAATGGACGATCTTGGCGTCGATGCCCATTGGCAGGAGTGGCCACGGCGTGGCTGTGCTGGACAAACAAATCATGGTGCTCGGTGGTCTGTGTTACAACGGCCACTACAGCGACTCTATTCTGACGTTTGATCCGGAGGAAAACAAATGGAAGGAGGATGAATATCCCAGAATGCCTTGCAAGCTGGATGGCTTACAAGTATGCAGTCTACATTTTCCAGAATATGTTTTAGAGCACGTGAAACGGTGCACTTAAACATTAGCAATCTCAAAATAAACTCCTGTTAGCATTTTATTTTTACTTTTTTTACGTCTTTTAAGCAATTCAGATCTTATACCCACTTTTTGCTTTGTGTAAGGTAATTATTAAATGCTTTCAGTGAAACGGGAAGCAGTCCTATGTTTTCAAAAGAAATTGCCTAAAATTAGTAATGGGTCTGGCGCCTGAATCTTGCATAAAGTGTCAATGTGATGTGAGTAAGGTTTTACATTTTTAAAAAAATTATTTATTTTCTTTTTGTTCTCTTATTTGAATGATAATCTGAGTTTTTATTTTTTGTTTTGTTTTTTTTTGTTGTTTTAAATCCCCAATCTGCAATGATCTCATGACATGTGGATTAAAACTAATGTTCTATATCGGGGTCGGCTTATTATAAAATATTTAAAAGATTCTGCAGGTTTATTGATATTAACTTCTATGTTAAATTCTCCTTTCCTCTGCAAATCTTTCATCTTTAAATATCTGCATGACTCAGGCCTCCTGCTACCTCCAATATTATAGCTGCAATACTTTTAAACCTATTCAGTATGTGATCTATAAATGAATTCTATAAAACTTCAGCAGAACTGATCACTTACAAACTTTGTCATAAATTGCGACTTGGGCACAGCACAAAGACTCTTTTTGAAGGTTTGCAGAAACCTTAAACGGAAAGGAAAAAAAAAATGGAAACTTTTATATACTTCTTATTAAGCCTCGCTGATATCTATTTCTTTAAATTACAAAAATATAAATATGCATTATTGTACTGATGACTGTGGGTTAAAGCTTGTTGAACACAGGTGTTTTTATATATTTTGTATTTATTTTACAACTGGGGCAGATGCACTTGGTGTAATGTAATTCACACTGCTTTATTTGGTATTTTCTTTCTGTTTTAAAAGGGCCACTAAACCTAAAAACAACAGTTGTATTGTATGAACGCTCAAAGTAAAATACAGCCATGAAATGTTTTTTTTTTTAATTCCGGATAAAGTAAAATTTTAACCTGCATATGGATTTGTGAATAGGACAATTGCTTACTTGATGTAGGTAGTCCTCTTAAGCGATGTCCGTGAACAAAATAGAAGAGCATATTATCTTTTGGGTGCAGAAAGCTTAGCACACAGGGTGTTTAGAGAAGGATGGAATGACAGCTGCAGTGATTCTCATTGTTTATAGGTGGTTTTGGAAATGCCTTTTTCTTTTTTCTTTTTGCAATGTGTTTTTTTAACATTGTCACACTTAATGACAGGGAGCTCAGGGTCAAATCTGCTGATAACTTTTTAAGATATATCTGAATCTAGTTAATGGACTGTTGTAATAGGCTTATAAAGTGCTCACTCTAAAGTTATACTTCCTCCAGCTGCTTTATATCTTCTGTACTTTAACAAGTTAGCAGGGAACTGCTGGAGATGGAGAGCTGCATGCAAATAGAGAGCACGGAGCCAGATACATTTTGCGTTAAAGGACAACAACATATGTATTAACGCTATCAAGTAGAATTTTTATCGTAATGGGTTGGTACTACACTGATATCACATACTGTACCCGCTATCCAGAGGCCTGGCCTTATGATGCTGAATTTGCTGCTTCAGGTGTATACATAGACCTAGATGTCCTATCTGAGTCTACAGCATGCAGCTGTGGGGTTCATTTTCTGGATAAATTATCTCTTTAGCAATGTTAAAAATAATAATTAAATATTTACAGTTTACTAAAGATGCCGTTGCCAGACCCTTTCTGTTATGTATCTTTTTTATTTTTTTTCCACACTTTATTGTTTGGGATTTAAGGTATCCTGGGTAAGAGAGATTTTTCATTTAAAAATTACTCTTCTTTGTGCTCACTGGACATTGCATAACCTCAATTTTGATTATCTGTTTTAGTTCCTTTAATGCTTAATTTGATTTAGAACTCTAGCAACGCTGCCTGTAAGAGGCATCAAATCCATTTTTAAATCGATCCAGGGATTCCACTATTGCTACCAGCCTCAGGAGTGAATTTAACAGCTGAACCACCCTCAGAGTCTTTTCTATATTCATTAAATTGGTTGTTCTCCAGTCACAGGATTTTCCCATGTCACCTGTAGGTGTGACAAGCTTGTCAGGCAAATATTTGTCCTTACTGATATTTGTAGACATTGAATATTTAATTCATTATAACTTTTCATCTATACAAAGCTGTGTCTTCTGCAAACAGATACTTTACTTTCTAGAGTTTATAGAAGATAGTGTGTATAATATATGTATTATACACACTATTTATTATACACACTGTGTGTGTATGTTTATTTTATTTTTTTTATAAAATGATAGGGTCAGGGTCCAATAACAATCCTGCTGGCACCCTGCTAATAACTTTTGCCCAATCTAAATATGTTTAATCCCTTTACCTCAGCCAGTCATCTACATAGACTAGAGTATACTCAGCGGCCACACTTTTTAGGCTTACCTGCTCATTAATGTCAGTGTTCTCCCCAGAACATTTTTCCAGCTGGGTGACATAAAGTAGTAGCCGGGTAGGGGCATACCTGCCGACATTCAGCTCCTACCTTCCGGGAGAGAGCTGAATGTCTGCTTACAGCGGTGGGCTTGGCCAGACAATGACTTATAAACGGCGTTGACGCAGGGGGCGGGGCCACAATGGTGCGATTCAGCGTAAATCGCGTCACCGCCCCCCCCCCCCCCCTGCTGCGGGGTTTCTATATTTACTCTGTGGGGGGCTGGGAGGCTTGCCTGCCTTTCTGGGGGGCTGGGGGCGGCACCCGATATTCAGGAGGCTCCCGACCAAATCGGGAGGGTAGGCAATCCTGGGAGGGGGGCCTTCGCAATAATAAAATGTTTTAAAATTCTGACCTCCATAAACTTGATGACATTTTATATATTAATTATCCTCTTCATCTTAGAGGCCCAGTCATCTGCAGCTTTTTCATAATCAAAGTCTGTAGGTCCCCACTTGCAGGGTACACGGATACTGTCCCCACAGATTTTTTTTTTTTTTCAGCTCCTACACAGAGTGGACGCAGGACCAGGGCCGTAACTAGGGTGGTGCGACCTGTGCCATGGCACAGGGGGTGCTGTTTGGGCCTGTCAATTTTCCTGTTTTAATCATTGTCACTTGTAGCGGTCTCTTCTTTTTATCCCCAGCATCTCCTGGCCTCCCCTATCTCTTCCCTGGTCCTTCCCCCATGAGGCCATTCCCCTTTTTCAGATGTACTATCTTAAGTCCCTGTTTAAAAAATGGGGGGAGGGGCACCAATGCTCTCTCTGGCACAGGGCACCAAAAAGTCTAGTTACGGCTCTGCGCAGGACTACTCTCTTTAATGTGTTGAGGCGACTGTTCCCCCCCATGAACAGCGCGCCCGTGCTTATATACAGGGGGGGCGATCTCTGCCCTCCAGCTGACACCACCCCACCACTGTGATGGACAACCCGGCACTTCTTCCCACCTCAATGCCGTGTCCCCTGCCCCAATGCCGCTCCCCCTACCCAGCATTTCCTCCCACCCCAATGCCACTTCCCTTGCCCGGTACTCTAACCCCCCCCCCCCCCCGCCCCAAAGCGCCGTGTCCTTATTCCCAACGGGGCGCAGCGCATTAGGGTGGTGGGATGTGCTGGTCAGGGGTCGTGGCATTGGAACGGGGGAGAGTGCCAGGCAGGGGACGTGGTATTGGGATTGGGGAGAGTGCCGGGCAGGGGACGTGGCATTGGGGGGGGGGGGGGGCGCATTGCTGGGTGGCAGCTGTTTTATGCCTGGCGTTGCGCCCACAACAAACAGCCTGGGGAGAACACTGAAGGTGAATAGCTAATCCGCTAATCATGTGGCTCGATGCATACAGATTAAACACCAGAATGGAGAAGAAATATGATCTAAATGACTGACCGTGGAATGATTGTTGGTGCAAACCCTGGTGATGTCAGAAACTGTTGATTTCCTGGGATTTTCATGCATTTTAAAGTGCCAATTTGTTTAAAGGCAAAAACGCAGGTTGTAGGAAATTCAAACCTACAGAGGCGTCTTCGTACACCTAGAATTTTTTGCGCTATATAGCACGAGACACATGGCACAAGTTAGGCGCTCCGCCACATGCCTGTAATTTCGTAATGTTTTCAGAAATTACGCATATTTGCTTATAGTAGGTATTTAGGATTAGTATTTTTGTCACAAAGGAACTGGTATAAAATCACAATATGGGGCATGGCGCTAGTCACTCGTATCAGACCTCTGTCTTTTGCCTTTTTACCCAGATTAGCAACTTATTCGGAAACTGAAGCTACGTGAAATGTCGGCGTCAGTATTCAGGCTACCTGTGCATTGTACTTCTGTCATATTAGTGATGCCAGTAAGATGCATGTATTGTGGAAAGTCTCTGGCGCTGCGCATTGTACGTCTAAATTGCAAAGTCTGTGGAGCACAAATGGGGCTGTTTGCCATGATTTAAGGTTAAATGCGTGACTGAGGTACACGCCTGTATACCTCATAGTCTATCATATTCACTGCTCTGGCATTAGTCTCCTCCATCAATGTTTCAGTTACAGCCATTCTATCTTAGTCCTCCCCATTAGTTCTAGTTTACCTATTTTGTTAAGAAGACTTGTCATTTCTTATTACACATTACCTTCCAAAATCTGCACCAGACGTCTAACCATCTTTCCCATCTAGCGCAGCTGCATCCATCCCATTGGAATGCAGCACCATCCTTATGCTAAGGTAGGAAGCCAGTGACAAAATTGGCCCAGTTCAGAATAAACCCAAACCTCCTTACTATACCAACATCCACGCCACTTATTACCCTCTATGATCCTGTTCTTCAGAAAAAAATATCTTTGAGGTCCTTGGCATAAGTTTACAAGTGTAATTACACTACTGTGGTCAAGTCTCACTCAACAATCTATGCATCCGATACCAACTACTGCAGTGATGTGTGTAACCTACATTTCCATTCTCTCTTCCTTCTCTGCTCCCTGGAATCGTGCTTCCGGCCCCAATCTTTCACAAAAATTGCATTCAAAAAAGTAATCCGTGATCTACATCTGCCAACTGTAAGAGTCTTTTACTCATCCAAAGGATTCGCTGCTTACTCCTGACACACTTTATCACCCACGCCTGCACATCACTCTCTCCATTGGTCTTTGTGACACAGTTCTTTCCTGATTTACTTTCTCCCTATCAACCCTTTTCTTTAGTAGCTCTACATTTGCCATCCTTTCCTCCACTCACGCTATCTGTAGGGTTACCACAAGGCTCTCTTCTCTGACACCTGCTTATCTCATTGTGCACCTCTTTGTGAACAAATGTTTTCATTGGGCCTCCTAATACCACCTCTGTGTTGATGAGACCCAAATTCACTACTTCTCCTCTTTTGTACTGTCTTGTGTAACTAGCTGTGTCTCTGCTGTAGCTACAAGCTCAATGTCAAAAAATAGAGCTTACCTTACCAGAGTCAGCATCTCCCCTCAAATATCTTTAACATGTAATAATACCACAATTTCCTCAAACTCCTAAACTAGCTTCCTCGGTGTGTCACTTGACTCTGCACCTTGCTTTAGTTTCTTCTTCCAGTCTGTCATGGCACTAGGAGGTTGGTACCCTTTGGCATAGCTGCATGTGCTGGAGTGTGAATGAAGCTGGATGGTCTACTAAAGCTAGTTTTCATGCAGGCCACTGGTAGTTGTAGCGTGAGACTGATGCTGCAGAGGATGTTAGAAGGACAGATACTGAGACCAGATGCAGGATAGCCCATGGCTGTAGCAGGTTACCAGTATTTGTCAATAGCTGGAGGATAGATGAGTGCAGATTTCCAGTCATATACTGGAGCAGTATGCTGGGATATCTGGAAACCGACTGCAGATTATACTGGAATTAGGTGCTGGAACCTCAACTGAAGCAGACTGCAGCGATATACTGGGCTTGGGTACTGGAATCATAACTGAAGCAGGCTGCAGGAATATACTAGAACTGGGTGCTTGAAGCATAGCTGAATCATGTTTCCAGGATGTACTAGGACAGAATGCTGTAAAGCAATACTGGAGCATTTTGCTGGATTATAGTGGAGCAGAATGTTGTGAAGCAATGCTGGAGCATTTTTCCAGAACAGACAAATAGAATGCTGAAAGCAATACAGTACCTAGAGCCAAAGTGCTAGATCCTCAGAGAAGTTTGTACTGTCAATGAACTGCCAGTACTTACTGGTACAAATAGGGTGTTCTAGGGGCTGATAGGCTGAGCGGATCATATGACACAGTCCAAGATGGCAGTGCCCATAGTCTGGAATGGTCGTATTGCTGGGAGGAAAACACCAGCCAAGTTTCAGAAAAGTGACTTGGGGGCACTGCAGTAGACTCTGAGCAAGACTGCCAGACCCAGTAACGAGGTCTTGGGCTCTGGTGTGTGCCAGTCTTTCACAGTCCTGTCTTCTCCACATTCAAGAATATGCCATTTACTTTATCCGACTTCATGGCAGTCCTGATGTAAGGGTTAAGCAGAATTAAGACTGAAAAACTGGAACATCTCCACCCCATGAAGAGTATATAGTGTGACTGCTCTTTTCCGTCTCTTTTTTCCTGTCCCTTATGAGCATGGCAGGGAGAGTTTAGGAGTAAACTTAGTGTACTGTACAGAATCTGGATCATCCCAGCATTGATTCCAGTGGGCATGCCCATTAGGACAAAGGTTGGGTCTTGGGGACAGTTCTCGTTGTCACACTAAAGGTCAACAGGTACAAATGGTTGACAGGGTCAAAAGGTTGACACAATTTTTTTGTTTGGGTTAGACACTCCTGGAGGGTTAGGCACTAACCCCTGCTGGTTAGGGTTAGGCACCAGGGGTTAGGCACTTACCCTGACTGTTAGGGAAAGGCACCAGGAGGGAGGTTTAGGGTGAAGATTAGGGCTAAAAAAAATATATAGTTGACCATTTTCGTGTCGACCAATTGTACCTGTTGACCGTCTTCCATGTCGATCTTTTGCCCCATTTGACCTATTGACTGTCTAATATCTGGTGTCTATCTAGACGCTATCAACCTTTTTACTGTCTATCTGTTAATCCACACCTGATAGATACCAGGCTTTTTTTTGTCTTCATTTTTTAGTACTCTTACTGAGCATGTAGGAAAGGAAATAAAGCTAGCCAGACACTTGTTTGCAATTAGGTATTACCTAATGATTACGGGCAAATGATGGCCTGTATCCTTAAGAAAGTTAGTCAAGTGCTACATACAGAAAATATAAAGAATTAACTGGAAATAGGTATAGAGCTGGATAGTGTAAAGTTTTCTCAGAGGGGCTTATTGATTCATGAGACGACCAATCTGATCAAGAGGGAGGAGAGATTAAGAACCCAGAACATTTACCCTCAAAGTAGTAGATGCATTAATAAAACAATAAGCATAAAGTAGAGGTTCCCAAACGTCATCCTAAAGGCTCCCCAACAGTTCAGGATTTAGAGAGATCCATGATTGAGCACAGGTGACTTAATTAGTACCTCAGTCCATTTGATTTAACCACCTTTCCACAACAATGGATCTCTTTAAAGGTGCGTATTCATTAGCAGACTATGTAACGACTGCACGATTACGACATTGTAATTGTGCAGTCGTTTCACAGTCTGTGCTGTGCCTACACTAAACGATCAGTCGGTAAGTGTAGGCACCGTCCCTCATCCCTAATCTAATTGCTAATCTGTCGTTATCGGCAGATTGACCAGCATGTTTGGGCGATGATCATGTCAGAAATGACCAGCGGGAGCGCGCATCGCTGGTCGTTTTTGACATTAAGCTGCCTGATTTGTGCCTGATTAACTAGCGATTGAACAATAACGATGTAGTTATCGTTCATTCGCTCTGTAAACCTGTAGTGGATAACCGCCTTAACACCTGAACTGCTGGGAAGCCTTGAGGACCACGTTTGGGAACCTCTGGCATAAGGATACATCCATTTTTGCAGAAAAGACAATAATCCAGAGTATTTATAGTACATAAAATGGTCAATCATATGCTGGCTAAGGAATGGAATTAGTTGGAGAAAGAACAAGCTAATTTTAAGAGATTAGACATGGTTTCCCTTTCAAAAGATTGAGGACACTGGAACTACTCCCAGAGTGGATACTGCAGTAGCTTGTTTGTCGGTAAAAACTGCTATACCATTAGTGGTTCACTTATAGATCCTATGGAAAGAATAATGCTGAAATATTTGAAGAAATTACCTGTTTCCATAAGTACAGCAATTTAAGTGTCTTTACTCCCAGATTTTGGGTGGATGATCTGTATAATGATACTCAAGAGTAAGTAGACAAGTTGCTATGAGACATGGCAATACAGCAGCACTAATATTAAATGGAAAACACGCCAGGCTTTGTACACTTAATATTAGTGCTACCTTAAATTTTGAGATCAAAGCCACTATTTCATAAATATACCCCATTGATATTACAAGGATAGGAATTGCAGCTAAAAGTATACCAGCCCTATTGCTGTACTAGAGGACAGCAGCTAAGTAGTTTGAAATCAGCCTAATTAAACTGGCTTTAGGAGATGGTTTACTTGGAAGCAAAAAAAACCTACATATGCAAATTCAAACATGAATTTAAAATCGGTTGTGTTACCTATGGCTAATATGTTCTGCTTCTTCAAAGCAGCAGTTCTAGGAGGACAGACCTTGTTTTCCTGGCAGCCCGTATACCAAATAAAATGCAGGTGATTCAACCTAGGATCCCATTTGTGGAAATTAAAACTGATTTTAAAAAAATTGCGCAATTATGCTCCCGGCATCCATTCACCGGCGGTGACCGCTGCACTGCCGTTTTCCCCACCTGTGGGAAACTGCAGCCCGCGAGAGGGGACAGAACACGCAGGGTGCCGCGCCAGAGGGCAGGGTGCTTTCTGCCCTTTAGAAATGGGGCAGGCTGTGGTTCCCTGCTGTAACAGCCTAGCGGGAAGGTTGATTACTTTGTACAGCCTCCAACAATCCTGGTGGGTGCCAGGATTTCTGGACGTGTGGCGACTTGCAGGTTTATTTAATGGCAAAGAAGATTCTGTTGAGCACAGGTGTATCGGAGAGGGAAATTAAAATGGCATAGTCACAGAGCTGTTCTCCTTGTACTCAATGATGTAGTCTAGTCCAGTAAAAAATGGTTTCAGTAATCCACTGACTTTAGTGGTAGAGCAAATAAGTAGTATAGCTCAAACATAAACCGTTCTTTTGTTGACAATAATGGTTCTGTATTATTGTTTGGTAGAGAAAGGCAGTTTGAGCTACAAATGAAATCCGTGGGGTTTGACGCATTTCATGGACCAACTGCCTGCTTCATAAGAAAGAAATACTTTTCAAAATCAAACAAACATTGCTTTAAATACTTCTGCAATAGCCCTTAGATGCTTTACATGACACTCCCTTTAGGAAAAGCTGTAAAAGCCCTATACTGGTAATAAGGAAAAAAAAAAACAACAATCCGACAAATTGAAGATACTGAATACATTGGCATCACACACAGACAGTGTGCTGCAAAACATCTTCTCGGACAAGGTCAGGGGCAAGAAGATATAACAACTTGTACTCAAACACACAGGAGATGAAAATCGTGTTTTAATTTAAAAAAAAATCTGAATGAAATTGTTGATTGCCAAGCTTTACTCTATTCAGAAAAGCAGAGAATAGTTGTCCTATATCAATCATCAAGGAGGCATGAATAAGAGTCACAATATAATGAGAGAAGTATGTCCTTTACGGGTTGGGTATGTGATCCTGGCGCCGGAATCCCGGTAGTTGAAATACTGACACCTGCAGTTAAGTAATTCAACCCCATCCCTAACCCACCTTTCCTGCAGCCTAACCCTCCCCCTAGTGCCTAAGCCTAACCCTCTCCCTAGTGCCTAAACCTAACCCTAAAACTTACCTTCGGGAGAGCAGCAGCCAAGATTCTGTTGCCGGGCTTGTGAGTGTCGCCATTCAGTGTGCAGGATCCCAACTCCATCCCGTCCTTTACAACAGAATCGGTATGTAATTAATACAGACGGCAGCATCCCCTCTCCCTCCCCCCCCCCTAACCCTCCTTAGGGGTGCCTAACCCTAACCTACCCCTTAGTGCCTAACTCTAACTTTGCCCGTTAGTGCCTACACATAACCCCTCCCCTCCCTGCACCCTAAACCTAACCCTCCTGGGAGAGGTGTCATAACCCTAGCCCCCCCTTTCTCCACCCTAACCCTCCCGGGGGGGGGGGGGGGGTTTAGGTGCTTAACCCCAATTCCTCCCGGGGGTTCCTAACGTTCTGTAAGCCGGGTGTCGGGATTTTGTAGTGGGGCTAATGATAGGCGTCGAAATCCCAACGCCTATCTTTAGTCCCATATTGGGATGTGGCTGTCGGGATATCGGTGGGCGGGATAGCGCCTTCCGGTATCCTAAATACGTTCCTTTACAACTGGACAGAATGCAATCTTGCAGTAATATTGGCAGTTCAGAAGTCGTGAAGTCAGGGCAGATTTCTACAGTTGCTATATGTTACACCAGCAGAGTGAGTATAGGGCAAATATATATTACTGAGGTCTTCTGCAAATAGACCTGATGGCAACATCAGAGGATGTCAAAGTGATGAGGTATTTTGTCAGGTACACAAAGGAGCAGAAGCTGTGGGTGCTTTTTCAATAAAGTGGCAGCTCAATCTGGACTATGGGCCTGATTCAAAGCCGCTCGTAAACGGCTCGCTGCTTGGCCGCTGCGCATGCGCCGCGTCCGGCGCGCATATGCGCGAGCCCCGCCAAGCGACTGAACTTCAGTCGCTACGGGGCTCGCTACAGGACGGGACGGCTGGCGATGGTGTGACAGCTCGCCCCGTTTTGTAGGGGGGGGGTGGCTGCACAAACGCAGGCGTACCCTTAGCAATGCCTGGTGTTTGTGGGAGGACCTACTGATATCACTACTGATGTCAGTAGTGGACTTCCTGCTCTACCACTCGGGCTTGCGGCAGCCGAGACCCTACCCCAGGCTCTTGTTGCATGCCCAATGGTCGCGGTAATCGTGAAGGGCTCCAGCCCGCTCGCACAAGCTGCGAGAGGCCTGGAGACAAAAGAAAAAATGCCCACAGACCCTGCGAGCTGACTGCGGCAGCGAGCGGGTCTGAATCAGGGCCAATGTGTCCACCCCTTGCTATAATAACGGGGAAAAAACGACGTAGGTATAAAAATGAACCAAGATATTTGGCCACATGCAGCATTGTTCTCACAGGCATTGCTACTAGTATTATAAAAGTCATGGGGTCTGATGCGGCAGTGAACGCAAGATCACTGCTTATCGCAGATTCACGATTATTGAGAATCTGCGCGTGCGCAGGACCCATTCTGTGAGTGTGCAGAATGGGTCCTGCATAGCCACAAGCAAACCCTTGAGGCATTTAAGGGGCGGTGCAGGGCCATACACCTTGTTTTCCAGGAGTGGCTAGCCCAGGATCTCTGTTGATCAACTCAGTGTCCTGGGCTCGCAAGCAGGCCAGTCTGAGTAAGCTGAGGCTTACTCAGCTGGCCGGAGGCCCGGCACCGGCAACCATCGTGACCATAACCATCGAAGGTCACAATGGTGATCCCAGCCTGTGACCTCTGTCACAGTGTTGGGATCACAAATGCAGCAGGGGGTGTCATACATCTGCTGCATTTGCATTATTGCAAGGACATAATTGCAATATCCTTGCTGAATCAGGCCCATGGTTCCTTCCACATCAACCAGATCTGACAGCCTGGCTGTTGAGTGGGGGCTCTTAAAACGCCTGGGATTTTCAGGAAATGTAATTTCCATGCTTCTCAATCCAAGGAAGAAATCTACAATTAAATCATACTACAAGTATTGAGGTTTGGATAAGAGGTAACACACTGAAAGGAACATAGGGCATAGCAATTCATCCATAAATTCAATACCGGACTTCCTTCAAGATGTTCTTACTAAGGGATTGGCAGTAAGTACTTTCAAATTTATGTGCAGAAGAGTCATGTGTTATCCTACATCACAGGTTCTCAAACTCTGTCCTCAGGACCCCAAACAGTGCATGTTTTCCAGGTCTCACAGAATCACAAGTGAAATAATTAACTACCTCTGGATCTTTTAAAATGTGTCAGTGAGTAATGAATACACCTGTGCACCTGCTTGATGACCTGTGTGGGGTCAACGCAGTGTCCTGGGCTTGCAAGCCGAGTTTGAGAAACACTGTCCTACACAAAGATAAGATCATTCTTTTGTCTAACTCTACATTTCTGCCAAAAGTGGTTTATCAATTACTCATGAACCAAGATATTGTTTTTTTTGTTATGGATATCATGCTTGAGTCCAGATCGTTAAATCAAATTGACTGAGGTACTAATTATATCACTTGTGCTCAAGCATAGATAGCCTTAAAACAAGGACTGTAATGGCAGAGTTTGGGAACCTCTGTCCTAAACCAAGGACTATAGATTGAAGGAAATTCCATCCTATAGCTTAGAGCCATATGATTTATTAAAGGCATCAAACAGTACAAAAACCAGTGTTGAGTGAGACTGCGTAATATGGAACAACCCAAAAAGAGAACATCACCCATAGAACTACACATAAGTCAGTGATATAACGGAGATAGAGATGTCTGAAACGTTTAATGCATGCAGAACACATGAGATAGAATAGGGATGGGGGGGGATGTACCTCATGAGCAATGCACAACAGAAGTACAGAAAAGCCCACTGAACCTAACATAGATGAATGCAGATCTATAGAAGAGGAGAAGGAATACCATGGTGGAGAGTCCAGGGATCCCGAATCTTATGAAACGACAGCGAGGAGCCCTGTAGTATGCTTGTCCTCTGAAAGTTTTAGATTTCCAAGCCTCGGCCAGGAGGGTATACGTTCAGGAAGCCGGGGGACGGAATGCTGACTGCCGGCTTCCAGACATTGTTATCCCGACTAGGGATGAATGACAGGCGTCTAAATCTAGACGCCTATCATTTGACCAACGTACCGGCATCCCGATCGAGCGGATGCTGGGCGCCGCAGGGGACAGCTGCGGGGGGGGGGGGAGAGGGTTAGGTCTCCCGGGTGGGACTAGGCACCCCCCGGGAGGTTAGGGTTAGGCACCCCCCCGGGGGACTTAGGTTTAAGCGGTGGGAAAGGGGGGTTAGGGTTAGGCACCCTAAAGGAGGGTTAGGGGGTAGATTAGGTTAGTGAATACTTATCTAGGGACGATCAGGATTTCTTCCTCAGTCGGCCAGGTGCTGTCAGGATTTGAACCGCCGGCTAGGGGTCCGACGGTAATTCATACCGATTTCACCAGCAGACAGGTGGCTGTACTCATGATATGGCAAACAATTTTTTTTTAACACACAAAAACATTCAGCAGTAGAAGAGGTAGCAAGAAATATTTAAAATGGAATGGAAAGAGATTTCACTTAAGGTAACAGCAAGAGTGTGTACCTCTGGCCAGAATCTCTGCAAGGCTGGGCATTCCCACCAAGTATCAATAAAAACCTGTCATTTAAAAATTTCTCCAGCAAAGGGAATAAGAGTAAGGGTACATTTTGTGCAGTATTGTTAGAACAAGATACCAACGAAAGAGTAGTTTATATTCATTTTCTTTGGTGCAAAGACATATGAAAGACTTGGTAACCCTCGACCATATCTTCTGCGTCTAACGCTTTGCCCAGATCTAACTCCCAATTTTTCTCATGAAGAGGCTTTATGGAAGCAGTATTCATGAGAGCTGGGTGGTTGAGGGAAGTGATGAGGGCCTGGATGCAGAGCCTCTGAACTGTTGTGCAAATAGGATTAGAAGCCTTGCAGAGAGTTGGGTCACCGAGGATTGAAAAATGCAGAATTTGTAGAAATTGATGAAATGAGGAGGGAATATTGAAGTTTTGGTGAAAGAAGGAGAAGAGCATCCCTGAGTAATAAGTCATTAATAAAGCAGACCTGACAGCGGAGCCAGTAAGCAAAACCAGAGGGAAGAAGTCCAGGTGAGAATTCTGAGTTATACCAAACTGGGATTAATGGAGAGGGAGATGGAGCGAGATTATATATCCTGTTGCAGTGAGACCAAACTGTGAGAGACCGGTTAATGTCTGCATGTGAACTGGGAGGCCAAAGAAAGTGAGTGCTGGCACATACCAGGCGGCTCTAGATGGATGTCCAGGCTGCGGGTGCCTTTCGAGGCACCTTGTAAACCAAATGCAGCTGCCAAAAGGGCAACAACTGTGCCACCCATTCTGCCTTGCGTCCAGGGCAACGGCACCACTTGCACATCCTAGTTATGGCCCTGCATAGATCGCAGAGGTTGTATTTGCTGTTTACATTTTTGACCCTTTAAATATAGTGGCTAAGTCACCAACATCTCGCCGCTAACTGCAACTCACAAACTGTAACAAATACCCCATGATGTATTTCCTAGCAATATATGGACCAAATATGTGTTTTTTTGGAATTTTTTTTAAAGCTCAACATTCAGTTCTCCATAATCTGTTCGGACACTTGTGTTTTATTTCTGCAAGTATAAGTGTAGATTAACAAAATGCCTCCACACATATTGTATATTACAATGACATATCTCACTTCCTGTTCTATTAAACAAATACCGAAGTGTAAACTTAAAAAAATGAAAAACAAAATTACGACTTTACTAGGTACTTTCATTTCCTATGAAAAGACCATTCTCTATGACAATGTTAATCCGTTTTATATCCCTTTTCTACTTAATTTTTAAAGATTCATAACTGAAAGTCTGCTGCTTTTGCTTTTATTTATGTTTCTTATTATTAAAGCGGTTAGTCTTCCAACAACACATCTCAGATGGTAACTTTTTATATTTTCTTACTGTAATAGTTAAGAATACACTTCAACCTTCAGTGATTTGTACTACAATTATGCCTATTCTCGTTTTCTTTGTATTACTTTGTGGTGGTTGTTGTTGAACATCAGGGTTTTTTCATTTCTCTCTTGAATTCAAGTGTTTTTTTTTTGCATGTTTAGGTACAGTTTTGCAATATATATATTTTTTTTCACTTATGATACATTTCACAAATTTACACTGGGAAAGTAAGTGTGCCTTAATCTATTGCTCTAAAAACTCTTTAGTAATTGTACTTAGCGGTTTTTGTTTTAAATCGGTATCGGTTATAACCGGAGAAATTACTTCCTCATTATGTGTTCATATGGCATTGATTATACACTGATCAGCCATAACTATTGTGTAGGTCCCCCTTATGCCGCCAAAACAGCTCTGACCCACAGAGGCATGGACTCCACAAGACCTCTGAATGTGTTCTGTTGTATCTGGCACCAAGACGTTAGCAAGAGATCCAGTAAGTTGGGAGGTGGGGCCTCCATGGCTTGGACATGTTTTTTTAATCACATCCTACAGATGCTCATAAGATTGAGATCTGGGGCATTTGGAGGCCAAGTCAACACCATGAACTCTACGTCATGATCCTCAAACCATTCCTGAACAATGTTTGCAGTGTGGCAAGGTGCATTATCCTGATGGAAGAGGCCACTGCCATTAGGGAATACCATTGTCATGAAGGGGTATACTTGTCTAATGTTTAGTTAGATGGTACGTGTCAAAGTAACATCCACATGAGTGCCAGTACCCAAGGTTTCCCAGCAGAACATTGCCCAGAGCATCACACTGCCTCCGCCGGCTTGGCTTCTTCCTATAGTGCATCCTGGTGCCATTTCTTCCCGAGGTAATTAACACTCATGCACTTGGCCAACCTCTGACTGGTGTACAACTACGCAGCCCCATATGCAGAAAGCTGTGATGCACTGTGTGTTCTCACACCTATCATAGCCAGCATTAACTTTTTCAGCAATTTGTGCTACAGTAGCTCTTCTGTGGGGTAGAACGAGACAGGCTAGCCTTCACTCCCCAGGTGAATCAATGAGCCTTGGGTGCCCATTACCCTGTCGCCAGTTCACCAGTTGTCCTTTCTTTGACCACTGTTGGTAAGCACTGCACATCGGGAACACACCACAAGACATGGCATTTTGGGGATGCTCTGACCCATCACAATTTGGCCCTTGTCAAACTCTCTCAGATCCTAACGCCCATTTTTCCTGCTTTTAACACATCAACTTCAAGAGTGTTCACTTTCTGTCTAATATATCCCACGCTTTGACAGGTGCCATTGTAACAAGATATTCAATGTTATTCCCTTCACCTGTCAGTGGTTTAAATGTTATGGCTGATCACTCTATTTTACAGTTTATAATGCCATACCTCCCATTATGATCTGCCATGCCATGTTCTGCTCCTGTTTTTACCCACTTATTTTCATTGTACATTAATTAAGGCTGAATTGAAGTCAACCTTTTAAAGGGGGGAATTTGGTTCATTGGGAAGTACTGATGCCCGACTGCACACTTTTACGATAGTGCTGACATCACAAATTTTCTCTTGCACCTCTATGGGGGTACATGGGAAAACTTATAATGTTGGCAGGTGCGATGTGTCATTCTCGAATGGCACATCGTGTTGATTTTGCTAACTGAATTTCCCCCCAAAATACTATATAAAATATTACCTTTAAAGCTGCACTCCTACTGGGACTTTAGTTCCAACTTCCAATGAGATGGCGGGGATTGGTTTAAGCAGGAGAGCCGATTAGAAGTTGCCACCAAGAGATTAAAGATTTGTTATTGGTCCTACATTCACAATATGGCGCTAAGATGCTAGGTATAAGAGGCCACATCTGTATGCCCTGTTCTTCCTGTGAATAAAGGATAGCTATAATGCTTTACACACTACACACCAGTACCATCACCAGCTTTGTGTATTCATATTTCTGCCAACTCTTTGTCAGTGGTGGGAGAAGTGTACAGAGCCAAAAAATTACTAATTGTGTCAATAACTTTATTGGAAAACCAGATAAATAATCCTTTAATTGTTTTCTTCGGCGGAAACTTTGCAGGTAGAATATGTAGTTTTGTTAGATTTTTCATCTTTACTTTAAACCTTTAGATAATTTTCATGTGTTTGTATTTTTCCCTGAATCGCAAAAGCTGCTCAGATCCAGAAATGGATGAAAACATAGCATGTCAAATATTTAAAATATAATATACACTGGATATTTATAAACTATTATCACCCATATCCGGCTATTAATTATACAGAATGTAAGTATGTGCAAAATGTATAGATTGCGTTTTCACTGAATACTTATTATATATATTACTCAAACTCTGAAGAAACTCAGTAGTCAATTTACAATATTTAGGTTTATCCAGATTGTGTTTTACTTCTGAAAAATTATTAGCAATGTCTGGTATTGCCCTAGAGGACTACTATAAGCTCCAAATGGGCCTGATTCTGAGTGGGATGCAGCGGCAATTTTTTTAGTCTATGGGTGGAATTCAATTAGCTAACTTATCACCTGGGAGCAATTCAATTAGCCCCAAAGACAGCAGTTATATGTTACCTGCCTCAGGCAGGTGAAAAAAAATCCCTGATAATGACCCCGTTTTCGCGGCTGCTTTCACAGATTCTGTGTGTTTTTGGGTGAATCGCGTTTTTTTTATACAAAAAAACCCGATGTAATCGAATTGCGCAAAAAAAAAATGGAGGGATTCAATTAGTCCTGTTCATTTTCTGCAAAACATTAATGGGCCTAATTGAATTACCCCCTATGCGTACGCTTGAATGATACTGCACGTGCATCCTGATTTTTTGTTTGTACAGTCGCAGAATATGTTTAAACGCACATTGGGAGATATTTAAGGGCCATTCCTGGATGAGGTGGGGCGCTGATGCTTGGAGATGTTGCGTCCTATGGGAAAGCAGTAGGATGCAGTAGCGTACAGAGATTCATAGCCGCTCATGTGGAAGGCCATACCCAGACAGAGAAAATGTTTGGGGCTTGTGCAAGTTTGGATGGTACGTGATGATGGTCTAAAGACGCACTAGAAGGTAATGCAGCACCTATAGATGCTGCAAGTGATTGTCTCAGTCCTTGCACATTCACACGCACGGATGTACACCAGGAAGTGCTTTGTAGCAGCATTAGCATAAAGTCACAGACGCAACAGCGGCAAAAGACACAAGTCTGACTCAAAATTAGGCCAATGTGTAAATGGTCTTTCCCAGAAGGAAAGTAGTAGAATTTATAGAAAGAGAACATATGTTCCTAGGTGATACTTTATGATCAGGCTTTGAATATATAGCTATATACTGATTACGAAAAAATCCTGTTAAACAACATTTTCTAAGCCATTTTAAACCACCAACTAAGCCACGAAGCCATGTTTGCTGGAAATGTTACACTGAGAAACTCTAGGGCTATTTTTATAAATGTTTTATGTTTTTAAACTTGTTTTGGATGTGTATAATATATCTTAATAATAGTTATTATAGAAACCATGTACAGTTGTGTATAAAAAGTTGTAAATAAATTTTTTTAAGCTTCAAGCACATTACAAATAGTTTTTTGCCTCTTTTGTAGTCTGTAGTTTTTTCTGGTGCCCATATGCCATAATCAGCACTGTTTGTTTATAAGGTCCTACAAACCTCTGCCTGACAGCCGGTATAACAAATCATGCAAAAATATTATAAATATACATATAACAAAGACATAATTACAAAAGTAAAAAGCGCATTTATCAATAATCGCATTTGCAATGTGATCTGGGTAGGATGCGATTATATCGCCCATATGTATTATATAGCACATGCAGGGACTGGGGATCCGGAGCTCACTGTGCCGGGACTCTAGCGCATGCATGGTCTACTGATCACACATGTGCGGCAGTCATTGCTGTTGAGGGTTCTGGAGGAACCCTCTCCAGGTAAATTTTACGAAGTGTAGCTCATAGGCTACAGCAGCACAATGCCATCTTCAGATGGCGGCATCGTAACCTATGGGGATTGCGGCTGCTGTAGTAAATGAGGGACCACAGCAGATAGAGTTATGCTGCAGACCCTCCTTCGTACATTGGGGTAATACTAAATATTTGCAAGTATCCCCTGAAAACGTGTGTTTTGTGGGGAATATGCCGCAAATATTTGATAACAATTAAGCCCTTAAGGGAGAGGGCAGAGCTGAGATAGAACTAGTTAAAATGGATAGCAACTAGTAGTTCCCAGAATGAGTAATGCCTGGTTGAGGTACGATATGCTATAGTGAAGGGAACCTGAAAGACTGAAAGTTGGGTGAGACACTGATCTGGTGGGGTAGGGACTTCTGTAAGTGGGGAGCACCACAGGAAAAGTTCTGGAGGCAACAGTTAGAAGGATGCGAGGTGCGGGCATGGAATACAACAAAGAGAGAGCAGGGTAGGAGATTTGAATGTCCTCTGCACACAGGTGGCGGTGGAGGATGAAGTGTGTTGGTGCACCAAGAAAAGTATAAAGAGAAAAGCAGAGGACCGAGAAGTGGAGCTTGAAGGATTTCAAACTGGCAGAAGTGTAGGGAAAGACGTGCCAGACATAGAGATACTAAAAAAGCATTCAGAAAGGTAACCGGTGAACCAGGAGAGAAATGGGAGTGAAGGATGTGCTGGAGACCAGGATCTCGACTGCATTAAAAACAACAATGGTCTATGACAATGAATCTGGAGAGGAGTCTGTGAGCAGATCATTGGTCGCTTTGGTGAGTGCAATTTCAGCAGACAATAAAAGGCAGAATAACAATATCAAACAAATAAACAACGCACAATATCACTGTCCTAGAATGGAAATTACAATATGAATAGAAAACGTTTTAGACATGCGGATAAGTAAATTAAAGGAAACATTTATTCTGCACTTACAACAACAAAAAACAAATACAGTCATATAAAAACCAGGGTTTGGAGACAGAGCAAAACTTTTAGTGGGTTTGATATGGATAGTTATATAGCTTCCTTCTCGTTATACCCCATGTGGGGTGTATAATTAGGCCCCTAGTGATGGAATATTATAGTAGGCCAAACAATGTCATATATAGACCAGCATTAAGATGGATAAAACCATTCTTGTGGTGACCTGGACTGTCAGCAAACTTTTTTTTTGCCAAAGAACCTGTGTGTCATCTTCAGTGGATCCATTCCTCCTCAATTTAACTCCAGCTTATCACCACCGTGTTCAAGGGGACCCAATTAAAATGCAAAGGTGCTCTTTGCTGATGAGGACTTCTTAATTCATCATCAGGGTACCTTTAGTGAGGTACTGTATCAGCAAGGATCCTGACAGCTACACTTGGGACTATACCATGCAACAGTTTTCCCAGGGCTGTCAGCATCCTTGATGATATAGACTAAGGGCCCCCAAAGGCTGTAACAGTAACAATCTCAAATCCAGGAATTCCCTATGTTCTGTAGACCTTTTTGTCGGCATACCTGGACTACACCCTAAAATCGCAGTTCTTGCTTAGAATGGCACAACTGCTTGGCTGCTGAAGATGCAAGATTTTCCCTAAAAAATGTTCACGTTCATGTGAAAAGAAGGTGAGTGGTTTTCCCACACAATATTCCCCCACACCAGCACAAACCGGTGTCTAAGGTACTGGTAACAATTTGCCTGTTTTATAAATCAGCGTCTCAAGATCAGCGTTCCTGTAACTCTCCTCCTGATTGCTTACCCATATTTGACCTTTTGGCTTTGGATGAATGACCATGAACTTTAATAAAACACTACACCTTTGGCCTATTCTATTATACTCAATAAAAAAAGGGAGGTAGAAGAACATTTGCACAGTGAACAATAATAGCATGCAGCTTACTTATCCATCAAAGGTACCAGTTACACGCCTGAACCAAAAGACACAATTCAAAAAATATATTTTGATGGAATAGAGAGCCGCTTCTAATTGATAGATGTAAAATGGTTAAAAAATATATTTTTATACCTTTTATGATTACAAGTTTGAATCCTCTTGAGGTTTATCAAGGTAAATTTATTTCTGACAATAAAATCCAACATACATGTACATATATGTAAAATGTAATAAAATGAGATGTTCATAAAATACACAAATAACCGGGACATATATATATAAAGTGCAATGGCAATGAATAAAGTGCATTCATAAATCAAGAGTCCCCAAAATCATACCATAGGAGGTGGGTGGTGTGAGCAAACATAGGGACAAGTCCCAAGTCCTAGGTAAAACAGGCCGGTTCCACTACACACCACCTAACTTTGCCTTAGATGTTTCAGCAGGTTCCTCCACATGGGGGTTCTTTCAGAGTAGCATAGCAGCACCAACACAGCGTGTTTCGGATCTTCTCTGATCCTTTTTCAAGTGCAGAGTGCCATACCATTGTATCCACCACTATTTAAGGGACTATGGGCCTGATTCAGAGCCGGACGCTATTTGCGGACGCTCGTTCAGAAAAAGGGGCTGGCTATTTAAATTGAGCGCTCGCTCTTTGCGGTCTGTTGACGCCGTCCGAAACATGCGCTCGCTATTTTGTAAACACGCCCCTTGGCCGCTCGCATCATACGTCATCTCCGCTATTTATTAGATTAATCGAGTACATCGAAAGGCGTATGAACTGCTCGCTATTCTTGTGGTAGCATTTTCCTACAGCAATCATTCGAGCAGTTCAGGCTAAGAAACAACCAAGTGACGTGGTCGATGACGCTGCTTTGTTAATTATGCACACCCTTAAAACGCCCGTTTTGACCGTTTGGCACGCCTGCGTTCGGATCTCCACTCCCCGTTTTCAAGCACCTTCCCCTGTTACCACCCACAAACGCCTCATCCTGTCACTCAAATTAGCAGGCACTTGCTATTTTGCGAGCACACGATTTCCGACCGCACTGACTGGTTGGCGCATGCGCATTACAACCCATACGCATGCGCAGATGTGCGAACATCACTCGGAGCGAACGAGCGGCCGCTTACGAGCGGCTCTGAATCAGGCCCTATATCCAGAAATTGTAGTGCTCCACATCCTGTTTAACTTCCCGCGGTTTGTGTTCCACCGCAGGGACCGGAAGTAGCTTGCATTCCACCGCATAAAACGGAAACCGTCATGGCTTGCGTTCCACTGCAGAGCCGGAAATCAAAAGTCATCACAGCCTGCGTTCCGAGCCCCGGAAGTGGAGGTCGATAGGATATCTCAGTCTATTGTAAAAGCGGATGTTGTTCCATTTGCTTTCCACTTGACTGTATATATTGTAGCGTGCGTTCAACTCTTATTTTATTCAAATAACCAGCACATTATATATATATATATATATATATACATATCTTAAACAATGTATATATATCTGCTGGTTATTTGTGTATTGTATGAACATTTTATTGCATTTTACATATATATACAAGCATGTTGGATTTTATTGTCAGAAATAAATTTACCTTGATAAACCTCAAGAGGATTCAAACTTGTGATCATAAAGGTAAAGAATATATACTTTTAACCATTTTACATCTATCAATTAGAAGCGCTCTCTATTCCATCAATATATATATTTTGAATTGACTATTCTATTATACTGACTGATGTTCAATGCTCCGTCCTTCTCTATTCAAGTATGAGACTTGATATGTATACTATGTGAGCTTGTCATTACATATCCCCTGCTACTGAAATTCACCAGATATTTTGTCTTGTCATACTATCACAAAGTATTTAAAACCTTACACTGGCTAGTGTGTGGAAGTTATTAAAATGGATGTAATAGATGGCATACACAAAATACTGTTGCACCTCCCCCCCCTAATACATGGGCCTGACAGACCTTTTGGAGGCTCTGTATAAAGCATTACTTGAAATGTGAGCATCCACAAAACAGTTGCTGTTGAGAGGTACAGATGTGTCCTTATACATCTTTGCTGCGGTCGAGCCAAAAAGCCCCTCTTGGTGCGCCAGGTTCCGTGAGACTCTGCTAGCGTCGGGCGTCTTTTCTGTGTCTTCTTGCCAAAAATGTGTTTAAGCCGCGATGCGACCAGGACACACCAGCAGACTGCTGATAATTTCATATGAGACACCGGTATATCTGTGTGTGACTGAGTCCCTGAATCTGTATACCAAGTGCTACAATGTAGCGGCTGCAGCTTTTTTCATTCCAAGTTCTGTTTTGCCTCATATACAGACTCAGGTACACACAGATTTACATGTGTCAAATATCAAATTAATCAGCACAGTTTGCTGGTGCGTCCTAGTCGCATTTCATTGTGACTTGGGCGTTATTTCTTTTGCCAAAAATACATCTGACGCTAGCACAGTTACATGGGACCTGGCGGCTCACTTACGTCAGGCAAGTCGCACTGCATGGTGTATTGAGGCTACATGTATGAGAACACACCTGTATGATACTTATCCCATCTGGAACTAAAGCAATAAGTCCATTCCTTAGGACATGAAAACAATAAATCATTTAAAAATTAAAAAGTGACAAATTCTGCTTATAAATACACTTTATATTCATACATGAAAAACCTCCAAGGCTTGCACACAGCCTCAGTCCTATATTGTAACATGCTGTGTAACCAATATAACATTACCTCCTGCACTTTTTTATTTTAAAAAGGTAAATAAAAAAACAATTAAGAACATTTCTAAAACAGTTTATTATGAATTCATTTATGATATACAAAGACCTTCTATTTCATTATGAAAATCAAATAGGAACAACTGAAGCGTAGATGCTAATTAACAAAAATGAAAAATAATTATGTTCCATTACTGATTTAATTATTCGATTATGTGTTATTAGTAAGTTCCCTCCTACTTAGCACTTTGTAATCTATATTTCTTTTGTCAAAGCCTTGAAAAGATTATTTCATGACAGAGAGGGAAGGTGTTTGAAACAAATGAGAGTCAACAATCTCACCTAAATTATTTCCAAGATCAATTCACTGGGTTCCTACACACAGGCGTGAGCCAGAATTGCCCCATTGCAGGAGCTATCTTATGTTATACCACTGAAAGAAAGAGTGCAGCTCAGATAGAACTTGCAAGAGGGATCAGTGCTCCCTATGACTCGCACACAAAGGGTCAACCGAGTGAATGCTTCAAGCATAGACGGAATAAAATACTGCAAGCCGTGTCTAGTCTGAGTCAACTATTTACCTTGTGTTGCCCCAGTGCGAATGGCCCTTGTAGAGATAGGGATGAAAGCTCCCTTTTTAAAGTTTTGTTTTTGCTTTAGTCTGTTCCGTTCAATGACAGGTCAACGAGATAAGGCTGAAGTGACGGGGAAATGTGGGCTGAACATATGTGTGCACACACCTGTTTTTACAGAAGAACAGGGGATGGCATTGCTCATTCATCCAGACACAGGCCTTGACTCCAAGCATAAAGCTTTTCTGCTTCTTCGTCCCAGTCATCATCAGAAAACATGACCTGATTCGATGCAGCTTTTCTCTCTGAGAATGGTTGATGGCCGGCGTCTGTGGTGTTATCCGTGTCATCCTAACCAATTAGATTTACTGTTACCATCAAAATAATGTGTTCACTTGCAAAATACATACTTTTGTCTATGCTAGGCTTAACATAAGACTGCAGCTGCCCAGTGGCCTCTTCTCATGAACCATAGATGGAAAGTGATCACTTTTTTAACAGACGTGTGTTAATGTAAAATCTATACTTGGAGGATTGAGAATTTGGCCATTATTCCTGACCTATCCCAAATTTTTTTATGGCTGACTGTTATAACGGACGTTTACACTCCGATTAAAGTCATTTGTAACGTCCTAGCTAGGTAATAGACTAGGGTGTCTAACAAAAATTCTCGCTAAAAAAATTATAATATAAAGCAAAAAACTAACATAAAACAGGAGGAAGGGGAAACAATCTTTTATTTTTAACTACAAATCTATTTGCTAGTAAAATAAGTGACCAATTGCTGGATCACATTGTGTACATTATACAGTTATTATTGCTTATACTGGTATAGACTTCTGTTTCTTTTTGCAGCCAGCAATTCCTGATCCCATCAGCTTTATCATTCTGATGAACTGTTGGTCTAGTGACATGAAACATCAGCAGGAAAGGATTACATTTACTACACTATGTAGACAAAAGTAATTGGACACTGATAGCAATTAGATCAACGAGATTTTATTGCCGTTGATCCACCACGTGCAGTGATTACTGCAAACACCCTTCTTGGCAAAAAAACGGAAATAATTTACACAGGGCTATAGTGGTGAATAATCTCACAAAACAATTAGAATACATTTTCTATTTATTATATTTAATGGGCTGGTTACCCATTCATAGCTGCTCTTAGAGGTGATTAGGGAATGCCTACCTCCCAGCGCCTAGTGTATATATCTAGTTGCAATTATCCTTCTTGGCAAACTGTCCACAAGTTCCTAGACAAAAGCAAGCGGTATGTTTTGCCATTCCACCAACTGTGACACTGAAGAAGGTTGAGTCGGCCTAGAACGAACCTGCCACTCCAATTTGTCCCAGAGGTTCTCAATGGGGTTAAAATCTCTGAGCTGGTTAGTCCACCCGGGTTACTGAATTTTCTGTATACTAGTCCAGCATTGCCCTGGAAACATGACAGGTAGCATTGTAGTGCTGATAATAAAAAATAGTTGTTTCCGTAGAACTGTAAGTACATGGGCTTCCCTACGAAGCGTTCGAAAGCCGCCACATTAGTGGCCATTTGGAACTCGAGTGCTGTGGTATGCATTTCGCTTGCGCAGAGGTGTCCAATCACTTTTGTCTACATAGTATAATTTGTTGTTATTGCTACTTACAAAGATAGAGATATCACAGTGTTATCGGTAATATTCCAGCTGCATATTGCCAGAGTAAAAAAATAACAGCACTGCTTATACCTGTCCTTCTTTCCCCAGGCCATAAAGTCTCTTCATTTTCACTACTTTCAGATGAGCCTTTTTTGATCGTCGGGATGAGGTTCTTGGGGCTGTAGAGTAACGTGATGAGAGGTAGGTGGAAATGGCGGAGGATGGAGGCGGCACAGGGGATCTGTATCATATAACAAAAGGAAACAAAGTCCTAGATTTCATAGTAACTATAAAACTACCTAATTGTGTACAGATTTGTTACAGGCATTTGATATATCCATATCTACTCTTTTAAACTCTACAACACAGTTCTTGTGTAACGTGAGGATAATAAATACACTAAGGCTAAGGGGCCTATTTATCTGCCCCTAAGTGCGTACGGACGGTTCTAATCTGTTTGAGCTGCTTCTTTTCGGTCTTCCTTGGAAGACCGAAAGAAGAGAGATGCTGGTTGACACTGGATAATGCATCGCTATGAGAAAAGCACGGTCTGTGCACACAGGTATCTTTATATAACTCAAAATGGATGAGGACCCAAAAATAAAATAAAAATTAGTCCTGTGTTATCCTAAATAGCCTTTTCCTCCTAAAATTAAGTGATCGCTTTGCACGTAGCATCACTAAATTGAAATTAGCAAGGGTGGATTAAAGGCCCTAAGAGATTCTTGGTTCGATAAAGCTCTGTTGTTTCATCCTGCATGGTTCTCTACCTTTAAACAGAACAATTATTATATCAGGGCTCGACAAATCCCGGGGTCAGGTCGCCATGGCTACTAGATTTTGCAGTGAGGGGGGAAGCAGATCCTCATCAGCTCTGGCGGAGATTCGTGCCTATAGTATTGCGGTGTTTATATCATGCACAGGAGTGCATGTGCTGAGTGTCGCCTGCGGTGACTGCTATGCCTCTGTCCGTACCGGCCTGCACTGATGACTCCTCTACAGCCTGGCCTGCTCTTATCCCTGCTGTCTGTCCCAGTCTACGCTGATCCTCCTGTTCGTCCCGGCTGTCTACTGTCTCCTATCTCCGGCTGCATAGAGCTCTCCGGTAGTAGGGTCTATGGCCCTCATTCAGAGGTGGTCGCAAGAAGCGATCGCTCTCTCTGAATGAGGGCGGCTGCTTGATTTTTTAAGTGCGGCCTCCTGGTCGCTAGCTAAGCTGTGGGTTACCACCCACAGCTTTAGCGACCGACCAGGGTGATGGTCGCGATGGTCAAGACCATCGCGACCATCGGGGCTTGCGACGAGACCCTAAGGTTGGGTCTCGGCAACCGCAAGCCCCAGGGAGCTTCCTGCTCTGATCGAGCAGGAAGCTCCCCACTGACATCACTGCTGATGTCAGTCCGGCCGCCCACAAAACGGCAGGCGTTCCGTAAGGAACGCCTCCGTTTGTGTAGCTACCCCCCGCCCCGCCTACAAAACGGGGCGAGCTGTCGATCAACTGCAGTCGATAATCTGCGAGAACATCGGCCGGCTAAGTGACTCATGGGGTCACGCAAGCTGGCAACCGCAGATGAGAGAAAGAGGCTAGGAAATCTCTGTCAGCCCTCCCTTCCCTCCCCCCAAAGGCGGCAACATGCCTCCTATTTGGGAAACGGAGACTGTTGCCGCCCCCTCCCAGCCCACAAACGGCAGCAGACTGTCAATAGCCGACAGCTGACAGTCTGCGTGCGATCATGCAGGACCCCTACTGCACGTGCGCAGTATGGCGCCTGCGCAGATTCCCGACCATCTGGAATCTGCGTTCAGCAGCGCACCAGCGTGCAATCCTGAATAAGGGCCAGTGTTCAGTCTGGCTTCAATGTTTACTAATATTTAACCTCAGTATGTTCCTAATTACAGATGAGTAAATAGATTTAGGGGAACAACATTTGTAAAGTTGAGAAAGACAAGCTTCTCAATGCCTGCGGTTTAAGAGAGAGTGGGCCTGTGTGCAGTCTCCGTGCGGGTCACCCTCCTCTGTCGTCAACACATGTGGTTAGGAGACTCTGGCACCTTGCCAGAATGTACGGCACAGGTGTCATTTTATTGGGCATTTGTCCACTGCACATGCGCAGATCTTCGGGAAAATGGCGCCAGCTGATTGCATCAGTAACTGCACCAGTGTCGACTGAGAGGTAAGTATAGGTTATGGGTGCAGGGTGTGCAGTGTGGGACCATGTGCACCTCACCCCCTGAGCCTATTATAGATAAGCCCATGCTTCCCAATACTATGTCTCAGCATTACTATGATGATACTCATGTTGATTCAATGGTTATTAATATGCTGGACTCTGGGCCTGATTCAGCAGCGTTCACAATTTCGATCGCAGCTGCGGTTTCGCACGGGACGCAGTACCGAAAATATGCTGTTTGCCAAAGTTCAGCTGGAATAAAGACGCACACTACTGGCTGCTTTCTCATATCCGTCCAATGTCGCTCTTCTTTGTAAACATCGGTACCATTGATGCACGTCGGCCAGACATGCAGCATTTACACCAGGTCTGACCAGCCGCAGACACTGCAAGTCTCCTTCCACGCAGAGAGCTCCCATTCTGTGTATGCAATCACAGTGGCTCATTTATGCACGCCCATGGAACGGCACTCAGACGTAGCGATACACCTGAGTTTTCCTGACCACCACCCCCAAACGCTGACAGCCTGTCACTCACTTAGCGATGGATTGCTCTGTGTGTCCGTAATCGCAATGCGATCGCTGCGCACGTGCAGTGTTGCTTATACGCATGCGCAATGGCAAACAATTGCTCGATGTGCGTCTGTAATTGCAATTGCGTTTTGTACTGAATCAGATCCTGTTACTTAAGGAAGCTCAATAGAACTTTTTTTTTTTTTTTAAACTGATTTTGTCCAGTAACATTTATTCATTAACTTTACTATAGATGGTACATGTACTCAAATTAAAGACAGAATGACAGGATAACAAAAGCATGTAAGATCTCACAGGAAAGGCTTAGTAACCTGATTTGTGTGACAGTGCTGAGCTGTCTACGCTGCACATCTTCAGTTTGGGGTATCTGAAGAAGCAACTTCAGTTCTTCTTTCAGTCTCTCAGATACGGTCCCAGACTCTGCATAGTCCACTATGTCATACATAATCGTTGTCCTTGGCATATTTTTCAGTGACAGCCTTCTCCAGCAGTTATCCCGCCCTCCACGATGTGCTGGCGTTTCATCAAGGTGACTTATATACTAAAAAAAGCACATGACCACATGAAATGTTATGTCAAATGATTTCCCTTTGCTGTGACTCATTAATGCAGGCTCTGCTGATGTAACATTACAAACCCTACTGGGCCTACACAAAGCAACAAACTACACTGCTGCCTAATAACCATCAAATAAAGAATTGTTACCATGACAGTGTCCTAAAAATCATAATTTCCTAGAGGGGAGATGCTGGTGGCCAGTGTAGGGGGCGGAGCAATGAGTACCACATCATCATGGTCCAGCCCCCTTTATGCAAAACAATGAATTGCGCAAAGGGGGTGGGGACACGAATCACAGTATGCTAAGCACTGTGTCATCACTCACCCCATCCCGCCTATTAGCGGTAATGGCAACAAGAAAGCAATAAACAAATGGGTATAAAGTCCTGGGGAAAATAACAGATAAGATAAATAATAAAAAAATGTTAATTCCTAAAACAGACATATGAACAAATACTGTTACATTCATTAATGTAAAGGTTGCTGGAATGCCAGAATACCATAACCTGTCTCTTACAGAGAGCACTGCAATTCCTCCAAATAGGAAACTGGATTCACCCCATCCCCTGTCATATGGAATGCACAGCTGGAAACTGCACTTCTTGTAGTGGATGCAGGTCCTGCACATCGGAGGACCATGTCTGGGAATTATATCATAAGCCCAATTTAGAGCTAAGCACACTTGACTGGTTTAGAATCTTTCTTAAATCTATCCCTGAAGCTGCATACACACACACAACGATTTAGTAAATGAACGATTTTAGTAAATGATTTTCGTTCATTTTTTCAAGGGAAAAATGAACGAAAATCGTTTACTAAAATCGTTCATTTACTAAATGTAATGAACGATTTATTTGAACTACAAACGATTTTTGCATATTCCCTTACTGAAAATCGTTGAGTTGGTCAGTCTCACTGAACTACAAACTACAAACGTGAACACGCATGAACGATAATCGTTCATCGTTTTAACTCAGAAAGTGAACGATTTTTTTCAACGATTGAACGATATCATTATCGATAATCGTTCAAAAAATCGTTGTGTGTGTATACACCTTTAAGCTGCATACACACACAACGATTTTGTTACCAACGATTTTATGAACGATTTTCTGTCAGATTATCTGTCAGATTTTTTATAGTGTAATGAATGATTTTTTTGAACTACAAATGATTTTTGCATTTTCCCTTAATGAAAATCGTTCAGTTGGTCAGTCTGACTAAACTACAAGCTACAAACTACAAACATGAACGCGCATGAACGATAATCGTTCATCGTTTTAACTCAGAAAGTGAACGAGTTTTACAACGATTGAACGATAAACAATATCGTTAACGATAATCGTTCAAAAAATCGCTGTGTGTGTATGCAGCTTAAGACCTCAAAAGTGAGAGCCTGCGTGTCCTACTAAATGCACACACAAATGAACCCCGCTCCCCCTCCCAATTTATGTTACATGAAAATCTAACTACCGACGCAAGTTGTGCACACATCAGGTTTACACTAGAGATGTGCGCTGACCCACGTGTTTTGGTTTTGGATCTGGATTCATCTTTGTGTCTTGGTTTTGCAAATCACCCTCAAGTGTTTTCGTTTTGGATCTGGATTTTTTTTAAATTGGGATTTGGATTTCTGGAGAACCGAACCGCACATCTCTAGTTTACACCAATATGTATGTATCTTTGTTGTACACATCCGATTACATGCAATTCTAACTTGAGCCAAATGTGTCCATAAAGATAGGCAAAAATTTAAAAAACATTCTTTTACCTAAAAGCACACAAATATTCCCAAGAACACACTTGCAGTGACAGTTGGGATATTGACCGCATTCCGTGTGCCGCACACCCTGCTCCCAGAACAAACTTTTCCATTGTTACTGAGCTGCCGGTGGCACCATCTTTCCGGCAATGTCTTTGGAAAGATAGTGCTGGTAGGGGACATAGCAAAGACTCTGGTGCTGTGGCAGTCTTTGCTATCTTCTGCACATGCAACAATTTTCTGGAGACATTACCAGGAAGCAGGCCTGCTGAGAGCCGCGGCGGGCCCGGGTAATAGGGGGGGTGTGGCCTAATCGTGGGAGGCGTGGCCACGCCCCCTTCCCGGGAAAAAAAAAAAAAGATTTGCAGCGCTGCGCGCTGGGGAGGGGGGCGCTCTGGGCCCCCTCAGCCCTGCTCAAAGCCAGGGGGGGCGCGATCAGTGTGATCGCTCCCCCCCACAGGCATAGGAGACTGCTGTGGCTGCTGCTCAGCAGCCACGAGCAGTCTCCACTGCAGCTCAGCACACACTGTGTGCTGGGCTGCTGTGAGGGAGGGGGAGCGGCGCCGGGCCCCTCAGGAGGCCCGGGCCCCGGTAATCTGTACCCACTCCCCCCCCCTCTCGGCGCCCCTGCCAGGAAGATAGTGCCCTTGCCAGCCAGGTATAAGGGGGGGGCACTGCACACAGACCACTCCCCACTTGTGAAAAGGCCTCTGGTATCATGGATAAAGCGTGGTGTAGAAACCAGAGAAAAGGACGGACAGGGAGTAGCTAGGGGCATTAGGTGGAGGCTCGGAAGGCCATAGGGCTGTCTGTTGCATATCATTGGTGTAAACAATGTATAAAATAATCAATATATATGCATACATGACTAAGTACATGTTTAGTTCCTTTATTGAAATATGGAGTACGCTACTGCGTGATTTTCCTTTAGGGAAACATCTTTCCTGTACCAAGATGGCCACCATTTTTAGTCTTCTGCGCATGCGTGAATCCATCTTGTCAGATTGTGTAAGAGTGCCACAGTGGAACACAGACCGCTCCATGAGACCATGCAGTATATGCTGGCTAGAGACCACAAAAGGGCCAAACTGTTTATTTGTATATGCACCACTACCCACATTCAATCACCAAACTGTAATCTGTATATTCTGCTTTATCCAGGACACTGACTGTATGTAACTGTGAGTATGGCTATACAAACATACTACCGTATATACTCGAGTATAAGCCGACTTGTTTCAGCACATTTTTTGTGCTGAAAAAGTACCCCCTCGGCTTATACTCGAGTGAAGTGTAGCGCTGACCAGACGGAGTTCGGTCAGCGCTACACAGCACAAACACACAGCCGCCGGAGCCGGCAGCTGTGTGTTTGCTGTAATCAGCAGCCGCTGAGAGTCTGTCAGACTCTCAGAGGCTGCTGCTGCTCCCACTGCGGGAGCCATCTTCTGGCTCCCGCAGTGGGTAATGGGAGACACGTCGTCATGACGACGTCTCTCCCATGCAAAGCAGCCGGAGGAGCGGATAGCGGCGGGACCAGGAGCGGGAGTTTCAGGTAAGCGATTTTTTTTTTTATTATTATCACATCTCTCTCTACTGGGGGGGGGACGGGGACTACAGGGGGCACTACCAGGGGGCGATTACTACAGGGGGCGATCACTACAGGGGGCACTACCAGGGGGCGATTACTACAGGGGCACTAAAAGGGAGGATTACCACTGGGGGAACTACCAGGGGAGGATTACTACAGGGGGCACTACCAGGGGGGGATTACTACAGGGGGCACTAAAAGGGGGGGATCACCACTGGAGGCACTGAAAGGGGGGATTACCACTGGGTGCACTACCAGGAGGGATTACTACTGGGGGCACAACCAGGGGGAATTACTACTGGGGGCACTATCAGCTGCTGCCATTTCCCACACTAGGCTTATACTCGAGTCAATAAGTTTTCCCAGTTTTTTGGGGTATAAGTAGGTACCTCGGCTTATATTCGGGGCAGCTTATACTCGAGTATATACGGTACTTTACAATAAACAAAACTACTGGTTAAGTCCCGAGCTGTTTAGTACATCTGGTGAATCCGCTGGTGTATACTATTTATCACCGCCAAATAGTGCACACATATCAACACCTTTATGTAAAGTTCTGGCCTCTTTTTCTTACCTGCATGTAATCTTTGAATGTTGCCACATCCACAACATCTGTTATTCTGTGTTTCTGATACTCCAGTTGATCACAAATTAATTGCTCGTAATATGCACGGTGTCCCATCAACTTGCAAGCGTCGGTTGCAGCCTGCAAAATAGTATATATATATGATATGATATGTAAATTTGGCACTCCTGCTGTTGAAAGCTCCTTGCCTGGGTGCCACAGTCAATATAGTATACAAGTCCTTAGGTAGTACTACGCACGTACAAACCACACTTGGCACTCCAGGATTTTTATAGAAATATTTTATCTTATTGACGTATATTCATCGTGAGGACAGGGCTCTGCGCAGCCCAGAAACGTTGTTGCACAAACTAAGATAAAATATTTCTATAAAAATCCTGGAGTGCCAAGTTTGGTTTGTACGTGCGTAGTACTACCTAAAGACAGAACCGAGACATGGGTCTGTTATTATAAATAGTAAGGGGCAGTTATGCATGACATCCGCTGGCTATTGTAATGTGTCTACAGTGACTGGTTCTCGTTTCATGTCTCTGCCCTTTGCTGTCTATCTCAGCCATAGTGTACCACTGGTAGCTACACAGAAGTGGCTTTCACCACGGACTGCAGTATTGTGGATGGCTGATGATGCTGCTGCCTTGTAATAACAGCACACACTTTCCTGTCCAACCGCTACAATTGTTATACTGCTTTCTTATGTATCAGGTGTTCCCCAAATCTCTTGTGTTGTATGCTCATCAGGGCAGGATCATGTTTACCATATGCTTCATGTCATTGTATGTAATATGATTGCACTATGATCATATCAATGTACAGGGCTGCGAAACATGACAGCGCTTAATAAATAAACAATTATTATACTGACATCACCCAGGCATCATTGGACTGCGAAAAGTAGGGGCAGGGACAGTGACGTTACATTAAGTGGTAGTTTCATTTCAGATTGGGAGATTCCAAACCACCAGGCATTGGGGACTCATTCAGGGTATAAGGTGAATAACTGTGCGCCAGGCATCTATCCACAGACACATGAGCGCTTGGGGGGCAGCCAGGCATGTCCGTAAGTGCAGGGCATGCCCCCAACAGTGATGTAAAGGGGGCGCGTCTTAAAGACACGCCCCCTTTTCACATGGCCTTTGTCGCGCGCCAGAGTGCCCTTTCTCAAGGTCTGGCGCCCTACCTAGAGTGAACACTAACTGTGTTGTGGGACAGGTGATCAGCAGTCATAGAATTTCCTGACTACACTTCCCTTTAAAAATGTTTTTCGATTTTGCAATGTGCAGGACTGCCATCAGGAGGCTACAGCCGTGATTAATGTAGCAGGCCTGGGCTCAGAGGAGGCCTTCAGCGCGACGATAATCCTACCTGCGAACTGCTTCTTATTCACTGTAAGAGGCAATTTGCTGCTTTGGGTAGTGATCAGTGGCACTTATTATAGATGGGGCAGGGCACAGGAGTTGCGTGCTCCAAGCCCCTTCTCAGAGAAGGCAGATGAATTTTGTCTCATTTCCTGTCCCTAACTCTCTAATTCCTTTTTTCTCCTCAAAATTTAGTATTGGGGGTGGGGGCAGGCAGTCTCAGTAATGTGCACCTTCAGTTATATCCCACCATATTTAAAATACATATTTCTCAGCATGCAATACCCAGGACTTGAACTCACAACCTCACATACTACAGTCAGACACCTTACGCATGGAGCTATTTGCCTGATATTGTAAGTACATGAAGCTAGTTGTAATTGTCAGATTAAACCATTGCAGCTAAGCAGATCTAAGTAGTGTGTGGCTGTATGTAGTGTGTGGTTGTGCACAACATAGATCTGCTTGGCTGTAATGGTTTAATGCCTTTACTGTAAACATAGTGCATGGCAAATTATTATATTTACAGTGCATCGTCGTCCCCATAGCAAAACTTATTTAGGGGCACAGCGTTGCCACTGTAGCCTCCCGGACCCATTGATCTGCTCTGAAAATAGCAGCAAAGAGGCCTTTTTTGAGTATGCGTGCCCAGTAAGTGCGCCCAATGCACATCTATGGTGCACCACCTGCACCCACATTTCTTTCACCACTGCAAATATAGTTGCATTGATTTACTTAAATGAAGGCAATTTATACGTCACCTCACTGGAAGGGTTAATTATTCTCTTCCCACTGATGTATCGGTTGCCGTGGCCACCTGAACAGTGGAATATCTTAAAGACAATGAATGGTGGGAACTCATAACCAGAAAATCTGTAACAGAAAAACTTTATGTTACATTACCCTGCGTTTGTCATTGAGATGAGACTCACTGCAAAGATCTGCCAGTAGCTAACTTTATCAGGTTATTACAATCGTTCTTTTCAAATTGTCTTCTTTTAGTGAAGACAGGAATTTTGGTCTTTTTATTATTATTATTGTTTATTTACATGGTGCTATACAGGCTCCACAGCGTCGTACAACACAGCGATATCGTTATCGTTCAGTCGTCCACTTTATCGTCCATTTTTTGAACACCAAAAAGATGAACGATGACGACAACGCGCGTTCCCGCGGGTCGTTCGCCATCATCGCTCATCGGGCTGACATACAGGCCAACCTGACGATCTCGTCAGCTTGCTGCATGTCAGGAAATGGGGGAGAGAGCCTGACGCTGAATGATATCGTTAATGATATCGTTCAGCGGCTGTGCTCAATGTCATGAACGACATTGAGCACAGCCTGCCGGGGACAACACTACACGATATCGCTCAGGGAGCATATCGTGTAGTGTGTACCCACCATTAGAGGGTACCTACGTCATGGAAGGCATATACTCCCAAGATTTCATGTTTCTATGTCCAGAGGTTTGGGCTGGGCGTTGATGAGTCAGTCAGGACATTTAATTTATATATATATATGTATATATATATATATATATATATATATAACATAATTGCAGTGCAGAGTACTACTTATGTAGAGAGAATCGAGGGGAGAGGCCCTGCTCGGTAGAGTTTACAATCTGACTATTGGTGGACACAAAGAGGGTGAGGGTACCAGGGTTGGGGAGTGCAGAGGCTTGGCAATAGGAGTGCTAGGCTTCAGTTAAGAAAATTAGCTTTAAGGAGGGCATGTCTGAAGACTGGGAAGATGCAGGCAAGTCTGAATCGGCACGGGAGAAGACCTGGAGATAGAGGGAGGAGGTAATCAGGGAGCAGGACAGGAGGCAGAGGGAAGCGGGTGGGAGGGAGTGTGAGTGGAAAAAAGGCTGGTAATATAGGGGGGAGCACATTGGTTTAGGGCTATGTGGGTGGGAGCGAAAAGTTTTTTGCTTCTGAGTAGGACAGTGAGCCAGTTAAGTTACTGGCAGAGCGGGGCAGCAGAGGTAGAGTGACGAGACACAAAAATGAGGCAGGCAGCAGAATTAAGGATAGATTGAAAGGACAAGTTGGGAAATGGGAAAGCCAGGGAGGAGTAGATTACAGTAGTCAAGGTGAGAGATTATGAGATCATGAAAAAGAGATTTAGTAGCATCCAGAGTGAGAAAATGACGATCTTGGAAAGTGGAAACGACAGGATTGGGACAGGGACTGGATGTGGGGGGAGAAGGAAAGAGCAGAGTTAAGAATAATCCCCAGACAACAGTCTTGGGGAACAATGGAAAGGGCAATGTTATAAATAGAGAGGAAGACTTCAGTTTCGGAAATGTTGAGTTTACGGAAGCATTGTGGGACACAGGAGGAGACAATTTACAGACAGGAGGTGACATGGCAGCGGTCCAGAGGGGAGAGATCAGGCGAAAATAAGTACATTTTGGTATCATCAGCAAAAAGGTGGTAGCAGAGACCAAAGGAGCTGATGAGTTCTCATAGGGAGCAGGTGTAGAGGGAGGAGTACCAAGGACAGAGCCTTGAGGTACCTCAAAGGGAAGTTGAAGTGGTGGAGGGTTAGAGGTGTGTGTAGATACCAAGAAAGACTGGTTGGACAAGTAAGAGATGAACAAGGAGAGATCAAAGTCATGGAGCCAGAAAGAGTGGAGGCTTCGCAGGAGGAGGAGGTATTCAACAGAACTGAATGCTGCTGTGAGGTCGAGGAATACGAGAATAGAGAAATGGCCTTTGGATTTGGCCGTGTAGAGGTCATCAGTGACCGTGGTGAGGGCAGCTTTCAGTGGAATGCAGACACTGAAAGAATGATTGGAGTGGGTCAAGGATTTAGTATAGAGAGAGGAGGTGAGGTGGTTGTACACTACCTGCTTGAGGAACTATGAGGCATAGGGGAAGAGTGCTCGGTGTTATTTAAAAGGGTCAGTTGTATATTTTAGGAATCCCTGTCTGGTCAGGTCCATTGTGTCCCTACAAAAGCCTTACATGGCTTTTAGGTTTTACTTGTGATGTCTTTTGTTCTATACATATGGAAAAACCTAACTCTAAATAACACAACTGCTGTCATTTTGCGCTATTATTAATAGTAACAAGAAATAAAGACAGATGTAAAAAAGATTTAAACATTACAACTACAGTACGTTCTATAATTGATTGAACTGTATTTAAAAAATAAATAAATAAGATAGAACTAAGGCCCTGATTCAGACCCGTACGCTGCCGGAGGCAGCTTGCAGGTCTGAAGGGCGTTTTTGTTTTTCTTTTATTGACCGGCCTTCTGGCCCTCGCTATGCCGTGGGTGACCACCCACAGCTTTAGTGAGCGGCCAGGTGATGGTCGCGATGGTCCCGACCATCGGGCTTGCGACGAGACCCTTGTAGTAGGGTCTCATCTGCCGCAAGCCCCAGTGAGCTTCCGTGATGTCAGTAGGGCCGCCCCCAAATGGCAGGCGTCCCTTCAAGAATGCCTCCGTTTGGCAAGCCACCCCCCCGCCCCGCCTACAAAACGGGGCGAGCTGTCGATCAACATCGACAGCCGCCCCGTTTGTAGCGAACCCCGGAGCAAGTGAATTTCTCAGCCGCTCCAGGACTCGCGCGTGCGCACTGCCCGGCCATCGACCCGCTTGCGAGCGGTCTGAATCAGGCCCTATATGTTTTGTGCACAGTTTTATCCATACAAAATAAACCATTTCAAATCTATAGTTAAATATGTATACACTTTATGCAGGTTTTTATGATAATACCCCTTCAATAATAATGTGATGTGCCCATTTATTATGCAACATTGCTGAACTTATCAAGATATTGTTGCTTTGAGAGTGATGTTAGCTTCATCAAACCAAAGTGTACCTGAATCTTACTTTACACCGCATGCTGGGATCTCTTAACAGTTCTGCTTCCAGTGGGCTGACTTTCTTCAGAATCCCATATGTTGCACATGTTTCCTATAAATAATTAATTAAAAAATTAAAGTTGAGCCATCACTATTACATTATTGATGGGCAACCTCCAGGATTTTAGGGGCCTCACCCCCAATCTTGGCTCCTCCAATAGAGCACATAGGGGGTCATTCAGACCCACTCGCGAGCGGCAGGTCGATGTTCCCCACTGCGCATGCGCATGACGGAGGGAGCTCCGTCGCGCACATGCGCGAGACCCGGCGAGCGACGGGCTTTCCATCGCTCGGGGTCTCGCACCAAAGGGGGCGTGCTGTCGATGTTGATTGACAGCACGCCCCCTTTGGTGGGCGTGCCTGCCAGACGGAGGCGTTCCCAAGGGAACGCCTACCGTCTGAAGCCGGCCCCACTGACATCACTAGTGATGTCAGTGGGAGTGATTTTGGCTCTGATAGAGCCAAAATCACTCCAGGGCTTGTGGCTGGGAAACCCGACCACAGGGTTTCCCTCGCAAGTCCGATGGTCGCGATGGTCAAGACCATCGCGACCATCTTTTTGCACGCTCGTATATGCTGTGGGTGGTGACCCACAGCTATACGAGGACGCTCCATTTTAATGGAGGAGGGCCCTGATTCAGAGCGAGCGCTCTGGTCAGAGCGTCCAGCTCTGAATCAGGCCCATAGTTCATTTCAGTCGTATGCAAATCAGATTCAGGACCACAATGGGCTTTTGCATTGCAGTGACTTATACTTACAGCGGCCCGGGCAGCATGTTTAAGGAGCTTAAAAAGCTGTCTGTTGTGGTGGCACCTCCATGCTCTTTGAATGCGGATAGCAGCAACTCCAATATCAAGTCTAGACAAAAAAAAAAGTAAACCATAATGTTAATTCTGAGCTTACAGAAGCAGTGTGTTATCTGTCTCATGACAGAATTGTCCACAATGGCAATCACCCCGTCACTGCTCCATTTAGTTGGCGTTATATCTAGCAGAAAGCATCAAACAAAGGACTTGTCAAATAGATCATTAACACCTATGAGAAGCGTTTCCAGAGTAATGCAAGGAGGCGGCAGGATGAGCACAGGAATTAATGATCACTTTTTAAGGCTTTGTCCGAAATACTGATTCCAGCAGGTGGGACCTAAAGCACACAGAGTGCACCCACCAATATAACTGTCCAAATTTTGGTTTTTATATTTAGTTTTCAGATTGTAATAAATATATTTTTTGTTAACTCTCACACACCTCACAAATACCCTTTACATAATTGTTCCTTTACTTAAAGAGAACAATAAACCATACTACAATGTCTCATCTCACCAGTATTTGCACTGTATTTTCATTTTCTTTATACAATCGCTGCAGTGACTGAGACAGAGGCCCTTATATCCCCACCGTTATGCAACAGTATTGTGCATAGAGCCCACAGCATGTAAATTTGTGCGTTTACAATGCCATGACTGATTTTTAGTCCCAGCTGGCGTGGCTCATTTCAATAAACTGTGTTCAACTCCTGCCCACAAGGGTACACCGTCTCCTTGATTTATGTTTCACGGAAATGGCACAAAAACTCCTCCTTCCCTGATGAAGGAGTGTTTAACATAGATGGGTGCACAGCTCAATACAGAACAGTGTGACGTTATTTACACGACTCCTATCACAACCTGATGTTATAAATGCCCCCCACAATTTAATCACGTTAACTCTATTAACTATATTATAGGATGACCAAACAAGGCTGAAGTACCTTAGTAGCAGGGGGTGCAGCTGCTACAGGGCCAGCAGCTGGTTGGAGAGTACGGTCATCTCACCTGTCATGGTCCATGTGTGATTGTTTTGTTTTTCACCCTTTGACATAAGGGGCGGACTTCAATTCATTCCAGCCCCTATCGCGCCTGACTGAGCTATTCAATTCTTGCTCCTGTCAGGCGCGATCAGCTGCCAGCGCTACATTGCAGCTCGCAGCCCCAGGGGGATGAGAGCAGAAATATGCGAAAAGTGACCTGTTTGGGCGCCCAAACAGCACTTTTCGCACTCGCGCCCAGCACTTTAGTTCGGGTTTAGCTGCTTTACGCGGCTAAACCTGAACTCTATGGGCGCAATCAGCGCGAAATCGGAAGCAATTGAATAGCGGCCCGCGATCTCCCGTCACTTTAGACGGGTGATCCGGACCGCGTAATCAATTGAATTCCGCCCACGGTCCCTTATAAAACTTTGCCATGGGGCACAAAACTGTCTTAATACATCCCTGATGCCCACACATTTCTATTGGTCTTATAACCATGAGATAGTCATTAAAATCATCACATTGTAACCTCAATAAAGATCCACATCTCTACCTGCTTCCTTACAATGTAATGTCTATTTCTGCATATAAGCTATCTGTCCTAAAATATGGCTTCAAGACGGATTGACTGGATTATTCCCTTTGCTATCTTGAAGCTCCTGCCCTGACTTCCTTCTTCGTTAAGACTACCCTTGTCGAAATAATCTCTCTCTTATAGCCAGAACTAGGTGTAAATCTGAGAAGCCCATGCATATGTTTCTTTACATTTTTTTCCCTTTAATTAAGCAGTATTATAGGCTATTTGTATGTTGTTTTAAAGTTTACATGTGTTTTGTACTTTGACATTTATATTGCAATTTAAAAAAAAAAAATCTATTGTTCAATTAGAGGATCTGGTATTACGGATGTTCCTTTATTCTGCAGGCACTTACTAACCTGTATGTTATGCACTTAAATATAAATAAGTTACAACTGTCAATGTTATGCACCCAGTGTTTTTATATTATGGAGTCATAATACACTGCATACACTGAAACATGACATCAAAGGAATACTCACTTATGTATTATTAGAGATTGCTTAGCTTTAACATGATCTTTTGTTGGCGGGGGCGATTCTATAGAAGCACTGGCAGGAAGACTGATGGATATTGATGTGCTTGACATTCCATATAAATACATAATCCTGCAAAATAAATGTAATAAATTACATAGATTGCTCTGTGGTGACTTATTCAAGAAACAGGAGTTGTTGAAAAAGTAGACCAAGATAATGGGGGTAATTTCCATTAGGCAAGGAAAATGCAAAACTATCTTGTGGCGAGTTTGGTATGGCATTGTAGTCCCTTGGTGTGTACCTCAATGACCCAGGCACTCTAGGTGCAGCAGGTGGATGGTTTAGGCCAGGGGTGGGGAACGTCCGGCCAGTGGGTCATATAATATAAGGCATGCAAAATCATTTGATCTAGCCCTGCCAAGGCAACTGCAGGCGGGACTCGAAAATCAATAAAGCTAGGAGCTTTTTTCAGCTAGCCTCGGCTGGCTAGCAGGGTGCCTAGAATGGCACCCTGCAACAAGAATCTATGCAACAGTAGCACCTGGAGCTTCCTTAGAACGCTTCAGATGGTCAAACTACTGCCCTTACAGCTCCCTGTAATCACCGGCGATTGTGGCCCCGCCCCCTTCATGTGCCGTTACGCGGAGGGACCTTGGTCTGCACCGGGCCCGCAAATGATTTTATAAATATCAAAATGGCCTGGTTTAGAACCTGCTGACAATCCTATGACCAGCCTATTACAAGAGAATTCTCAAATTACTATAATTTAACTGCTCAGCTGAGTCTTATTGTAATTATATAGGGTTCTTGTCTCCTGGTATTAATGTGAATTACTTTACTTTCCTGTAAGCACATCTGCTTTGCTCAAGTGATACAAAAATGGTCACCTATACAATAAAATTAGTCTGTGTCTCATTATTTAATAAGAGTCAAACAGTATGTAATATGTCTTTTTCACGTTCAGTACTTAGGCCCTCATTCAGAGCCGGACGCTCTGAGCAGAGCGCACGCTCTGAATGAGGGCCGTCCTCCATAATTATGGAGCGTCCTCCTGGACGCTCGTATAGCTGTGGGTCACCACCCACAGCCTATACGAGCGTGCAGGTTGATGGCCGCGATGGTCTTGACCATCGCGACCATCGCCACTGCGAGCCGGAGCCTGCGGTTGAGTTTCTCAACCGCAAGGCCCGGAGTGATTTTGGCTCTATCAGAGCCAAAATCACTCCCACTGACATCACTAGTGATGTCAGTGGGCCGGCTTCTGACGGTAGGCGTTCCCTTGGGAACGCCCCCGTCTGGGAGGCACGCCCCCGGCACGCCCACCAAAGGGGGCGTGCTGTCAATCAACATCGACAGCACGCCCCCTTTGATCAGACACAACAGGCGAAGGAAAGTCCTTCACTCGTCGCATCTGGCGCATGCGCACGACGGAGCTCTTGCTGTCGTGCGCATGCGCAGTACACACCATTGACCCACTTGCGAGCGGACAGCCGCTTGCGAGTGGGTCTGAATCAGGCCCTTAGTGTAGTTATTTATAGGTTAATAGTTAGAAAAGGTATGAAGGAAAACAAATTACCGTATATACTCGAGTATAAGCCGAGTTTTTCAGCACAAAAAATGTGCTGAAAAAGTACCCCCTCGGCTTATACTCGAGTCAAGTGTAGCGCTGACCGGACGGAGTTCGGTCAGCGCTACACACTGCCAAACACACAGCCGCCGGAGCCGGCAGCTGCGTGTTTGGTGTAATCAGCAGCCGCTGAGAGTCTGTCAGACTCTCAGCGGCTGCTGCTGCTCCCACTGCGGGAGCCATCTTCCGGCTCCCGCAGTGGGTGATGGGAGACACGTCGTCATGACGACGTCTCTCCCATGCAAAGCGGCCGGAGGAGCGGGCAGCGGCGGGACCAGGAGCGGGAGTTTAAGGTAAGTGTTTATTTTTTTTTTATTCTTTTCACGTCTCTCTCTACTAGGGGGGGGGGGACTACAGGGGGCACTACCAGGTGGCGATGACTACAGGGGGCACTACCAGGGGGCATTATCAGGGGGTGATTACTACAGGGGGCACTACCAAAGGGCATTATCAGGGGGCGATTACTACAGGGGGCACTAAAAGGGGGGATTACCACTGGGGGAACTACAAGGGGGGATTACTACAGGGGGCACTACCAGGGGGGGATTACTACAGGGGGCACTAAAAGGGGGGATTACTACAGGAGGCACTGAAAGGGGGGATTACCACTGGGGGCACTACCAGGAGGGATTACTACTGGGGGCACAACCAGGGGGGATTACCACTGGGGGCACTACCAGGAGGGATTACTACTGGGGGCACAACCAGGGGGGATTACCACTGGGGGCACTACCAGGAGGGATTACTACTGGGGGCACAACCAGGGGGAATTACTACTGGGGGCACTACCAGCTGCTGCCATTTGCCACACTAGGCTTATACTCGAGTCAGTAAGTTTTCCCAGTTTTTTTGGTAAAAGTAGGTACCTCGGCTTATATTCGGGTCGACTTATACTCGAGTATATACGGTACAAGCTTCAAATATATAGTGTGTCTGATACCTAGACACACTGAAAGCTCCCAATGTTCAATGCAATGAATGCAGCTTATTAGGAAGCAGTGCCACTAGTGCTCAATTGTACAGGATATGAATGTTTATGTACCTACTGTACCATTATAGCAGGTTTTCAATAGGGCACAAGGGGGCATTTTCCAAAGTCAGTGAATTAATGGGGAATGAAAAATAAAATAAAAAAGACAGATAAAAAAGGTAAACAATGGCAAAAGTAACCACACAAGCATAAGCAATGAGACAAGGGGCAGCAGACAGGGGGAGGGGGGCGGGGGTCAAGGATAGACCAGGTATAGGCAACCTTTGGCACTAGTGCCACAAGTGTGCATAATTGTGTCTCTCCTACTATAATGGTCTGTCTCCTATTATGCGCTCTGAACTGCTCCTCCCGTCATGTACCACCTCTTTTCCTTACAGAGGGGACATTTTATGGCACGCTAGACCTTGGCCAAACTGGAAATGTCCCAACTATGGCCTGCATATATGCAGCGAAGCCTGGGCCTCTGCTGAGTGAGTGAATCACTGTTAGTCCTGCTCACAGCTGAATAACAGTACTGTATGCTGAAGCAGGTCTTTGTTTCCACACTACAAATTTTCAACGTAACCTGAGAAAACTAGCTTCAAAAAAAGTGAAGGACAGGGAAACTGCTAGCATTTTTAGCACCCACTTACTACTGGGGTAAAATGTTTGTCTGTGTTGTAATGATGGTGGGGGAACTGCACAAATGTTTCTGGCTGGTGATGCAGAACATCGGACACCCAAAGAGAAAAACGATGCCTACCACCCAGGAGAGGCCGTTATGTAGACAACAAAATAATGGGGCAGACAACAAACATGAAACAAAAGAAAAAACTGATTTAAGACAAGAGTTAACTGGATAGATAGATAGATAGATAGATAGATAGATAGATAGATAGATAGATAGATAGATAGATAGATAGATAGATATGAAGGTGATAGATAGATAGATAGATAATGATAGATAGATAGATAGATAGATAGATAGATAGATAGATAGATAGATAGATAGATAGATAGATAGATAGATAGATATGATACAGTTAGATAGATAATAGATAGATAGATAGATAGATAGATAGATAGATAGATAGATAGATAGATAGATAGATAGATAGATAGATAGATATGAAGTAGACAGATAGATAGATATGATACAGATAGATAGCAGATAGATAGATAGATAGATAGATAGATAGATAGATAGATAGATAGATAGATAGATAGATATGATACAGTTAGATAGATAGATGATAGATAGATATGATACAGATAGATAGATAGATAGATAGATAGATAGATAGATAGATAGATAGATAGATAGATAGATAGATAGGTGAAATATAGATAGATAAAATATGATTAGATACACAACTTTATATACCCCTATAGTCTGATAAAAGTCACCATGATCTCACAGCCTTGCACAACCCGGCGTCTGCAGTTGCCATAGCAAACCAGCCCAGCCACGTCATGCGCTTATTTGGGCATACCTAAACAAAAATGGCGTAGAAAGCACCAAACCACGGACTCCTTCCCCTTTATAATGGCAGTGAATGTGCAGAAGAGTCACTCACCTGTCGTTAGATCAGGGTCAGCGGCACGTTGGAGATAGCATAGCTCGCAGCAATATGAGTTAGGGTCTGCGCTGTAATTAGTACTTATAGTCATTCCTTGCGCTTGTAAAAGTGTTTGTCCCACGCGAGCCGCCGTCGCTGGTGTGTTGCTAGGGTAGGGCTTGTGCGTTGCTAAGGGGACCGTGGCCTGGCTTCCTGCTGCAGCCTGACCTCCCCTCCGCTGCCATGTTCAAGGTGAGACATGAAAGCATGTATAAAGGAAGGAGCCGAGCACCGCCTCCAGCCAGTACCGGGAGGGTTACATGCACCCGGCGGCACCACCGTGTAGCTGCAGCCTGGGCTGGCTTCATAATGCTAAGTAGTAACCCTCACATAGGGATCAGTGACCAATGCTTCACTGCCAGGCATGGGGGACCTGTGGCTCTCCTGTACTTGTGTAACTACAACTCATAGCATGCCTGGCTAATAGGTAGTGCTGGGACTTGTAGTTCTACATTAGGCAGTAAACCACAGGCTGCCTCTTTCTGGATTATACAGTCAGAGCTACAGGAGTTTAATCATTTTATATGATCAAAATTGAAATAAAACTGCATGTACATTATAACCTTAGAACATTACACAGTGCACGACTTGTCGCATATATAATAATATAATACATATACGAGGGGGTATCATAAAATTTAAAGTATCAGCATGAGCAGAATGAGAGAGAGTTAAATGTTGTACTTTGTTGTACTACGTGGTTGCCCTGCCAGCATTTTTTGACCTTCTGTCACCCATCATTATAGAAGTCCTGCGATTGCCTTGAGATCCACTATTCCACTTCCAGAATTACATCATTTGTGTTGTCAAATCGCCTACCCCGAAGTGGCTTCTTCATCTCGGGGAAGAGAAAAAAGTCGCTGGGTGCGAGATCAGGCGAATAGCGGGGATGGGGCAAAATTTAATTGTCACACCTATCAGCTTCCACAGCGAATGCTTGGATGGAATGTGCTGGTGCATTGTCAGTTAGGAGACGAATGCCTCTTCTGGTCATACATTGGTGCTTTTCTGTCACAGCATCTCACAATTTCTGCAGAACGGGGCAGTTGTAAGCGCTGGTGATATTCTGACCCTTTAGAACAGGGGTGGGGAACCTTTATTCTGCCGAGGGCCATTTTGATATATATAACATTATTTGCGGGCCCGGTGCAGGCCACGCTTCCTTCATGTGATGTCACATGGGGTGGGGCCACAATCACCGGTGACTACAGCAATGCCCGGAGCATCCTGAGGATGCTTCGGGGAGCTGTAAGGACAGCAGTGTGACCTTCTAAAGCATCCTAAGGATGCTCCTGGCGGCACTGCTGCATAGATTCTGGCTGCAGTGTGCCATTCAAGACACCTTGCTAGCCAGATGAGGCTAGCAGATAAAAGCTCTGAGGGCCAGACCAAATGACTCCGCGGGCCTTATATGGCCCCCAAGCCTGAGGTTCCCCATCCCTGCTTTAGAAGGTAATCGGTTAGGATTAAGCTGAGACGGTCCCAAAAAATGGTCAGCATGACCTTCCCTGCAGATTTCTGCACCTTAGCCTTTTTTTGGGAGAGGGGGGTAGGCGGGAGGAGGAGTTTTTCCACTTCTTGCTCATTTCTTAGGTCTCCGGATCATACAGGTAGACCAGGCATTCATCCATAGTTATGTAACTATGCAAAGAAATTTTCTTCATCCTGCTCCAACAGAGTCAACATCTGCTGCGAAAGTTCACATCGAGTTTGCTTGTGAAATGGGGTCAGCAAGCTGGGAACCCATCGTGATGACACCTTAGACATATGCAGTTGCTCATTATTTAATCTTCCACACACTTCCATAACTAATGCCGCATTTCCACTTGCCAACTGAGGAACGCTTGAACGATTACGACATCGTAATCGTTCAGTCGTTCCTCATCCTGTAGGTGCCTACACTGAACGATATGTCGTTCAGTGCAGGCACCCTCCCTCATCCCCGAACATACCCAATCTGTCGTTATCGGCAGATTGACCGGCTTGTTCAGGTAATGATTGATGTCAGAAACGACCAGCCTTTCCGACATTATACTGCCCGATTTATTCACGTTTAATGAGCTATTGAATGATTACGATGTCGTAATCGTTCAGTCGCTCTGTTTAATCGGCAAGTGGATGAACGGCTTAAGACCAACTTCTTTTTTTATGATCATTCAATGGTTAGTCGTCTGTCTTTGACTACAAGAGCCTCCACTTTCTTTAACGTGTCAAGATCATCCGTGATTGAGGGTATCCCGAATCGTGGCTCATCTGAGAGGGCCATGTGTACAGTTTGAAAGTTCCTTTTCCACCTCACAGAAGTGTCATATGATGGACTTTCATCACCATAAACAGCCACCATTTTATCATGGATTTGGCAGGCACTGTTAACCTTCGAATCATGCTTGCCGACATTCTGGCAGCCCCCTCCGGGAGGGGCAGCCAGATCGGCCAAGCGGGGGGTTATGGTGCGGGGGTCGGCGGCCAGAAGACTTGCCTACTTTTCCCGGGGGGCCTGGGAGCGCCACAAGATTTTCGGGAGGCTCCCAGCCGAATTGGGAGAGTAGGCAAGTATGCTTCAAGTAGAGGAACTTAATAACGCTGTGGGCTTCAATGTTGTCCATCATGCAGGTTACTGACATCCACCAGCTCTTGAAACGAAACAAGTTGACATAAGTAGCTGTAATTTACGACATCATGCACATAAGGATCAATGATTATCAAATTACATCCGGATATCTCAATACCTTCATGGTGATAATTAAAACTTTGATACCCCCTCCTATAGTGAAGTGCTAAATGTTCGTGACAGATTTAAATAAAGTTTAGTGTCCTACATTTATGAACACAATGGACAGCAAGTGCAAAGTATATCATACAGGGGAAAAGTTTTTCATGTTGTTCTTGGAGACGGAATAGTTACTGTAAATGTAATTATTACCATGTAAAGAATAATGTCACTGTGTTATCTCCTCTGCCATTTTCCAAGTCTATATAACATAACAATCTGCTGTGGTCTGTCATATTTCTATTCTAATCGTCTCCCACTGTTGGGGATGGAGGGATAAAACAACAGGGAGAAGGGGGTGATACAGTAGCTGGGCATCAGCCAGTGCAGCTGGTTCTACGTGCAGGGGTGAGAGGAAACCCCTCTACAAATGCAGAGTCCAATATGCTGGTTTCCTGTATTAGCTTGTTCATTTGAACTCATTTGGTATTTTCTTTCATAGCTTAATGTCCAAATGTGAAAGCCAGCACAGTTTAGTACAGAGGTTGGCAGGGGTAATGCCCATGCTCTGCAAGGGTTTGAGCAGTAGATAAAAAATAATGGCGGATTATAGTGCTGGATCAACTAGGAAGTAAATACACTCACTCTATAATACACTGTACATCTCTGTCCTCTGCTGGATAATAGCATCTTGGAACTGTAGTTGAGAAAATCAACCTGTAATTATAGAACATCTCTTCTTATACATTTAAAAAAAACATAGCGGGTAGGCTTTGGAATACTCCTCTGAGCTCTGTTTTTCACTGTGACATCCTCCCTTTGCCAACATAGGTCATGTTGTGAACCTGTATTTGTCTAGCAATCTTTTTGTGTCTGATAGCTAGAACATGTATTTTGTGTTTTCTCTTTGCACTGTGACATCATTCCCCCTGGCATCATATGTATACTTGCCGACATTCTGACTGGAGGCAGCCAGATCGGCATGGCAGGGGGGCGTAACGCTAATTTTGGGGCGGCTTGGCGGCCATGCCCCTGCCACACAATGCCGGCATTGTGCAGCCAAGAGCGGGACCACGTGTATGCGATTCAGCACGAATCGCGTCATCGCCTCCCCCAGACCGCCAACTTAACGGGGGAAGCGGACGCTGGCAGGGGGGGATCAGATGCCGGCGGAGGGGTGCGGGTTGACCGGGAGATTTGCCCAAACATCCGTGGTGCCGGGAGCACCACTTGATTTTCGGGAGGCTCTCTGCCATCCTGGGAGAGTAGGCAAGTATACAGGGTTCGCAAAATACGTGCTATAGGCACTAAGGCACAGATTTTAAGGGCGGAATTCAATTGATTTCGCGGCCCGCATCTCCCGTCTAAAGTGACAGGAGATCGCGGGCCGCTATTCAATTGTGCCAGTGTTTCACGCTGATCGCACCCAAAGTGGTCGGGTTTAGCCGCGTAAAACGGCTAACCCCGACCAAAGTGCTGGGCGCGATCACGAAAAGTGATGTTTGGGCGCCCAAACATTTCACTTTTCGCACATTTCAGCTCTCATCCCCCAGGGGCTGCGAGCTGAAATGTAGCGCATTACAGCTGATAGCGCCCGACAGGAGCAAGAATAGAATAGCTCCGTCGGGCGCAATAGGGGATGAAAAGAATTGAATTTCGCCTTTAAAGTTCCTGGGTCCCGTAGGACGCGCTGTGTGTGTGCCGCAGTTTCCTCTGTGTCTCCCTACCAATGACCGCGGGCAGGAGCTTTTCATCAGCCAATTGTCGTCTGAGATCTCCGCCTCCCGGTCACGTGACACCGCCGGGCTCTCTCCACTCACTGATCTCTGAGCTGGAGCTGTGCCGCTATTTGATTTCAGCTGCTGTCTGTTCACTGTGCCGCGTGGGCAGGCTGACAGTGTTACTGTGTTCCTGCATCAATGTTCAGGTCTGCTGACACCCTTAGGCCTTCCTCCATCAGCCAGGACACAGAGTTTTGGGAGGATCGGAAGTTGCAAGCAAGCTGCAACTCTGAAGACACTGCACACCCCGGTACATGGAAACTAACAGCCCGCCCGGAGGTGGTAAGTACCGATGGGTAATAGCACTCCCACTGAGGCTCTGCTCACTGAAGCTTACAGCACACTAGAGTAGGATCAGCCTTATGGCATAATGTAAGGATCAGCCCTGATCAATAAACAATAATAAAGCCTGCTCCATAGTAAACTTTATCATTCCCACTCCATAACATTACTGTGACATACACTTGGCAGTGTTGACATTAGGGTTAGATTACTGCAAGATGGATTATCAACATTCTCATGTTGACACACTGTCAACATGATTATCGTCGACATAATACACTGAACCAGTCTCTTCACTGACCTGCAGTGATGAGTATGATGATGTGTGTGTGTATCATATCATGTAGCTGCTGTGGACACCATACATGTGACTCAGGGTTCATGCTGACCCTATAACATGTAACAAGCTGCCACTAATATAATTAGCATTAAGCACATATAGGGGGAGTCAGGGTGCTGCATGATACAGCACTCCCGCTGCAGCCTCTGCGCTTGTACCCTTTAACACAGCGCTGTTATATGGGGACTGAGTTTAGACCGAGCTCACTCATCCATAAGCCAGCGGCCGCTATATCACTTACCTCACCAGGAGCGTAAACCACACTGTCATCCAGGATTATTCAGACATTGAGGCTGTGCACCACCAGCCATTGACTTTTTCTAACAAGGCTGCTGCTCCTCCACCTTGCCTCAGCCAAAACCCTCCTAGTTTGAAAGCCCCCTAAACCCCTCCTTGCCGCCCAGTACTGTGCCAGCTGCTATCTACCCTTGTCCCCTCCCTATCCCAGCCCTGCCTGCCCCTAGCCCCCTCGCCCTGCAATATTGTCGCAACCACTGTCTGCACTTATTCCCTCCCTACACACCCCCACCACTGCCCACCCCTACTCCCCTCTACTCTCAGTTCTACCGCAACTTCTCCCTGTCTTTACCTCCAGCTCTAACCCAACTACCGCTTGCCCTCTACCCCAACTGCTACCTACCACCAGAGCTGTCCCAACTGCTGCCTGCCCTCACCCCCGATAATATGTGATGGGACCCAGAAACAGGGAAGAAGGACCCCGATTTTTTAAAGTGAGGGGTCCCCGGGACCCACAATTTTTTTTCGCTCAGTGCGATCACTGAGTATGCATATGATGTTAAAAACTGCGGCCCTTAGGCAGCCAATATTTACCCTCTAGAGATGCAACATAGAGGAGACAGTAATCTATAGGAGGATAGCTAAGTAACTTAGAGCAATGCTGGGCATACATTGTGAGATAAAATGTGTCTCAGACTGACAGGTATCTTATCTGACAAGATGAAAAACCCAGCAGATATCGTGGCCATAAGATATGTCCCAGTGAGCCTGATTCATAGATGAACGCAATGGCGATTCTGTATGCAGATCGAGCGATTGTTATCACGCATGTGTATAAGGCGCACTGCGATCGCATTGCGAATAGGACGCACATAGGAATACATGGCACAGTGATTGACAGTTTGTCAGTGTTTGGGCGTGGTATCAGGAGGTGCTCAGAAAACCGCAGGCGTGTCTGACCGTTTAAATGCCTTTACATGGGTGGGCATAAATTAGCCCATGCAATCTCCTACGTAGCATGAGAGCCCTCTGCATGCGAGGACAGCTGCCAAAGGACAAGATGGACGCTCGATGTACGTCAATTATACCAATACACAGCTGTGCGTCATTGCACACATGTTAGAAGACAGCAGTGGGCGTCTTTATGATCGGGTGATCTTTGCAAACATTAGCATATTTTTTAAGTTATATATCAAAATGCAGCTGCAATCTCATTAGCGTCCATCTCTGAAGCAGTCACTGTGTACGGCCACGATATCTGGGTACCTCCCGTGGGGAGGAAACATTTCCATGCTCCTCCCCTGTGAAAGAACAGGGGAAATGTTGGTCACTCGGCTCATGCCGGGGTATTTGGCATATCCAACTGACCGTTTTGTGGTCGGTCATGCAAATATACTGTTCAAAAATCTGGCCTATCAGACACAATAGTGTATTGTACGCCCAGCATTAGCTTTTAGTGACTGCCTTGATAAAGGATTTGAACATGGGTGGTTCCTCTTCTTATTATTTGTTTTTTTTTGTAAAATTGTGTTATGTACTTAGGTAGGACGTGAAATAAGATCGGCTGTACCATACTGCTGCTTACAGTGCAGTTTAGTGGTGAAAGTGATGGACTATGGATGTGTACTGGACTTTCACAAAAATATGGAAATGTCCACGAGCAATTTGTATATGTTTTAGAGAAGGCAATTGTGCTCCCACATGTCAGGAAAGGCATGATAATATTGGTCACTTTCCACAGCATGTCGATATATATCTTCAGGTTTAATTAACTTGAAGATTTGCTTGCAGTTTTGAATGTTCTCATTGACATGGTTGAAAGTTAAGCTGTGACTTGCTGTGTATAGTATCCTTCTGGCCAAGTGTAGCTGTTACTGGAAGTTTGTTTTTTCATGTGTCTACCTTCAACTGGTTGTTGGCTGAACAGCTTGTGTGACCACATTAGTCATGCATTTGTCTTAAAACTTACTTACACAAATGGTGCAAGGTGACTCTAAGAAGGTCCTGTATTCAGTATTTTATACTTTTTATGGCTGTGGAACTGGGTGGCGTGGTAACACAATTCACGTCATCACTGACCCCATTAATGTAACGCCTTGCTGTTACCATTAGAAATTATTTATTACTTTTATTTAAAAAAAAAACTTTTTACATCTAGAAGGATTATTAACAAACTTTGGACTCCAGTTTATCAGTTCGATAGCAACCAGGGACATTCCTGAGACATGCAAGAAGGCTTATCTGCAGACCGCACAGACCGTGAATAAGCACACTTGTGGAGTTTCCGGGGAATTAATTATTTCTCCGTATTCTCTGATGTTTTATGCTAGTCGCTAGTAGTTATAATAATAAACTAAATTAGCAAGATACAGTATCTTTCCATCATTATTCAAGCATGCAGTGATTACTACTATTCTGAAAAACATATAATGGGTGACTCTCTGTGTGATGCACAGGACATTTACATACATTCAAGTACACAAACTGTTTCTATACCACAATTTTTGTATTTTCATCGCTGGTAGAAAATATATACCAAATAAAATATCACTGCAGTAAAACCGTTCTTCTGGAATTTTGAAAAACTCTGCATGATGCACAGGACTTTCTGAGCATCACACAGAGCATCACTCTCTGAGTCCTGTGCATCACACAGAGCATCACTCTCTGAGTCCTGTGCATCACACAGAGCATCACTCTCTGAGTCCTGTGCATCATGCAGAGTTTTTAAAAAATTCCACGAGGAATGGTTTTACTGCAGTGACATTTTTTCTGGTGTATATTTTTTTTTACCAACAAAGTATTTAAGACATGGACACCAGAAAAAAAAAATAGTGGTATAGAAACAGTTTACGTACTTGAATGTGCATCACACAGAGAATCACCCTAATATTGACCCAAACTCTCTCAAATTTCCCTTCCAGCCCTGATTCCCCTCCAAGCTACTTGAGAGACTTGCCTACACCCGCCTCACACACTTTCTTCCCTCGCACAACTTATTGGACCCACTTCAGTCAGACTTTCTTTCCCAACACTCCACAGAGACAGCACTGACTAAAGCTGGATACACACTAAACGATGTGTGCACCCAGCATTCCGCCAGGGGACTCCTTCGCCGACGGGCTGACATATTGGGTGGCCGAAACACATTAGAATATCCGGTGCCGCAACCCCCGATATGTCTGCCCCTGCTGCATCCCGCTGCATGGGGTCGTGAGCCCACATCATCAGGTTGAGCTGCATGAAGGGCCATTCTGACAATGCGGCTGACGACCCCACGGTAGCGCACATCGCCCGACATAGTGGGTACACACTGCAAGATTTCAACGATTTGTATTTCCAATCCATCGAAATCGGGCAAAAACGTTTAAAGTATCGCTAAGTGTGTATCCAGCTTAAGGTAGTGAATGATCTGATCGCTGCTAAGTATAAAGGTCATTACTCATTTCTTATTCTTGTAGATCTCCCTGCTGCATCTGACACCGTTGACCACTCTCTTCTCATACAAACACTACAATACCTAGGTCTTCAGGACACAGCCCTCTCCTGGTTCTCATCCTGCTTATCAAAACTGCTCTTTTAGTGTAATGCTGGCCATACACTACCACGGTTTCGTGCCGATTGCACAATTTTAGACGCCTCTTACAATGGATTGTGTGCAAATCGTGCAGTATTTAGGTTGGATTACGATCCGATGCGCGGCCCTGCCGCTCTTATATCATATCTTATGATCAGGCGTGCAGCCCATATTATTCGTTGTAATCGTATGCAGATCGTGGCATGTATTTGTGCATGCGATGCATCGTGCGTCCGACCGGCGTCATGATGATCGCATGCTTTTTTGTGAGGCACACGATCTATCGTAGCACGAACCGTTGTATAGGGGCGAATGATCGTACGTTAGATCGTATGTACAACGTGTGTGAAAAAGCAACAAATCGTGCAGCTGGGACTGCCAGGGAGCTGCTGGGGAGTTCAAGGGGAATCGTATGATGAATCGCATAGATGCTGCTCGTACTAGTGTACGGCCAGCATTAGTTTCACTGAATCCACCGCCTCTTCGCTATCTCTATCAATTGGATTACTGCAGGGCTCAACATTTGGTCCTCTGCTTTTCTCAATCTATAACACATCAGCTCCTTCGGATCTCACATAACTTTGCATATTTTCTCATTCTTCACTTTCACATCATGCTGACCGTAGGCCACCATTCCTGTGTGAATGGATCACACAGCCTACCAAGAACCTCTGCAATCTGGCTGGAGCAATATGTACCACTTGTGCATCAATGCCTATTTCCATATAGATTGTAAGCTTGCGAGCAAGGCCCTCTAACCTCCATGTATTTCTGTTATTACACAATCTTGTTTTATTATTATTTTGTTTCCAACTGTCAAGCGCAACGGAATATGCTGGTGCTATATATGTAACTGTTAACAATATTATTGATTTATTTTATTATTTATTAACTGCAGAAATTGTAGTAATGACTCCATAAGCGATTTACTTACACTGCAGTTTGTCATGAAAATTTGTATTTTTGGTCATCTTTACAACCACCAGAGGGCGGTAAAGTACAGTATATAGTATTAATGCTTACTGCAATCAGCAGGTTTTTTTTTTTTTTAGTTAACCAGCATAAATTTAGCACGCAACAGTATTTTTATGTCATAGTTATTTAAAGCAGCAATCTCACAAATATATTTTTATCTCTAAATATTATTAGCTAATAGGTGCCACAATATAAAATAACATATTATTTCTGTAGCACAACAAAGGTTCCGTATTATCATACATGAGGGATAGCATACAACAAAATACATAGGTACCTTAAACAGATACAGGCTAGTTTACAAATTAACATAACAGACATAAATACAAAATTATTATCCACAAATTACATAATAACTTTGAGGAGGCGAGGGAACCGCTGGAGATCGCCTAGCGCCAATCAAGCACTTGCTGACAGCCATTTGTTCCAATGTAACTGCATGGAACTGTTTGCAGTGTTTCCCAGACATTAGATTGCTCATATACTGTGTATATCAGTGGATGTGCGACACTCTTGGCATTATAAACCGACAATACTCCTCTGGATTATGTCATCAGTGTTTAATAACTGTCGTCAGAATCTTGACAACAGTTATTAAACACTGAAACGTTGATGACATAATCCAGAGGAGTATTGTCGGTTTATAATGCCAAGAGTATCGCACCATCCACTCTCTACATTTTAAGCAGTGAGGACACCTGCAGCAGTTACAATTGGTCACTTAGACTGCCGGACCAGTAGGCAAATATATATATATATTACACCCTGAGGAAAAAGCCTTTGAGGCTTTGAAACGTTGGTTAAATAAAACCATTTTTGCACATTTGACAAGTCTGTTTGAGTGCCGCCTGGTCCATTGGTTATGGACATTTGCCGGATATATATATATATATATATATATATATATATATATATATATATATATATATATATATAGCTATGTTGCATTGTTTCCACTTTATTTATTGCTTAGTTCCCACATGTCGTAAGGGAAAAGGATTTACGTAAGGTCTGAGCTTTGACAGTCATCATCTTGATGTACACAGGTTTTGTTAAATAAAAGGAATCTGTCTTATATTTTGACAGGATACGCATAGGAAATCCTGCTAATTTAAGTTTGATTAGATCTTTCACGGGAAGCTGGTTTAATGAAAATAATGTCTCATGGTGATTTCCTGTTAATGATTGCCTTGTAAATTCTACAAAATGTCAAACACATGAATTATCATTCTTGTAGTAAAGTGAGCAACTTGTAACCATATTGTGCAAAAGTTTTAGGCAGATGTGGAAAAAATCCTGCAAAGTAAGAATGCTTTCAAAAATAGAAGCGATTATTTATATCAATTAACAAAATGCAAAATCAATGAACAGAAGAGAGATCTAAATCAAATCAATTTTTGGTGTGATCAACCTTTGCCTTCAAAACAGCATCGATTCTTATAGGTACACTTGCAAATAGTTTTTGAAGGAACTCGGCAGGGAGGTTGTCCCAAACATCTTGGAGAACTAGAAAAGAAATACTGCGCTGGTGTGTCTCTGTCAGAAAACACCAATCGATTGTGTCAATATGAGATTACACATAAATTTATTAAAAATAGATACAAATACATACATATAACACTAGACAATAACAATGAATGAACCTCAAAGTGCCTAAACTGTATAAGGCTGATACATTAACATTAATAATTGTGTGTACCATAAAAATATCCAATAAAAGTAATGAAGTAGCAATGTCCCATGTGTATACAATTGCTAAACACGGATTAATAGCCGTGATATTGAAGAAAATCCAGCACTTGATGAAATAGGTGAATCATAAATTGAAACAGTCCTGGCCCGCAAATAATAAGGGAAAAAAGGAGATCGGAATAGCACCTGTTCGGATGGTTGTGACCCACTTGAATTTTAATGAATGGAGCCCCAGACAGGGGATTTTACTCACGGAGCGTCTCTGGCTCAATGCTTCACATGTGGCAGGTGGAGTGGCAGACTGAGTCTCCTTCGAGTGCCTGCAGCGGTCTCACTCTCTCCACCGGCGGAGGGGAAACGAGCGGCCTCCGTGCTATGCCAAACTAAGCAAGTCGGAAGTCTCCACTTGATTCGCTGTGCCAGCAGCTGTGATGGCAATCAAGTTAGTGTGGAAGACAGCGTCCGGTCTCAGTAGTGGCTGGGAGGACTTGTAGTGTAGAAAATCCAAATGATCTCCAATACTTTCAATAGCAGGTATCAAGATGCTGGATATAGTAGATTCAATGAGGTAAGCAGCAACGCGTTTCGGCAATGGCCTTTATCAAGCTGAATAATTCCTCATCATATGGATACGATTTAAATAGAAGGCTCATCTTTCATTGGTTAATCAAAATTAACCCTTTCAACCTATGACCATTTCATGCATCCCACTAGTTTCATTTAACCTTTTGTAACCACATCAGTTTATTGCAGCCTATAATTAGTTCAGATCATATTTAATATATTTATACATAAAACGAACATTCTGATACACAAAATTAATTAATTAATATAAATTAATATAAAAATACAAATAGTTAATATTCTGACAAAAATATGACGGAGAATAAAAATATAATAATAAAATAAAAATATATAAATAATCTTAAAACTAAAAATATGAATTCATAAATTTATGGAGAGCTAACCACAGATCTTCTGTGGATGTACTGTAGGCTTGCTCAAATCCTTCTGTCTTTTCATGTAATCCCAAACAGACTTGATGTTGAGATCAGGGCTCTGTGGTGGTCATATAATCACTTCCAGGGCTCCTTGTTCTTCTTTACGCTGACTATAGTTCTTAATGACATTGGCTGTATGTTTGGGGTCGTTGTCCTGCTGCAGAATAAATTTGGAGTCAATCAGACGTCTCCCTGATGGTATTGCATGATGGGTAAGTACCTGCCTGTTTTATCAGCATTGAGGACACCATTAATCCTGACCAAATTCCCAACTCCATTTGCTGAAATGCAGCCCCAACCTTGCAAGGATCCTCCACCATGCTTCACTGTTGCCTGCAGACACTTATTGTACCACTCTCCAGGCATTGGCGAACAAACTGCCTCTGTTACAGCCAAATATTTCAAATTTTGACTCATCAGTCCAGAGCACCAGCTGCCATTTTTCTGCACCCCAATTCCTGTGTTTTTGTGCATAGTTGACTCGCTTGGCCTTGTTTCCATGACGAAGGTATGGCTTTTTGGCCGCAATTCTTCCATGAAGACCACTTCTGGCCAGAGTTTCACCGAACAGTAGATGGATGTACCTGGATCCAACTGGTTTCTGCCGGTTTTGAGCTGATTGCACTGCTGGACATCTTCCGATTTTGAAGGGAAGTAAGCATGATGTGCCTTTCATGTGATGCACTAAGTTTCCTTGTCCGACCACTGCGTCTATGGTCCTCAACGTTGCCTGTTTATTTGTGCTTCTTCAAAAGAGCTTGAACAGCACATCTTGAAACCCCAGTCAGCTTTGAAATCTTTGCCTGGGAGAGACCTTGCTGATGCAGTATAACTACCTTGTGTCTTGTTGCTGTGCTCAGTCTCGCCATTGTGTATGACCTGTGACATGAAACGGTCTTCCACAACCTCACCTTTGCAGCAGAGTTTGGCTGTTCCTCACCCAATTTTAAGCCTCCTGCACAGCTGTTTTTGTTTTAGTTAATGACAGAGTTTCAACCTACATATGAAAATGATGATCATTATCACCTATTTGGTATGATTGGTTAATCATACACCTGATTATAATCCTACAAAATCCCTGACTGTGTGCAAGTGTACCTAGAAGAATTGATGCTGTTTTGAAAGCAAATTGTGGTCACACCAAATATTGATTTGATTTAGATTTTGCTTCTATTCATTCACTTTGCATTTTGTTAATTGATAAAAATAAACTATTAACACACAATTTTAAATATTTGGCTGTAACAGAAGGCAGTTTGTTCGCCGAAGGCCAGGAGAATGGTACAATAATGAGTGTCTGCAGGCAACAGTGAAGCATGGTGGAGGTTCTTTGCAAGTTTGGGGCTGCATTTCAGCAAATGGAGTTGGGAATTTGGTCAGGATTAATGGTGTCCTCAATGCTGAAAAATACAGGCAGGTACTTGTCCATCATGGAGGCGTCTGGCTCCAATTTGTTTTTTTGCAGCAGGACAACGACCCCAAACATACAGCCAATGTCATTAAGAACTATATTTAGCTTAAAGAAGGAGTCCTGGAAGTGATGACATGGCCCCCACAGAGCCCTGATCTCAACATCAACAAGTCTGTCTGGGATTACATAAAGAGACAGAAGCCTACATCCACAGAAGATCTGTGGTTAGATCTCCAATATGTTTGGAATAACCTGACTGCCGAGTTACTTCAGAAACTGAATTGATGCTGTTTTGAAGGCAAAGGTGCTCACACCAAATATTGATTTTATTTAGATTTCTCTTCAGTTCATTCACTTTGCATTTTGTTAATTGATAAAAATAAACTAATAACACTTCTATTTTTGAAAGCATTCTCACTTTGCAGCATGTTTTTCACACCTGCCTAAAATTTTTGTACAGTACTGTATATTTATAGCTTTAAACAGAAAGTAACGCTACTTTTTGACATTCGCTTCTGCTATTTACGTGCACTCCTCAGTATAGTTCTTGGATATGGTCGGCCTTATGTGACCCCCACTGTTTGCAAATTGAGGGGCTGATTCGTCATTTCAACTAAGTGCAAAGCTGAATGCAGATTCCCGATTATTATTATCAAGCAATAGCACTTAGTGAGGTTCTGGATTGGACAAGAGGCTTTGAAATGAAGTAGTGGGTACAGTTGAAGGTGGCCTCATCTCCAACTCCCCAAAACTGCTTACCTTGGTGTCAGAAAACCCCTAGATCCGCTCATCCGACTAAGGCCTGTGTTCAATTAGCCGCAAAAGCTGAGCCGCGATGTATTCGCTGCCTTCGCATGTTTTTAGGTGATACTTGCTCCCTTCTCACTCCCGCTTATTTCCGTATTCAATTCCAAAAGAGGCAAACAGGCGAAATCGGTAGAAAGCGAAATGTTCCTAAGATTTTGGGGAAATCAGTCTGTACCCCAGAAAAAGCTGCACTAACATTAGAAATCAATATAGAAGTGTCCTAATAGCCCTAATAAAAGTGTTTTGTTTTCTTAAAGTGTTAGAATTGGCTGTTATATGCCTATATGCATAAGTGCTGAAAAATTATAGAAAGCTATTTCTTTTGGGAAAAATAATTACCGAGATCAAATTTGTGATACATGAAAATGGGTACTAGCATATTTTGATGTCTCTAAAGTGAAGATTGAAAAAAATCCAAAAATACACCTGCTGCAGCCTCGTGCAGTCCCAAAAACACCTGGCCCATCCATATTGCCACCCAATGTACCAGACCCCCCACTTTTTACCCATTTTCCAACACTTTATTAATTTTCTAAAAAAAAAAATATTTACTTTTTTTAGACCGATTAGTCATTAGTGGGGTGTCCAAAAGGTTCTGGACCAAATCCCAACATTTGCACCCCAAAATATAGATTTTGCACTTCCAATTCACCTGCCTATATATGGAGAGAACTTTTCTCCTGTTTTTTTTGCGCTTCGGCAAAAACTCCTGGAATTGAATACGGAGGTACTTTGAAAACAGGCGAAAAATTCCAAATCCGCAAAAACTTTTCTCCAGTTGGCACTTTTGGTGGCTAATTGAATATGGCCCTATAGGTCCAACACTGGATGTATGGTGGTCAGTTCGCACAATACAGGGTGTCTCCTTTTACCACTTACTACCTTTCTTTATAATCCCCTATTTATTATTTAACTTTACTTATAAGGCACCGCAAGTAGTCCACAGCGCCATACCATAGACATGGTGCTTTCGGTGCTATGATATCAGCCTGGACAGCCATGGGCTTGGACAGAGTGGGACAATTGGTTGCTAATACTAAAACCTTTTAAGTCCTTTGTGGAACTACAATTTGAACTCACCCTGAGGGGGAGGGACTATTAGACTTATCTCCAACTCGGTAGTGGGTCGGGATTAACTCCATTTGATATCATGAGTACACATAAACTCTCTCTTAAATTTGGGGGAATTATATAATCCTTATACAAGCCCTTTTTACTGATACCCCCTTCATATACGGCACTGTGAGATAGAGACCTGGCTTTGAGAGGATAGAGAATGGTATGCCATAGGTCTTTCAGGTTGTTAAGTCTTGCTCATCCAGTGTTGTGCTGCTAGAAACACAATAGAAAGTGATTACTAGATGGTATCGCTGCTCCTACACCATACACAGTTATATTCTAACTGTGGCCCTGATTCAGAGCTGGACGCTCTGACCAGAGCGCTCGCTCTGAATCAGGGCCCACCTCCATTAATATGGAGCGTCCTCCTGGACGCTCGTATAGCTGTGGGTCACCACCCACAGCATATACGAGCGTGCAGGATGATGGTCGCGATGGTCTTGACCATCGCGTCCATCGAAACTGCGAGCAACAGCCTGCGGTTGAGTTTTTCAACCGCAAGTGCAGGAGTGATTTTGGCTCTATCAGAGCCAAAATCACTCCCACTGACATCACTAGTGATGTCAGTGGGGCCGGCTTCAGACGGTAGGCGTTCCCTTGGGAACGCCTCCGTCTGGCAGGCACGACCACCAAAGGGGGCGTGCTGTCAGTCAACATCGATAGCACGCCCCCTTTGATGAGACACTCCGAGCGAAGGAAAGTCCTTCACTCGGCGTGTCTCGCGCATGCGCATGACGGAGCTCCCTCCGTCGTGCGCATGCGCAGTGCGGACCATCGACCGACTTGCGAGCGGCGTCCGCTCGCGAGTGGGTCTGAATGAGGGCCTGTGTCCCCTCTCTGTTGGAGATGCTCCCATGACGCGGGCTCATTATTGCACATTTAGTGGTACTATCCTCTTATTACCCCCTTCTAGGCTAAAATAGCATTGACTTCATAGATTTTGAGATATCCTTTGCCCTCCAGCCCTGAGTTCTGGCTCCTTTCGTACTATGACATCCCTTTGGCCATGAAATGAAAGTTGCAGCTCAAACATATAAATAACGCTGCCAGTTTTATGGTTCACTGGTGCTCTCATATCCCTCCTTCAATAAGTGATTATATGACGATGGTCAGCACTATTCTATCTGCATCAGATAAGTATTCAGAGTTTGTCGGCTTTGTTTAACTGGATAGTTCTCAAGTGTTCTCCATCCTATCTGTCCCTCACGTCCAATCCCTGATCCTTGTTTACAGCTTTGGGATCCTGTTTCCTCTCCAGTTGTGGTGTTGAACCTGTGATCTTTTCTCTAGATTTTCCTTTATGGTGACTGTCTTCCATAGTTTTTTTGCCAATCCTAAAACTTCAGCCCCACCTGCCCAGCCCCACCTTTTTTTCTTCTCTTTCCTACCGTCTCCTTTTCCGTTTCCTCTTTAAATACTTTTCTCACTTACAGTAGTTTGTGCTGTTGTATAGTGGGCATTTATACGCGGAATCGGTTGCTATTGCCGATTCCCTCTCTTAATGTTGTTGTCATTTTTGCCCTTTCCTCCTTGTTCTCATTTATTTTTCATATCTTTGTGTACGGTTAATGCAAATTCTTAAAAGTTCCAATGATATTTTACTGATAATTCCAATAATAAGTTCAAGTGGAAATGGTTAAACATAGTAGGGATACATTGATAAAATATTTTTGAACTGATGGATTGAAAAAATGTGTGTCCTTCAGCAAATCCTGCTAGCATAGAGCAATATATAACTTTATGTGGCTTTGAATAGACAAGTGGTGGTAAGATAGTCATTAAGCCAGGGCAAGTGTCCATTTCCCATAATGACTATGTTACTCTGGACTAAATGATGTTATGGTCCAATATTACAAATGTAATAGATACAGTAGGCTTACCACTACCACAATGTCCCTGAACAAACCACTAGTTTGGTGGTTGACTGGTAAACACACTCAGCTTATACTGTTTGCTGGTCATCCTCCCATTCTAGCTGCTGGTCAACCAACTAGAACAGTGGCTATATAGTAAATGCGTCAGATGATTGAATTGGCCCAACTTCATTTACTTCGTTGGTTTGGGTGTTTTTGAGAGGTAGATTATAAGTTGGTTTGTCTGAAGTTGTACAACCCCTTTAATGTGTCCATCATACTCTATGCTTCAGAGAAATTAGGCACTGCTTAGTACAGTGGAGATTCTTGACCTTACATAATTATGGAACACTAGCTTTGATACCTGGCATTGCATGAGTTGAAGAATGGACCTTGAAGTGCATCTGCAGCCTTAACCACTTATGGTGCGTACACACGTAGCGATCAGCCAGCAATACGATATCGCTGGCTGATCGTCCTGCACTTTCCCTGGTGTGCTGGATCTTCGATATCGAACATCCAGCATACCACCAACTCAGCGACAACTATAGCGACCCGCAATCAACGATCGCGGGTCCCTATAGTAACCTGCTCGATATCGAGCAAGTTGGCCCGGCATGCACGGCCGATGGACGATATTGCTATCGTCCATACGTGCCCGCGCATCGCTGGTTGATGGTGAGTTGGTAGGGACCATTTAAAAGAATGATTTGAACGATATCGTTATCATTCAAATTGCACATTTAACCCTGGTTCAGGCGCAGCTGGCCTGAGAGACGCCACAAAGCTGTTCTCGCTCACCTCTACGCCACAAGGGGGCGCAGAGGCCTGCCCCTCCTAGTACCTTAGTATCTCTAGGTGCTGTTTGCAACCCCCCTAGTCAGTTTTCCCGCCGCCTGCGTGGAGTGCAGTAGTAACCTTCCTTGCCTCTCAGGCTCATTGCGCCCGAACTCATCCGACTTTTGAAGATACGTATTTCTTTTTATTTTCTCACAATTTTGTGTATTTTGCTCATTTTATGAATGAAAATTACAAAGGTTGTGGGTATTTTTCGGAAATATGTAGGTTTGTCCAGGGTGGCCTCTTAGGCACACTGCGCCTCTTAAAATTTTGTATTTTTTTTTACTTGCTCTAAGGTTAAATGTGGTTTTGTGAATGCGATTTCCATATATTCTCTCTTTGTACATCCTAATGAAGGTCACTGATCACTTTAAGAACTTTAGAATTTAGTTATTGAGGTGCTAATGACGATTTTATAACAGGTGCCTGAACCTGGGAGTCCCAGAGGTGCGCCTGAGTAGGGTTAAATCGCTACGTGTGTATGCACCATAACATTGCAGACCAACATTGGAGAGCATGGCATATGAAAATGTGCTTGAAGGAAATGAGTAACTGTCAGTGCAGGTGCAGTGTGACAGTTGGTCCTCCGACTCAGTGCTCTTCTGTTGGAGCTCTGCCTCCCCCCCACTGGTACATATCAGCCTGTGCCTTCAGATCAGTGAAGTTTTAGGCACTTGGGGGAAGATGTGTGAAGCCTAGAAACGGTATCAGCGCTGTTACCGCTTCTCCCCAATGTATGATCGAGGGTCTGGGCGGTAAATGACAGGGGCGCTATGCGCCCCTGTCATTATCGGCGCTGCTATCTACAAAATAGCAGCGCCGATAGCCTGGGCTATGTATGAACGGTCAGATCGTCTGACCGTTCGGCCGGCTGTAGTTGTCATTATCGACAGCTACATCCTGGTGCTAGCCTATCCCCACAGCAGGGACAGCCGCTGCGGCGGCTGCCGGCTCCAGGGCTCCACGCGGGTATCTCGCGGTATAGATGTTGAGTTACAAATTGCATGAGAGGCAAGTGAACGAAGCATAACTGACATGTTATGGTTGGCATTTTAATCTTTTTGTCCTGTATTAAATGAATTTATGATAATGTCCAAATGACGTGATGCAGACTCAACTGTTTCCAATGTAGTGGGAAATAATTTCCCTTTCTACTTTATGACAGAGCTGCCTTTCAAAAGTCAGAATAACATCAAATACTGTATTTTACGTTCAGATTTTATCTATGAAAACTAAAATCAGTGGCGTATCTATAATGAGTGCAGGGTGTGCAGTGCATATGGGCCCCTGGGTCCGGGGTGGCCCACAACGCCCACCGCACACCCCTTTAATATACATACCTGTCCGCAGTCCAGCATCCAGAGTCTACTCGCATATGTGCCGCGGATAGAGGAGAGGCCCACACGGAAGCTGTACACGGGCCCCCTTCTCTCCTAATCCACCCCTGATTAAAATGTTGGGGGTTTAATGGTGTACGATATCGCTGACTGATCGTCCTGCACTTTCCCTGGTGTGCTGGATCTTTGATATCGAACATCCAGCATACCACCAACTCACCGACAACTATAGCGACCTGCAACCAACGATCGCGGGACCCTATAGTAATCTGCTCGATATCGAGCAAGTTCGCCCGGCATCCACCCCTGATTAAAATGTTGGGGGTTTAATGGTGTTTTAACACCTCAAAAGCTATAGCTAGTAAATTGTGTATTTATGTTGGCAAGTATTATTTGTATTCATACACTGTATCTGTATATAATATTCAGCTGTTTGCTCCACAAAAGTGTTTGAAGCCATCAGACGAAATATGCATTGAATTGATATTCTGTTACTACACTCAGTTCATGCTGTGACTGGTACTACGGACAATAGAGCCGGAAACACAGCAGTATAACCGCAGGCCAGCTGCTTAGCTGGTACTTTTGAAGGGTGAACCCTAAGGGGAGAATGTTTTTGTTCCTGTTGAACTTCTCCTGCACTGTCTGGTATGTCCTGTGTTGCTGAATGAACCCAGTGTTTGTGCTTAGACAGACTTGGATCACATGGCAGACTCCTGCGTCTGATACCTTAGCTCTTATGGAATTTAATCCACCGGCCATTCATTATGTGAAAATAGGTAACTTACACATGTGTAAGTATAATTGTTAGCTGTGTGGGAAAGGTTTGCTAAATTTACATACAATAACTATAGATAAACTCCCTCAATCTTGGATAAATGTGAACAGAAATATGTCTAATTGTTTTTCAAAAACATTTTTTTTACTATACTGTACATCCATATTTTACAAACATATTAACAATATTAATTTGGTGCTGTTGTTCCTCACCTTGTTACCCCATTCCTTCACCTGCTCCCCCCCCCCCCAGTCCTCTCTCATTCCCCCGTATTTTACATGTAAAATTGGCACCTGTGCCAATCACTGCTTAGCTCTCTCTATACTAGGGGGCATCTGACACTGGTTCTTATTCAAAGTCCTACAGCTGCTGTGTTAGATCTCTGCTAGTACGGACAGAGCAGAGCTGGAAGTAATGAACACAGGGCCTGATTCACTACGGATCGCAACTGCGATTGCAATAGCAATTACGCACGCAGTTCATCTGCGATAGTATGCTAATCCATTGCGATCGCCATGCCGTCGCATCACTACATAGGGACGCCCCCCTTACCTTACACACATCCGTAATGTCTAACAAGACCATCTGTACAATCGAATACCATCGCAGCCTCACGCACAAGTACACAAGGTCTGGCCTCACTCAGAAATTACTAAACTCACGCTATGAGTCCTCAGGCTGCGTACGGCATCGCAGTGGATAATTTATGCACGCCCCTGCAACGGCATTCACACGCACTGGCATGCCTGCGTTCCACCAACCATCCCCTTCCCCCGTCACCACCCACGAACAGCATTTCCTATCAATCACTCTGCGATGGGTCTGCGTAGTCGCTGCTATCGCAATCCCAATCGCAGTGGCTCATTCGTGTACTGCTATGCATACACAGAACGCAACAATCGGCCAATTGCGTGCGTAATCGCAGTTGCGAGCGGTAGTGAATCAGGCCAACAGGCGGTCCTCCACTCTGTCCTTTTGAGAGCAGAGTTGGGACATTGTAGTGTGGGGAAACCCAGAATTGCTGAGCCCCCTTTAACCTGAGTCCCGTAGTGGCTGCACCACCTATAGCCATGGCCAAAAGGTTTGAGAATGACACAAGTATTGGTTTTCACAAAGTTTGCTGCTTCAGTGTTTTTAGACCTTTTTGTCAGATGTTACTATGGTATACTGAAGTAAAATTACAAGAATTTCATAAGTGTCAAAGAGGTCTATTTACTAAGCAGTGTTAGGAGACAGAGTGAAAAGTGATAAGGTGCCAGCCAATCAGCTCCCAACTGCCATCTCACAGGCTGTGTTTGAAACATGACAATTGGGAGCTGATTGGCTGGCACCTTATCACTTTTCACTCTGTCTCCTAACACTGCTTAATAAATAGACCCCAAAGGCTTTTATTGACAGTTACGCAGAGAGTCAATATTTGTATTGTTGACCCTTCTTTTTCAGAACCTCTGCAATTCGCCCTGGCATGCTGTCAATCAACTTCTGGGCCACATACTGACTGATGGCCACCCATTCTTGCCTAATCAATGCTTGGAGTTTGTCAGAATTTGTGGGGTTTTGTTTGTCCACCCGCCTCTTGAGGATTGACCACAAATTCTCAATGGGATTAATGTCTGGGTAGTTTCCTGGTCATGGACCCAAAATTTCAATGTTTTGTTCACTGAGCCACTTAGTTATCACTTTTGCCTTACGGCAAGGTGCCCTATCATGCTGGAAAAGGCATTGTTCATCACCAAACTGTTCTTGGATGGTTGGGAGAAGTTGCTCTTAGAGGATATTTGGTACCATTCTTTATTCATGGCTGTGTTCTTAGGCAAACTTGTGAGTGATCCCACTCCCTTGGCTGAGAAGCAACCCCACACATGAATGGTCTCCGTATGCTTTACTGTTGGAATGACACAGAGCGAAGACTTTTGGAGGATGGCCTGGTGTCAAGAAGTGCAGCAAAGAAGCCACTTCTCTCCAGGAAAAACATCAGGGACAGACTGATTTCATCAAAAGGTACAGGGATTGGACTGCTGAGGACTGGGGTAAAGTTATTTTCTCTGATGATTCCCCTTTCAGATTGTTTGGGGCATCTGGAAAAACGCTTTTCCGGAGAAGGAAAGGTGAACGCTACCATCAGTCCTGTATCATGCCAACAGTAAAGCATCCGGAGACCATTTATACACTCTGTGGAATGTGATGCAGAGTTGAATGGAAGCGAAAATACACGTTTTCAGGCGTATTATTTGCACCACGTGCAGGCTGGTACAAGTTTTCCCTGGTAACGAATATCAAACCAAGCGTATAGATAAGAGGCTGGTGCATCTCTGAACTGGAAAGTGCAAATATATACATAAAAAATATAACCATGTTCATAAAAGGGTTGTAGGAAGCAACATTCCTAATTGCACTGGACCACGCGTTGCTGGGGTGTGGATTAACAGATAGATAGACAGTAAAAAGATCAACAGTGTCTAGATAGACACCAGATGTTAGACAGTCAATAGGTCGACTGGAACAAAAGGTCGACAGGGACAAAATGTCGACACACTTAAGGTCGACATGTAAAGAATGTCGACAGGGTCAAAAAGTTGACACAAAAAAATGGTCAACACTTTTTTTGTAGCCCTAATCTTCACCCTAACCCTCCCCTTGGTGCCTTATCTTAACCCTCCCTCCTGGAGCCTAACCCTAACCATCAGAGTTGGTGCCTGACCCTAAACGTCGGGGTAAGTGCCTAACCCTAACCGTAAAAAAAAAAAAAAAAATTGTGTTGACCTTTTTTTGTGTCAACCATCTGACCCTGTCGACCATTGTACCTGTCGACCTTCCTACATGTTGACCTTTAGTGTGTCGTCCTTTTGTCCTAATCAACCTACTGACTGTCTAACATCTGGTGTCTATCTAGACATTGTCAACGTTTTTTACCGTCTATCTATAGTCCGGAACCCGCGTTGCTGCGATCTAGATCAAGTAATCCATTCTTTGCTTTAGTTAATGTAAATTGCTCAAGTTTTACAGATTAATTTGTACCATGTCATTGAATAATAGTGATGTTTAAAAATGTTATTTATTAGAGAAACAACAGTTAAGAAAAGTATCCATTCTAGCAGACACCGCAGCCATTGGGTCCCAGCATTTCAGTTGGATTGTGTATCTGAGCTGGATACAAGGGATCTTCGTCTGCTGGTTGCTAGCCAACCGGTTTTTTGTTGTGCTACAAACCATGCCTGAAGAAAAACTTGTTTCACTCACTGCTGTCTTTGATTCAGCCTGGTTGCCAAGAACTCCCACACACAGGCATGTTTCTGTGGACATACTTGGTATGTTAATTCCAGTTACAGCCACGTCCCTGGAATATTTTTACTTGCTGCAGCATAATGGGGGAAACATAACTCCAAATGCACGTGTTCCAGGCTGGAAAGATTGAGGCGACTGTAATGAAATAATTCATAAGTATATAATTTTAATAAAAGAACAAAAGCAATGAGATTTGTATTCAATTAAAAGCTTTAAACGCTAATGTCAAACTAAGGCTTCTAACCTAAGTATGGACCTGACATGACGATATTAACGCAAATGGTCGATGTGTTTCATCTGTGATTGCGTCTTAAGTCACTTTAAAGTTGCGCAGTGCATGTTTTCCACATTGTTAGTGTACAAAGTTGCAGGACCAACCGAGGCCGTACTTTGATGGAGAATATGCACATAGCATGGGGCCGGCTTACAATTTGCCTTGTAAATGATTGCTACTTTAAAACATCGGCCAGACTCGCATGATGGCGTGGGATATACCCCTATGAGTTTTAATACATGTTTTGTAATGCATTGAAACTCAGTTATTGCATGTGTTTACATACGTTTAATAGGCACTTTCAGCAGGTTTCATGTAGTAAATGAAATGAACGATGTGTTCTGAACGGTATGAATTGTCTCTGCACACTGTTAGTAATAGCGGCACTGGACGGAACAGATGGTGTTCTTTTCAGTATTATCTGGAAAGAAATGAAAGCAAAATAGTAAATGGATTTTTTTTTATATATATGTATCAGTACAGACGCATATGGTTCAACAGTAAGATGTCCTAGAGGTTATTCTTCCTCTTATTCTATAAGTGGCTATGAATATTTCCACCAGTAATTAATTGCAGCCATTTTGTGGTTTTTGTACTAAGCGAGTAACGAATGTTCACAAATGGCTACAGTAACGTAATTTAATTGCAGGTAATGCTAATTATTCCCCAGACAGATAAGAGGAACGATCGTCGATATTTGTGTTTCCCAGCTGAATCGATTCTATGAACAACGGATTTCCTGTATACGCACTACACAATTATCATTCCTATCTGAACAATAAATGTCTTTGGGGTGGTTATTAATGCACTTTGTTGGATCCGCCAGCATTCCTGATCCCGGCAGACGAATTGGCTGGATTGTGATCGATCATCGGACCAGTGAAACTGCAATAATTGGACCAACCAGCTGAGAATTGGCTGATCGGCCCGATTATTGCACCTTGCTTTAGGCAATCCGACTTTTGTCAGCTAAATCTAGGACACTGCTCAATTTTACATTTTTTCCTAGAATAGTAACAAATCAGATCTCTATGGAAAAGATTAACCTTACCGGTACAATTTATCCGCAGTCTGGCTCTTTCGTAGCCAGGGTCTATATTACATTTTCCTTGTTTTATGTTTGTTGCATTGCTTCAGAAGATAACTAGAACTACTCTTATTACATTTGGTGTATTTTAACAATGGTAAGGGATAACGCCCTTGTTTTTGTGTATTGCATGACTAATGTTCTATGTTATGAATGTTATGAATGTAATGTGTCACTCCTTTATGTACTGAACATGCACTTTCTTCATCAGGCAGTGACACTCCTGGCGGTTCCTGCCAGCCTGAGCTTTACCACGCTTCATGTACATGCCGCCAGTGATACACAGACGACTGCCAAAACACTGATAAAAGTGGAAGAGGTAAATGAGAACTTTTAAAGAGAACAGGTTAAAGTATTACATTGGTGATACAGGTTGAGTCTCCCATATCCAAAATGCTTGGGACCAGGGGTATTTTGGATAACAGAATATTCTGTATTTTGGAATATATGCATATCATAATGAAATATCTAGGGAATGGGACCCCAATATACACACAGAATGCATTTATGTGTTATGTACACCTTATACACACAGCCTGCAGTTAATTTTATACAATATTTTCAATAATTTTGTGGCTCAAGCAAAGTTTGTGTACAGAAATGAAATTCATTTGTTTCATATACACCTTATACACACAGCCTGAAGGTAATTGTATGCAATATTTTTAATAATTTGTGCCCTTGACAAAGTTTGTGTACATTGAACCATCAAAAATCGAAGGTTTCATTATCTCAGTCATGCCAAAATTATTCCATATTTCGGAATATTTGGATATGGGAGACTCAACCTGTGTAAGTAATCTCTGTAAGGAAATGGCTTTAAAGTACTATGCAGCCATTTCCATCATTATTCCATCACTGAGACATTTCATGAGCAGATTTTTCGAAGCACTGATCTCCTGTACATTGATTTTGCATTCTTTAGTATATTGGCTCAGCTGGTGATTGGCAGATAGTGCTGTGTTTAAGGAAGGATTTCCTCCATACACTTTCTTCTTGGATAGTAAATTTGAGAACCGAGCAATTTTAATATGAATACGTGATTAATATTTAATATTAGTAATAAAGCATTTTATTTCTATTTTTTATTTGACATGCTAATATATGTCTGTTCCAGACATTGTACATCACTGTTTTTTGTTTTTTTTTGTCTTCAAATATTTGCAGCTTTCTCTCTACTCCAGTCCAGTTCAAGAAGCCAGATATGTTGAAGAGAAACAGACGGAGCTGGAGGAGGGGATCTCATGGCTGAGAAGATCTGTGTCCCCATATACTGACTGGTGTCAGGTACTGATGTCCGTGTTTAATGTTCAACTGCATACTCAGTGTTTCCCGGCATAGTGACATAGGGGGCAATTCAATTAAATGCGATGTTGAATAGCGCCGTGAATGAGTGCCCGGAGCTATTCAGTTGTCCCCATCGCGCTCTGCACTTAAGTCGAGAGATGCAGTTTACGGTGCCTAATGCCAGGTGTTTAGTTGCGGTAAACGCCATTCTTCATCTTAAGTACCGCGATGCTATTAGTGCAGGCCCTATGCCTGTAACCAGCATGGCGGAACTAGGTTAGTTGGATTTCTGCTCGTACCTCAGGAGGGTGCGAGCAGAAATCCTCTAGTTGCAGGTTAACTGCGCGGCCAATTGAATAGCTCCGAGATCGCATTCCCAACGCTATCCACATTGCATTTAATTGTATTGCCCCCATAGAGCCGTTTTACCCTGAATTGTCTCTAGGATGAATAAAATGGATGTGTGGACAGTCCTAGCATTTTAAAGAATTGGGTGATGGTGATTTCAGAGTTTCCCACCCCTTTTATTGCATTAAAAAAATAGTTTTTTCTGCTCCTCCCATCACAAGATGCTAAATGTTACACTCCCCATGCCAGTAAAAGTCAGCGTACAAAAATGCAGGAGCAAATTATATTACCAGTACAGGAGACACTCATTTTGCACTCTTAAATTCCATTTAGCATATTTTTTTGTGTAGGTCTTGCAAAAATAAAAATACATTCATACATGCTTAACATTTACTGTATTTGCTATTGAAAGAAAAAAAAAACACCTATGTTGGATTGCTGCTTTATTTTGCAGGGTACAGCATGTTATGGTTTAACACCACTCTGTTTGAGGAAGAGATTGTAATTTGTTTCAAATGACATCTTTCTTCCTCTTCCCTATATCAATATTTGTTGTGCCTTCACTCAATGTTTCCTGTATTTAATTTTCAATTTGCAAATAAGAGCATTTGTGTTTTTAAATTGACTTAAAGCAACATTAGTAGCCTTAGCTAACTTAAACATGTTGGGGGTTATTTACTATTGGACTAGTGTATACAGCCCTGTAATGCCCAGAAATGTCATCAGTCAGCCAGCTCATAGCGTGCCATGGGAACGGGCCTAGTGCAGCTTGCCTTGGTAACATTGGCTCACCGTGATTACATATGGGCAGCATGTAATCCCCTCTGGGTCCCATTAGAGGCGAGCAGTGTAACACTAGTTACTGGCAGGAGAGGAAATATAACTTGCAGAGTATATGTGAATACTATAAATAATAAAATAATGAAATTCAATATTGATACAGAAGACTACATCAATGTTATACTGAAAAACATTAGACCAAACAAACGCAGATACAAGAATGTCAGAAAAGTAGGGATGTGCAGGCTCGGATAGGTTCGAGTTTGCACGTGGAGTTCGGATTTTTCCCTCCAAAAAAACGGAACTCAGAACGAGGCAAAACGTCATCTTACATGGACGAACATCATCATTCCTGGACAAAAGACCAGGAATGATGATGTTCGTCCATGTAAGATGACGTTTTGCCTCGTTCTGAGTTCCGTTTTTTTGGAGGGAAAAATCCGAACTCCACGTGCAAACTCGAACCTATCCGAGCCTGCACATCCCTACAGAAAAGTAATCAATTCTCCAAATTAAATTAGAACATTTCCAAACGTAAAGCAGAAGTTTTGCATTGGAATGGTTGTGTTTTGTTTGTTGTTTTTATTTCTTTAAATGGCAAGTTTAGTACCTTTTCTAATCATACATCTGCATTTTTTTATTGCTGTCTTTCTACGATTCATTATCTCCTTTTCAGAATCACTCTGGAGGCCAGACAAATATGGCTGTCAGTCACAGACTCAGACTCTCATCATGTCATGTCATGTGACGGTAGAGAGGGTAGTCACATTACTATTTGCCAGACCACTGGTTGTCAGTCACTGAAAAGTAATGGTCCCAGCCAAACTTGCGCAACAGCTACAATTACTAAAGTGTTACATAACAAAGAGATATGTTATCTGTATATTCAAATCTTTCAGGTTTGGCCGGAAAGTTGTAATTCTGTATTCTGTACAGGAATGTATGCTAATCAAAGAAAATGAGGGTTTGGGTGTCAAAGGCAAGTAGATTTGTTGCTTCATTACTAAAAGTATTGGGGTAACCTCTCTGATGCTTGTTGCCTAGGCACATATGTAGAATAAGTAGTGTTGGCCAATGCAGTAGGTCAGATTTGAGCTGTCGTTGTTGTTGCACACGTCAAAAGAAAAAAACAGAAGACTGGTAGTTATGGACATTACTACCTTTTCTTCATTTCTGTATAGACCAGTATATTCTACATGGTCCCCAATTGTTTTACTAGGTAAGCACAACATTTATTACTTGTCATTTAAATCCATATCTTGATTTCAATGCAGTTTGGTTACACTAATTATTAATAACGTTTTAGAAATGTGACATTATTTTGTGTTAGTTTGTGTCATCTTCCCCGTGGGAAAGAGTGAGGTGCGTGATAACAGAGGGATGGACAAAGATGGAAGTAGAACCTTAACCACTTATCTGGCTAATATTTTTTCCAAAAACCGCTCAGAAATTGTCAGGTTTTTTATGACTGAATTAGGTTAAGAACATCTATTTCTAACTTATCCAACACAATTTTGTTGAAAAAATTATAATTTTTTTTTAAAACACTTAACATAATAACAATTTTAATATTGGACAGCGTTATATCAGCCCAGCGATGATCGGGACATCACCGCTACATTTTCCCCAGCAGCTGCTCCTTTCTGCAGCTGCGGTTGTGGGTTCTGCCAGGTTCCCCGATCAGCAGTGATTGACTGTAAGGCAGACACTGGGGTTAGGGTGCAGGGATGCCGAGGAGCCGGGAGGTTCCTATGCAATTGGCGGTTGCTGGAAGATTATCTTCTGATAGCCACCCAGTGGGCCTTTGTGACTGGTCGCGTTGTTTGCGTCCTTGCCAGGGAACACACAGCCTGGTATGGTTGCAAAGAATATGATTGCACCATGCAGTGGTTGAAAGGGGCTTAGAAATAATTGAAATAACAAATTGCAGCTTTAATATGTATTGAAGATTAGAATAGAAAATGCACATAACTGACATTGAGATACTTGATCAGCATCAAAATGGCCCTGAAAACATGGAAAACGTAGGCAAATGTGTAGTTTGACCTAATATCTGCCAAGAAAAATCGGTAAGTTATTATGTACATTCCCTTCTCACATTTCCGATTATTTGTCATCATATTATAATTTTTTTACTGACAAGTTTTGCAAAAAGATTTTTTTGTTTTGTTTTTGTAAATAAATTAACAGATGGCCTTTCTCATGCTGTATAGGATGTATATACGAAGACCAAGCCTAAACTGGAGACTGCTGTGGAGCACACTAAAGGTATTACATAAACAGAATACGTCACTTTTCAGTAATACAACTTCTAGCAAAGATCCGGAAAATGGATCATGTCTCTATTTTGCATAATTACTGATAATTCTTATTGTTCCCATCTTCTAGAACAGGACAACAAAAAATGAATGCACTTGTTTACTGACAATGTCAAATGTTTGGTTTATATTTACATGTCATTTTGGCTATCTGAGCTGCACACACACCAGGGTAATTTATGATGAGCTCTCACATATAATTATGCCACTCAATTCCGATTTTTAGTAGATTGGTTACAGGACCAAGCCGTATATGCCAGCAAGCACTTGGAAAAACAGTTTCTACCTGACAGGCTTCCCTAAATGCCCATAAATCTATCCACCTTCCTTTTTTACATAACAAGGACTTTCAGAGTGGCGTTGCATCCTATCCCATCACAATATAGATAGTGGGGGGAGTCCATTCATTACATTATCTGCACAATGTCCAAGCGAGAAGGCCCATGGCCTTCCTTGAGGCCAGTGAGAATTATGAAACTGTATGGGTACACCCACTGCGTTTCTTCAGGTACAACATTAGCACGGTAGTGAGGGAATTCTCGCATAACAACTGACATAACCCATTTAACTGGGTTGTTTCCCATCCTACACAAATGACCATTTCACTTTTTTACAAATTTGGGAGGGAGGACCTTGATCACAACTTAGTCACAGCATGAGACAGTGGTTGGCACACCACCACCTCCCAATTTCACTCCATGTTAACAACCAGCACCTATAATAAATTATTTCTTAATGTGTATCACAGAACTTATCTGTCTCCATATAGACAATTTATGATAGGCCTTATAGATTCCTACAACTGCCCTATATCTGGTCATGGGGAGGCGGACCTTTATTATTGCCTGTAGGCCTGTCCAGTGGTTCAGGGATTGTGAGTTTTGGTGGGCGGCCCTCTCTTGGCAGGTTTGTTGTTATACCATGTTCTTTCCATTTGATGATGATGGATTTGATGGTGCTCCGGGGGATCATCAAAGATTTGGATTTTATTATAACCCAACCCAGAATTGTACTTCTCAACAACTTTGTCCCTGACTTGTCTGGAGAGCTCCTTGGACTACATGGTGTGATGCCTCTTGCTTAGTGGTGTTGCAGCCTCTGGGGCCTTTCAGAAAAGGTGTGTTTATACTAACCTATCATGTGACACTTAGATTTCACACAGGTGGACTTCACTTCACTAATTATGTGACTTCTGAGGGTAATTGGTTGCACCAGAACTTTTGAGGGGCTTCATAGCATAGGGGGTGATTACATAGGCACATGGCAATTTTCAGAATTTTATTTATAAATATTCTTTTTATGTATATTGCTCTCATTTCACTTCACCAAATTAGACTATTTAGTGCAGATCCATCACATAAAATTCAGATATAAAAAAAATTACAGGTTATATAGTAACAAAAAGGGTAAAAAGCCAAGGGGGTGAATACTTTTGCAAGGCACTGTGTATGTGTGTGTGTATATATATATATATATAGAGAGAGAGAGAGAGTCCAATACTCCAATACTCCACCACTCAGTGTAAATGGGCAAGCAGCCCCAACTTGTTCCAGTGCCCTCCAAGGGGGACAGCACCCCCAAATAAATATGAAAACCATATCAAGGCGGCACTCGGAGATTGATGAAAACAATACGATCACCAGAGGGAATTTATTGGTGGGTCAACGTTTCGGGGTACAAGACCCCAAAACGTTGACCCACCAACAAAATCCCTCTGGTGAGGGTATTGTTTTCATCGGTCTCCGAGTGCCGCCTTGATATTGTTTTCTCATGTGTGTGTGTGTGTGTGTGTGTGTGTGTGTGTGTATATATATATATATATATATATATATATATATATATATATATATATATATACACACACATATACATGTTTTAATTCCGATGGGACCCAGAATCTGTCAGGTAGGACCCCAATTGTTTAAAGTGAGGGATCCCTGGGGGTCCACATATTTTGGTGGCTTTGTATGTGTGGCTTTGTAGTATTTCTGTGCTACCTCCTGATTAAGCCATGCCCCCACAATGATAAATATAAGACCTAGCATAAGGCCACGCCTCAATTTTATCTATTGTGAATGTAACATTATATTTTAAAAAGAAAGAGAGGAAAGTTTTGTAAAATATAGGGAATATAGTCTACAAGCATGCTTGGTAACAAAGATACAGCCTGCAACATATTTTTGTACATTCGTATTTTTATGTTCAATGAAGGAAAAGTAAGTAACAGAAAGCTGCTAATATATTCTTCCTGGTTCTAGTGACGTATGAATTATTACGGGATGCTCCACCAGGATTCTACCCAAGGCTTGGATTGATTGGTTTTGCAGGAGTTGTTGGATTATTCCTTGCAAGAGGTTAGTGTGTGTCCTAGTAACCTTACTATAAAAAACCTTACTTGGTATTGATAATGACTGGTGCAGACTACTCTCACAACACTGACTGACTAGAAATGTGAAGTGTTTCTGAGAATGGATATGCAGCTGTCTTTAAAATTCCTGGTGTTTCTTAAGTTGTATTAATTTATCATGACTACCAACAGGCTCAAGAATAAAGAAAATAGTATATCCACTTGGGTTTATGGGACTTGGAGCCTCTCTCTATTATCCCCAACAAGCAGCTACAATTGCAAAGGTAACTTTTTTTTTTTTTTCATTTTAGATATATATAAAAGATTAATCCTAGAAACCTGCAGTCAGACACAAATATGCTATATAGTAACTTTCTCTAATCCTTTTATTGAACGTCTCTAAACCCATATGTACTTGGAATTCTGCTAGCAATAAAGTGAATGTGTCATAGCAACAGGAGCTATGTTTTTAGTATCTTGCAGCAATAAATAGCTACAGGGCACTTGGGAACACTAAGTTAAGGGAATACAATCTTCCAGAATGCTTTGTGTTGCAAGAGATAAAGTAGCGTAACACTATTATACATATTCCGCCTTCCTTCACCAGCATTAATTACCACTACTTTGGATATGCTTTTATGTTAGTTCTAAATTTATTTTTCTTTTGTGTACTTTGTTACTAAGGAAAAACAAAATACATCACTCTATTTCTGTGTTTCTCCCCCTTCAGTGTTGCACCAGGTGTATACTATGGGAGGCCATGTGTTGCACCAGGTATATATTATGGAAGGCCATGTGTGGCACCAGGTATATATTATGGGAGGCCATGTGTTGCACCAGGTATATATTATGGAAGGCCATGTGTGGCACCAGGTATATATTATGGAAGGCCATGTGTGGCACCAGGTATATATTATGGAAGGCCATGTGTGGCACCAGGTATATATTATGGAAGGCCATGTGTTGCACCAGGTATATATTATGGAAGGCCATGTGTTGCACCAGGTATATATTATGTGAGGCTATGTTTTGCACCAGGTATATATTATGGAAGGCCATGTGTTGCACCAGGTGTATACTATGGAAGGCTATGTTTTGCACCAGGTATATATTATGGAAGGCCATGTGTTGCACCAGGTGTATATTATGGAAGGCTATGTTTTGCACCAGGTGTATATTATGGAAGGCCATGTGTTGCACCAGGTATATATTATGGAAGGCTATGTTTTGCACCAGGTATATATTATGGAAGGCCATGTTTTGCACCAGGTATATATTCTGGAAGGCTATGTTTTGCACCAGGTATATATTGTGGAAGGCCATGTGTTGCACCAGGTGTATACTATGGAAGGCCATGTTTTGCACCAGGTATATATTATGGAAGGCCGTGCGTTGCACCAGGTGTATACTATGGAAGGCTATGTTTTGCACCAGGTATATATTATGGAACGCCATGTGTTGCACCATGTGTATACTATGGAAGGCCATGTTTTGCACCAGGTATATATTATGGAAGGCTGTGTGTTGCACCAGGTGTATACTATGGAAGGCTATGTTTTGCACCAGGTATATATTATGGAAGGCCATGTGTTGCACCAGGTATATATTATGGAAGGCTATGTTTTGCACCAGGTATATATTATGGAAGGCTATGTTTTGCACCAGGTATATATTATGGAAGGCCATGTGTTGCACCAGGTATATATTATGGAAGGCCATGTGTTGCACCAGGTGTATACTATGCAAGGCTATGTTTTGCACCAGGTATATATTATGGAAGGCTATGTTTTGCACCAGGTATATATTATGGAAGGCCATGTGTTGTACCAGGTGTATACTATGGAAGGCCATGTTTTGCACCAGGTATATATTATGGAAGGCCGTGTGTTGCACCAGGTGTGTACTATGGAAGGCTATGTTTTGCACCAGGTATATATTATGAAAGGCCATGTGTTGCACCAGGTGTATACTATGGAAGGCCATGTTTTGCACCAGGTATATATTATGGAAGGCCGTGTGTTGCACCAGGTGTATACTATGGAAGGCCATGTTTTGCACCAGGTATATATTATGGAAGGCCGTGTGTTGCACCAGGTGTGTACTATGGAAGGCTATGTTTTGCACCAGGTATATATTATGGAAGGCCATGTGTTGCACCAGGTGTATACTATGGAAGGCCATGTTTTGCACCAGGTATGTATTATGGAAGGCCATGTGTTGCACCAGGTATATATTATGGAAGGCCGTGTGTTGCACCAGGTGTGTACTATGGAAGGCCATGTTTTGCACCAGGTATATATTATGGAAGGCCATGTTTTGCACCAGGTATATATTATGGAAGGCCGTGTGTTGCACCAGGTGTGTACTATGGAAGGCTATGTTTTGCACCAGGTATATATTATGGAAGGCCATGTGTTGCACCAGGTGTATACTATGGAAGGCCATGTGTTGCACCAGGTATATATTATGGAAGGCCGTGTGTTGCACCAGGTGTATACTATGGAAGGCTATGTTTTGCACCAGGTATATATTATGGAAGGCCATGTGTTGCACCAGGTGTATACTATGGAAGGCTATGTTTTGCACCAGGTATATATTATGGAAGGCCATGTGTTGCACCAGGTTATTTAACCATCATTTAAAAGGCAAAACCTTTTATCTGATTGCTACTTTAAAACATCAGGCAGCCTCGCACGGAATTAGCCGATGCCTGCGGTTTGCAAGTTATTACATTTACCCCAATATCTGGTTTTGCTACTCTTGTGTCTTTTTGTAGATGGGAGTAAATACTTTGTTGGTTTTATTACTGAGAGGTACCTGAAATTTGTCATTATAGAACTAAACAGTGCATTGTGCCTGTTCATGATTGTTGTTGTTGTTGTAGTTGTAGTAGTAGTAGTACAAGCACAAGCACAAGCACATTATCAATAGTTAATTTTTGTCAGAATCCAATAATCCTACCAGTAACCGGTTGGAAGGAAACTGGAGCAACTGGGGGAAACTCAGTCAAATGTGGGGAGAACATGCAAACTTGAACTTATGCCAGGAATGATAACCTCAGTCACTTTGCGGTCATGAATTGCAGTTTTGGGTTGAGATGTATTGAAGTAACATTTCGCCATTACAATTGGGTGGTTTTGATGTTTTGCATATTTAGTATTATATATTGTTTTATTCAATTTGCTTATCACCTTGTTTTCCTGTGCTTTAGCACTCTTCCTACTGTAACCACTGTATTAATGAGCCACCTTCCCACATAATTAAATAGTTAGACAGAGTCTTGGCATGATTTATACATAGCTTATTCCAGCTCCAAGTGGGCTTCATAAAGCCCATTGATGTTAGAATGAAGAGAACTTTGTGTACAATATATCCTAACAGACAAAATACTAATTGTCTCATCCGCTAGAACAGAGCACCCTTTGTTCATGGGTATTTTATTCCTGCTCAGCTTAATTGACAATTTGATATTGCATTGAGTCAGTGCCAATACCTAATAGGGAATTAGTGTTTTTATGAAAGGGAATATTTTGTTTTGTTTAGATGTAAGTTGATTTTTGCAGCTATTTAAATCATGAGTAATGTTTGAACATCACTATATTGGCGCATGTTGCTTAACCATAAAATGTTTGTACACGGTCATTTGCTACAGTATAAACAGGTACAGTATTAGGCTGATGTGTTAATGTACAGAACTGTTGTGTCAGAAACATTGAAAGAATAGATATGTAGCAACATAGTATGTATTTAAGAAAGCACTGTGGTATAAAGCTGTATTAGAGCTGGCATTGTTTAATGCCGCAAGTATATATTTCCTACATGTGTTTAATGTCCTCACAAAACCCCTCATACAACAGAGTGACCAAAATGTGTTATCGTCTCCTATCTCTGTATATCATAAAATGGAATGTACTATAGTCTTCAGGCAGTGACTCACACTGTCACAACTGAAAACAGGTTGTGTCACAAGTACTGTAAATATAGTATAATTGTCAGCAGGTCCCAGAGCATTCTCGTGACATTTCCAAGGACTAAGCTGACCACCCACATGGCAGTGCAGTCATTCTGTCTGGCCGTTATACACCACATTGGCCTGAAATCACGACACGTGTGGCAGAGAACCCTTGGCAACCATCCCGTTTTTTATTGTCTGGTTGAAGCTGTAAATTCTATGTGGGTGATCATCTACCAACCACCCAAAATGTTCAATATGGAAACTGGCAGATGGCATATTCTTATCAGGCACACGTTCCAATCTGATAATCATCAAGATTTAGGTATTCACGAAGTACTAGCTAAATGTAAGAAAAGGAAGTTATTCAGTGTTTATTCAGCAGAATAATAAATACAGAAAACTCCAATAGGTAGCCAGCATACGTTGTAGAACCACTCGTGCTCATTAGAACTTCTCACTTTTCAAGATTGAAATCTCTACGGTCTAATTGTAAAGTCCTGTCCAATACATGTGAAAACCATACCCTTAGACCGTAGTGTATAGTGGTGATCGTATTTATATTTCCCCATTTCTTTCTTTTTTTTTAATTCAATAGTTTTTATTTGTTTTCAAGAGAAAACAATAACATAAACATTAATAAAAAAAAAAAAAAAATTGTTATACATTACAATAAACAGTCTATGGGCTTTATTCAGAGGCGGCTGTACGGTCTACGACCGCACAGCCGCCTCGATGTTTGTCTAGTGCGCATTTGTGAGACCCGCTACGACCGACAGCGCCGGTTGTAGCGGGTCTCTTTCCAAAGGGGGCGAGCTGTCGATGTTGATTGACAGCTCGCCCCGTTTGGAAGGCAGGCCGGGGGGGTGGCAGCCCAAACAGAGGCGTTCCCATGGGAACGCCTGCCGTTTGGGGGAGGCCCCACTGACATCACTAGTGATGTCAGTGGAGAGCTTCCGGCTCTGACAGAGCCAGAAGCTCTCCGGGGCTTACGACAAGTGAGACCCTTCCCTATGGTCTCGTCGTAAGCCCCGATGGTCGCGATGGTCAATGACCATCGCGACCATCACCCTAGCGGTCGTTAGAGCTGTGGGTGTTAACCCACAGCCTAACGAGCGAAAAAGAGGCGGCCGGTCAGGATGCAAGCGGCCGCCCAGTTTCTGAGCGACCGCTTGCATCCTCCGACCGCCTCTGAATGAGGGCCTATGTGTGGTCATTTACATAGATTATATCCAATAAAATAAATCAATCAGGACATATTACACTACGGGTTCTCTTTCAGGACATATACTCTAGATACAAATTGTTTAGCGAGAATGAAGCATTTACACAACTTCTTTATGCAGATATATATCCCTGTTCACATATATATCACCTTGACTAAATCACATTAAGTACGAGGAATCTCAGTATTACACACAGCTCTATCCCCATTGGTTATCTGTATCACAGCAAGTCTAGTCTCTCCCAGTCTCCGCCCATATGATGATTCCAACGATCTACCCCATATAAGATGAAATTTCTTTTCAGCCTTCCTAGCTATATACACAAATTTTTCATGTGCCAAGGTCTCATTTACCAGTGCTATTTATTGTCTTATCGTTGGACCTTCAGGGGCCATCCATGTTCTAGCTATGCAAACCTTAGCAAGCATGCATAAATTAACAACATATTGTGCAAAGTATTTATCTAGTGTATCTTCCCCAATAACAGCTAGAGTGCTTAGCACATCCCGGGGAACACCAGTGGACACAAATATACAATTAACCTCTTCCCAAAAGAAACTGATAATAGAGCATGGCCATAATAAGTGCCAAAAACTTCCATTAGGGGAATTACATTTTGGGCATTTTGAATCAGATCTACCACCGAATTTAAATAAACGGTCTGGTGTTAAATATGTTCTATGTAACAAGAATAACTGAATTTGTTGAAACCGAATTGTTGTAGTAGCCATTTTTGGACTACCCAGTGCTCCTATCCACACATCATCTGGCAATAGTCCAAGGTCAGCTTCCTATTTTTGCCTAATGGATGGTAAGTCAGTACCATGATATTCTTTCATTAAAGCTGCATACATAGCAGACACTAAGTGTCCTGATCCAGCAGCTTGTAATAAAATTTTAACAGGGGAATCTCTGAACACTGGAGGGGAATCCGCAAATTGTGCGTCTATGGCATGACGAAGTTGAAGATATCTGTAAAAATATTGTCTTGGGATATTAAACTCACTTTATAGCTGTTCAAACGCCTTAAACAACCCAGACGTATATAATCGTCCTAACGCGTTCACCCCCAATTTCTCCCAGGCCTTATTAACCTGCAGTAAAGCCAGTTCCTCTAGTCCCCTGGTATTGTGTAAGGGAGTATCAGGATCCCATCCCTGTCCCTGAAAAATCTGTGTGACCTGTCTCCAAATCAAGACTGCCTGTCTAACCAGTGGAGCTCTAACATCCCGCAAGTTGCTACTAAGTAGTATTTGAAGTGGAGTGTGCCCCCTAGATTCCTGTCCTACCAGAAGAGCAGACAATTCATCTACCTCCAAAACCTGTATCCATGTCCTCAATTGCGCCAACTGTGACGCATACTAATAAAACTTAAAGTGGGGTAGTGCCAGTCCCCCAGCATCCCGTGACCTAGTAAGTGTATTCAGTTGAATATGTGCTCTACGTTTAACCCAAATCAGGGAGGATAACAATCCATCTATTTGTCTAAACACACTCTGAAGGAGATAAATTGGGGAATGTTGCACCACATAGAGGAGTTTGGGTTGTAGAACCATTTTTACAAGGTTTACTCTGCCAGTGAGCATCAATGGCAATTTCCCCCATGTATCCACCCGAGATCTTAAATATTCTATTTGTGGCTTAATATTTAAAGACACATAACTATGAGGATCATTAGTTATCCATACACCTAAATATTTGAATGAATCTACCCATTTTAATGGGAGTGTTATAAGAGGGACAGCAGGACACGCTCCTCTAATGGGAAGTATACATGATTTGTCCCAATTTATTGACAGACCCGAATACTTTCCAAAAGAATTAATAATTGCAAGAGCATTAGGCATGGAAGTGTCATAATCTGAGACAAAGAGCAGGATATCATCAGCATATAATGCTATTTTATCCGATTTAGTTCCCATTGAAAATCCTTGAACAGCAGGACTAGCCCTAATCAAACTGGCCAATGGCTCAATGGCCATGGCAAATAAAATGGGTGACAAGGGGCAGCCCTGCCGTGTACCCCTTGAGAGAGGAAAAGGGGATGAGACAAATCCATTGACCGATACCCTGGCCACAGGCGCCGAATGGAGCAATTTAACCCATTGAATGAAACCAGAGCCTATCCCGAAGCCACTCATTGTCTCCCATAAGAATGACCACTCTACAGAGTCAAACGCCTTAGCGGCATCTAATGACACTATTATTTTAGAAGAGGGGTCCTCATGTGAGATCTGCAACTGGGTAAATAGGCGTCTAAGATTAAGCAAGGTTGACTTTCCAGGCATAAATCCAGTCTGATCCGAGTGTATCAGCTGGGCAATCACCTGATTTAACCTAATGGCCAGAACTTTAGCAAGGATTTTAATGTCTGTAGGGAGGAGAGAAATAAGCCGGTATGACTCCGTCTGTTTAGGGTTTTTTCCCGGCTTTGGTAACACAACTATAAGGGCCTCTGACATGGACTGAGGGAGAGAATTACATTCGTACAATTGATTGAATAGCTCGAGTAGGCGGGGCACATAAAACTGGCTATGTTTTTTATATAACTCCAAGGGGATCCCGTCTAATCCCGGGGTCTTGCCGTTTGGGAAGGATTTTATAGCTATGTCAATTTCCTCCAAATTCAAAGGGGAATCCAGGAAATCTTTAGCCTCAGAAGATAATTTAGGGAGAGCTATAGTCATAAGATAATGGCGCGTTTCTTCAATACTATATGTCAGAACTATACAGTTGCTGATAGTATCTAACAAATTCCTGTGTAATATCTGGTGTTTGGTCATAAATTACACCCCCTGGACCCACAATCTCTACTATAGTTATTGAAGGACGTTCCAATCTTGCCAGATTGGCCAAATAACTACCAGGTCTATCACCTGAGGCATATCTAGAGTGTGAGTTGAATAAAAATTTATATTGAGCCTTATCTGTCAAACATTCATTCCATGCCCTCTGTGCAGACAGCCATGCGACCCTGGATGACTGTAATCCATCAGCAAGATAAGTAAGCTCTAATGATTGGCATGAGGCCTCCAGTTCCAATTCCTTTTTTTTGTATAAAGACCATAAATCAGCAACTCGTTTGATCAAAGTCCTCCTAAGAAAAGACTTAAAAGTGTCCCATACTATCTGATCTGGGGCTGTAGCATGATTAAGTTCAAAATATTCCTTCCACAATTCTTCCAAATCAGAGCCCACCCCCATGTGGGTCAACCAAAATGAATTAAGTTTCCAAAATGATTGGCCCCTTTGACATCCCAGATCTAAGCTAAGTGTCAATGGAGAATGGTCCGAGATTCCCCTGGTCTCATAGCGCACAGACTTAATTCTAGGCAGCATATCCCACGTGAGCAGCGCCAGGTCAATCCGGGCATAACGTGAGATGAGAATATGAAAAGCAGGAAAACTGCCTTGCAGTAGGGTTTTTTGTCCTCCACGCATCGACCAAGCCCAGCCCAGACACATAAGCCGAAAACCTGTTGCCTTGCGGTGAGAGACCTTTCTGAGTTGTACTCCTTCTATCCAGATCCTGATCCAAAACATTATTAAAATCCCCAACACATACTGTAGCCACTCCCGGGGATAGGGCCATAAACTCCGCTACTTTCTTTAAAACTGCAGAAGAATAAGGAGGCGGTATGTATATTGCCAACAATAAAAGTGATAGATTATTAATCCTAGATTTCAAAAAGACTTAACGACCTCCCGGGTCAATCTGCACCGACTCCAGTACAAAAGGGACCAATTTGTGGACAAGAACAGAAACCCCCCTAGAAGCGGACGTGTGTGACGCATGATAAGCACACCCCACCCACGGCTTTTTAAGGGAGAGCAATTTCCCGCCTACCAGATGTGTCTCCATAAGGCAGACCATATCTGCTCCATAATGTTTAAGTTGTCGCAGCACTAGGGAACGTTTTTTTTTGTCATTAAGACCTCGTACGTTCCAAGTGAGAACATTGATATTAGCTTGCGTCATAATAGTCTAGCTAGTACAGCATCTCCTCCCAGGATATATATCCATAAGGCATTCCCGCACAGACACAAAATATAAGCACACCCTGAGTTAAGCCCACAATATTGCAGTATAAGATAATTTGTGACCACATAAGAAATCAAAGAAAAAAAAAAGAAAAAATAGTAAAATGGTAAACTACAACCCTTACCCCTTCTGTCCCCCCCTCTGTATACCCAACCCCAACTGTGGCATACCTATTCCCGCACCCTTCCCTCAACAGGTAATCAATAGAAAATTAAGTTTACCAAATGAACATATAACAATTTATCCCGTATACAGGGTGAGGCAAAATATATAATGACCCCTAAACACAGAGAACCCCCAAAAACTTCACACCCCGGGGATAAAAATAAGAACAAAATATTGTCCTGACCTAAAATAAAATACTATTAGGCTAGGGAGAATAGATATTATTCAAATATTTGAGAAAATGGTTATTATATTAATCCGCACTATCCCACAACAATTGGAGTAACCATATGCATAATCGCAGGAAAAAAAAAAAAATCTGGGAATACAATGACAAAATTCACATAACGTCTAAAATAACATTTCTGGATCAATATTGGTAAGACCTGAAAAAAGAACACTTGACCATATTGGTAGACATATATAGCATAGTTACGTGCTACGCAAATCAGGAGCTATGGTCCATGTTCAGTCATTAACTAACGGCCTCCTGGCCGGGACACGACGATCCAGCCACATAGCAGCCTCTCTCGGGGTGAAGAAGAATTTTGTTTCACCACCCGCAACCACTCGTAATTTAGAAGGGAACAGCATGGCGTATGGAAGATTAAGATCTCGCAGGCGACGCTTGACTGGAAGAAACTGTGCCCTCTCCTTTTGAACCTCGACGGAGAAGTCAGGGACCACCGAAATCCGGGAACCATTACATTCCATAGGACCTTTAGTGCGAGCCAGCCTTATCACAGTGTCCCGATCCTGATAGTGAAGGAATTTGGCAATGAAAGTACGCGGAGGGGCTCCAGGAGGAAGCGCTCTGGTCGGCACACGGTGAGCCCGCTCTACTGCAAAGTGTGGAGTAAAGACCTCCTGGCCATATGTTTCCAGCAACCATTTTTCCAGAAATTCCTCAGGGCTCGAGCCTTCCTCTTTTTCTGGTAGCCCCAGAAATCTGACGCTGTTGCGCCGAAGGCGCCCCTCCATAGCTGACATCTTTTTATGTACCACAGCCATCTGAGAATCCAAAGCAGCCACTTTCTCTTTTAGCGGAGATACCTTATCCTCAAGCGTAGAGGTCCGTGTTTCCACCTCTCCCACTCTCTCCCGGACACGTTGTAGATCGTGATGAATTATAGATAGGTCAGACTACACTTTGCCAATTTTATCAGCGAGCCTTTTCTCACTGGCCATGACAGCATCCAGCACACTCTGCAGTGTGGCCACAGAGGAGTCCTGCGGTACAGTATCGGCAATAGGAGACGCAGGAGGGGATCCGACATCCTGTTCATCACGAGGCGGGGGCTGCGGCGTTGATGAGCGAGAATAACGCTCCAGCTTCGCTGCTGCAGCAGCATGATGAGTTTTCCCCATATTTAAAATAGGTGAGGGAGGATAGTAATATAAAGTAGATAATAAATATCAGGAGCACCAACACTGTGTTTATATCAGAGGAGATCACAGATCCAGCACATAATCCAAAATGGCGGCCAGCAGCACCCCCAGCACTCAGGAGAGAGAGGCACCCAGGCAGGGGATCAGGGCAGCAGCAAGGGCCCTCAGCAGGAGAGAGGACTCAGCACCAGAGCCAGCACTAGGGAGAGCCAGGCAGTTAAACAGGGCTGTGTGCAGCAGCGCCGTGCGGAGACACGGAGCCCGCCAGTGTCCCATGTGACCCGCCGCGGCTATCACACCCGCCGAGGAGATCAGCTCCAACAAGGCTGAGGAGGCTGCAGAACGCTCCCAAACCCGGCGCAACAGTTACTGTAGGACTTCCGACGCCTGCCCAGGTCACTGTATCCCCGGAGCGCTGTAGCAGGAGATGATGCAGGATCTGGAGTTTGGAGAGCTCATAACTGTGTGTGCTACTCCATAGACGCCGTGGCCACGCCCCACTTCCCCATTTCTTTCTGATCATCATTACATAACTTCTCTTCAGTTCATCCTCAGACTCGCCAATTGGCTCGCCAATTGGTCCCTTATGCCTATTCAATCAGATTATCACACTGCAGGGTGGATAGTCCACATGGGGGAACTATGCAGTAATTTCAGTAACAAATCACATTTTATTAATCAGATGCAATGCGATTACTTACATGATTTGTATTGCTGGCAAGATGTATAATGTACCTTTCTGTGCTCCAGAAACAAAAATAAACAGTTTGAAAATATTTTACTTTGTAAGAACATACCACCGTTATATTATAGTCTGTGTGGTACATTTTTAATTGCCCTATTTTGCTTTTGACTCCCGTGTCATGCACAGAGCAGTACATAAGTTGGAGGTAAAGAAATAGAGTATCACCTTCACATTACCAGGGTCTTTGAGTTTTACCGTAATTTCCAACCTTGCTAGCTTCAATACAGGCTTCCAACACTAAGCCGGCTATGGCACTTCTGTACATTACTCCGTGCTTACTATGGGGATGGGCCCTGGCATTAAAATCTCTGGTAAGGAGGATACATGAATTAATTCAGAGGCCCATCATAGACGCCACCTGGAGCATGAGCTCCACCCACGCTACACCCCTGGAAATATCCAGTTAACACTGAACAATTTATTTTACCTTCATGGTTCATATTTGAAGATTTTAGTTTTAAGTTTTACAGTATTATTATTATTATCGTTTATTTATATAGCGCCACAAGTGTTCCGCAGCGCCTTACAAAGTACATAAATAGATTGATTTACTGTGACTTACAGTAAAATACAATACAATACATTACAGGGCATGGATAATATACATTGCTACATTTGCGACCATAACACCCAGATAAGCAACAATGCAAAGCAACCAAGTGTTAGGTGCCCTGGTAGAGAGTAAGAAGTAGTTGAAGGTAGAGTAAGGAGAAGCAGAAGAGGGTAGAGGGCCCTGCTCATAGGAGCTTACATTCTAAGGGTATATCAGTTAACTAACACAATAAAGCCCTGCAAGAGAACTGCATTTCATTTCACAATCTATTTTAAAAGATAAATGCACGGAATCACACTTTAACAACTGTATGACTGACAACTCACAACATATGCAAGATATTAATCTCTTCTGGGCTGCCTCCAAGCCTGTCCTGAGAGGACATATAACAGCACATGACGCCTACAAACGCAAAACTATGCAAGATGAGTATAAAAAGTTAAGCAGGAATTTATCAGACACTTATTCTTACTTATCTTCTCACACCATCTGAAAATGCGAAACAACAATACCTTGAAGCAAAAACCTTTTATGACACCTTATGTTCTGAAAAGGCTCTTATAGACATATCTTTTCAAAAACATAAATCTTCAAATGGGGCAATAAATCAGTGAAGCTACTCGCCTCTATGTTACGGCAAAAAGCAACTCCTAAATACATAACTAAAATCAAGTCCACAAACATAGACGCTCTAACGAGCCCAGACCAGATAGCGGAGGAATTCCTACGATATTACGAAAACTTATATTCTGCTCCCCCAGATGACCCTGCTTTAGGTGCAGATTTCTTACACCAGGCAGGTCTACCACATATTGCAATAGAGGACCAAGATCAGTTAAATGTCCCTATCACAGAGGAAGAAGTAAGGGGAATTATTCGTTATCTACCTACCGGCAAGACACCCGGTCCAGATGGTCTCGGTGCTGACTATTACAAAATATTATCGCCCCAAGTAAACCCTCATTTAACTAATTTATACAATTCTATAATGCAGGGAGGGGTAGCACCTCCCGACTTTAATACGGCACGTATTATCATCTTTCCGAAACTGGGTTGAGACCCCACTTCTGTAGCATCCTACCGACCTATCTCACTCCTCAACCAAGACTTAAAAATATTTTCTAAACTTATAGCACAACGCCTGCAACCAATACTAGCCAAATTAATTCACCCAACACAAACTGGGTTCATAAAGGGCCGGCATTCTGTTATAAATATTAGAACACTTATAGCAGCAATGGAACATACTTTCCAAGCAAATAAAAAACAAAGGGCCTGATTCAGAGCCGGACGCTCTGACCAGAGCGCTCGCTCTGAATCAGGGCCCACCTCCATAAATATGGAGCGTCCTCCTGGACGCTCGTATTGCTGTGGGTCACCACTCACAGCATATACGAGCGTGCCATCGCGACCATCGCCAGTACGAGCAGAAGCCTGCGGTTGAGTTTCTCAACCGCAAGGCCAGGAGTGATTTTGGCTCTATCAGAGCCAAAATCACTCCCACTGACATCACTAGTGATGTAAGTGGGGCCGGCTTCTGACGGTAGGCATTCCCTTGGGAACGCCTCCGTCTGGCAGGCACGCCCACCAAAGGGGGCGTGCTGTCAATCAACATCGACTGCACGCCCCCTTTGATCAGACACTACGAGCGAAGGAAAGTCCTTCGCTCGTCGCGTCTCGCGCATGCGCACGACGGAGCTCCCTCCGTCGTGCGCATGCGCAGTGCAGACCATCGACCCACTTGCGAGCGGACAGCCGCTCGCGAGTGGGTTTGAATCAGGCCCAAAATGTAGTGATCAGCTGTGATGCTGACAAGCCATTCGATAGGGTCAACTGGCCCCATATTCTTCGCATTTTTAATTTACAAGGTTTTGGCCCCGAATTCACACATATTTTTCAAACACTGTATAAATCCCCAACTGCTTATTTAACTATCAATACATTAAATACTAGACGCTTTCCCCTTCACAGGGGGACTAGGCAAGGGTGCCAACTATCACAGATACTCTTCCATTTAGCAATAGATCCACTAATTCGTCATTTTTACCAACTGTCTGCTTGGCGAGGTATCCGTGGGGTTGATCATGAAATTAAAGTTTCTGCCTTTGCGGACGACCTGCTATTGTATTTTCATAATCCTAAACAGGCTATTCCCTTATTAGTGGAGAAACTACAGGACTTAACCAAAATAGCAGGATTTATGGTCAACACATCCAAAACAGAAGCTTCTAGTATTTTATCCTGATGCTCTTGCGGGCTGGAATAACAACTTTCCAGTCAAATGGACTAACTCCACTTTGAAATATTTGGGAGTACTGTTTACCCCGCACCCTTCTAACTTATACTCAGTGAACTACAAAAAACTTTTAACACAAACACTAGATGATTTTTGTAAATGGAGTACCTTACCCCTGTCATACATAGGCAGATGTCATGTCATTAAAATGATTAGCTTTCCCCGTATACTATATTTGATTCAAATGCTACCCATTCTTGTATCAAAAAAAGATCTCCAAACACTTAATAAAGAAATGCAGCGGTTTATATGGGCTAACAAATGCCACAGTTATTCTATTTTCTTATTCTATAGCAGCTAATTACCGCTTTGCTATAGATTGGATCAGTGGGGCCAACAACTACTCTTTATTTTCACTAGAACAGGCATTTAGCCCAGATATACATTTAGTAGCGTTACTACACACCAAACCTTCATTGATGCCAAAACAAATCAGAGATAACGTGCTTCTCTCCTCCACTTGTAGCGCCTGGAGGCAGCTCAGATCACTCTTGGGAATTTCTCCGTTTCATTCCCTCTTTCTCCCGTTAATGAATAACCCTGCTTTTTCTAGAGGCCGATCATCACAATATATCAAAAACTGGTCCCTAGGTGGTCTGAAATATCTACACCAATTTTGAGATGTCGATACTGCCAAACCTCACACACTTAGCCAACTACAAGCCAAATTCCCTCACCTAATCATTTCGCTGTTTCCTTATTTACAAATGTCAAGCTATCTTGCGACAACACTTCGATTGATGTCTGACGAAGATAAACACTTTAGATTGGATAATGCTCTGTGTCTAAGGCCTTTAGAATAATGTTCATCTTCATACATTTACACTTTTACTCGCTCTGTTATAGATTTGGAGTCTATTACGGGAGGGTTGGCTAAGTGGAGAGAAGCCTTCCCAGACTTTAGTATATCCCAATTAACAATAGCCACCCAAAAACTAAACAAACAGTTGATTGCTGTATCGTATGCAGAACTATAAGATTCTCCACCGAGCATACTTCACTCCCAAACTCAAATTTTTTTAGGACAATCTTGATACCTCCAATTGTTATAAATGTGATTCGCCAGAGGCGGACATATACCATTGTCTTTGGCTGTGCCCCAAAGTAGTAGAATTTTGGGACCAAGTTCACCATTATATTCAACATAGCCTAGCGATAACTGTTCCTCTTTCACAGGACTGGATATTTTGGGGCATATTCCCAAAGGATCCTTCTTACAATATAACCAGAAGTAATAAACTGCTCTTGGTTAAGATTGCAGGGGCAGCTAGGAAACAATTTTATCACAGTGGATAGAACCCACGACACCAAGCCTTACGCTATTCCTGCCCAGAGTCTCATATCTGTTTCACATTGAATGGACAGATACATCGACTAACAGAGAAGGTATGGCAGAAAAGTTTTTCTCTATTTGGTTACCATATATAAAGACCTAAGCCCCAGAGTTGAAACAAACACTCAAAACATGTTTCCTATTAACAACATGGTATGTAATTAGGTTACAATGTGTCAATTTTTAAACGTTAGCTCCTGTATACATGTGGATCATTGTTAAACATTCTGTTGTGAATGACCTTAATATTTTGTAATGTTACTTTTCAGTAGACACTATGTAATAATTGTATTTGTTTTTGCAAGCCAATAAAAAATTATTATTGAAAAAAAAGATAAATGCACAAAAAAAATAAGAAAAATTATTTTCCTCCATACCCTGTCCAGCAGGCTCCCCCGTGTCTGTAATGGCCTGAACAGCTTGCATTCCAGTGTTATTTTCTCTAAAAATTAGTTTTACTGGGCCCTTCATTGGGATGAATGGGAAATTCATCCCGTCGCAGGGCCCAGTAAAAAAAATTTTTTTGTTATCCTTTAAAAATCATCTCTAGCAAATGAGATTTCTAAATGTCCTAATACAATCATCTTGTAAAATAGTTTTCTAATTGTACTTTGTATATAAAATATTATGAGAAAATTGTACTAAAAAAGTAGTAATGTTATCATCCGCTCTTTTTCTTCAAGGGAACTGGCACAGTCCTCTATGATTGGAGTCTCCAAGGACTTGTAACTTTAGAATCTTTGTGGAAAGATGGTGGGAAAAAAAAATCTACCAAAAAAAGTGAAAAGGTAAGAGTATAATCGGGAAATTCAGAAATGCATTCCTCCACAAAGGGCCTGGTTCCCCCACATAGGGCCTGGTTCCCCCACATAGGGCCTGGTTCTGAGTCAGACGTAAAGGGAAATGCGGATGGAGATCTACAGACTGCGCATGCACCGTAAAATGAAATCACAGACTGCGCATGGGCTGGGCACAGATGTAGATTGCAAGTGTGTACAGATAATCCTTCCAGTAATGGACCACTCTGTCTATGAAATGGGAGGTAACTAGGCAGTGACCATATGATCGCTCGGAACTAATCCATCTCGTGGGCGTCTAAGCTGACTTCGTGCTTATTCATAGCATGTGGACAGACATGGGACATCTGTTTCATACGGATCTTTTCCACCCAGCATGGGGTGAGTGCAAGTCCTAATACTAATAAATGGGGCTCTGGTTGGAAAAACAGTGGGTATGCCGGCTTTCCCCATGCAGGTGCACGAACACTCTGCATATAAGAGCGGATACTCATATAAGGTAGTAAGCAGGCTGCCTCGGCCGTACTGGGAATTAGCAGCAGACGTGTCTGACTCGGAATCAGTCCCGTAATGTACAAGCTGATAATGTGGGGTGTTACTTGTATACACTGTCTCCACTGTATACACTACACTGATAGGCATCCATGCGAGGTCATGCTGCAAGTGACTGGAGCTCATTTAATTAGATATAGAGAGAAATATTCCAGTTCCTGAGACCTGTATTATCCTTACATGGGGGGAATTCAATTCAACTCGCTATTGAATAGCAACGGGAGGGACTTCTGAAGCTAATCAATACACCGCGCTGTTTGGGCGCGCTAATGATTTCTTCTCGCACCCCCCTGGGGATACAAAGAGAAATCCAACCAAAGTGCTGGGTGCGCGGCTGTTTTTCTACATACGCGGCGCTAACAGCCGCGCACCCTGCACTTTGGGCAGAGAATGTCGGTTACCGCGCCTAATAGTCTTGTTAAGGCGCGATAACCGGCATTCTCCGACCACGCAGCGCACTGAATTGAATATCTCCGGGAGCTCGCTTCCGGAACTATTCAATTCGCGTTGAATTGAATCTCCCCCATAGTGACCTTAAAGTGGAGTTGGTTAGTTGACTGCAGTGAGCCAGTGGTCTTTTGTCAGACTGGCAGCAAAGTCAAAAGCAATAATACATTGGGGTTATATGTTTTTGTTGCAGCATCTAGCTTACTTATGTATAGGCACAATACACTCTTACATTGATTTGTCATTAGTAACGCTTTCACTTTTTGCTAATAACCTCTGCTTCAAAACAATATATAGAAGTTGGTCTTTTTTCCATAAGTAACATTTAGACAAACATTTTAGTTATCCAAGAATTAGCCAACCTAAACTGTATTGCAGGTGTTTCTCCCAACTTCCCCCTCACATCCCTGTACTTTCATTTTATCTGTAGCGTAGAGGTTCCCAAATGCGTTCCTCAAGGCTCCCCAACAGTTTAGGTTTTAGAGAGATCCTTGGTGGAGCACAGGTGACTTGATTAGTACCTCAGTCAGTTTGATTTAACCACCTGTGCTCAACCATGGCTATTTCTAAAACCTGAACTGTTGGGGAGCCTTGAGGACCACGTTTGGGAACCTCTGCTGTAGCGTATTATGTATATCATCATTGTTTCTTCATAAGGCACCACAAAGTGCCGCAGCGCTGGGCAGTCTGTGCTACCAATCATACATACAAAACAAAACAGACTACAGATGAGGTTCACCAAAGCTCAACAATCTATAGGGAGAGGGCAATGCTGAGACCGTAGGAGCTAGCGGAACATATGCCTCTGTTGTTGATATGCTTGTTGAAAGTATTATGAAAAGGCTTTTAGAATGTATTATCTGTGCATATGTCAGATGCAGAGCATAGAATGTGATGGCAGATAAGAACCACACAGCCCATCTTGTCTACACATTTTTGTTCTTAAAACCCACAGACCTTATTTGATCCTTTGCTTTGTCAGATTTACCATAGACTTATGTCTGTCCTAAGCATCTTCATTTACTTTTTTGTAAAATTACTGTTTTTGAAATATCCCCTAAACCTGCTGCCGTCCAGTGTCAGTGCATGTTATTTCCTTCACCTTCTCTTCTGTAACAAGCTTTGCTCTACGTATTAATTGTAACATCTGAATATATTCAATTTGCTGCAATTGTCGTACTTTAACAATCAGTATTGCATCAATTCAAACACCGTTGAATTCAGTTCCAAGCTTTCCAGTTCATTTATCAGTCTTCGATGTGGAAAGTGTTAAAGCCCTTACTGAAATCTAGATAAGTTTCATGTTTCATTTTTGATTTATTACATTAGCCACCCACTCAAAAAGAAAGAACAGCAATCAGATTTGAATATATATGATATATCTGATGTCAGGGCTACATACAGTAGCTATGCCAAGTTCATAGTGACCTGGCTAGAGATTAGAGAGTCGCCCTCTTATAGTTACCTGGTCGGGCACGATATTACTCTAATATAAGCATGCTCTGTGAAGATGTGACATTTAATTCTGGGAGTTCACAGTGAGTACCGCAGGTAACAGTTGGCTCAGATGGACAGGCAAGGGCGATGTCTAGATATCCGGATCTAACATGATGTTGGTCCTCTCAGGTTTACATCTGTCTCTTAGTTCTATACTCTAGACAGTCTTTTTTTTTAAACCTGACAAATTGGGATTAAAGGCTCTATAGACCGCTTCCCCCCTCTTTCCACCCTGTAAATCCTTCCCAATCCCTCTAATTGACTTTGTATTGTAGTCACTTGTATATGTTGCTTATTCTATTTTAGGGCAATGTGAGGATTATTGCTGTGGTTTATACTTGTATCAGTAATATGCTCATCCCCAGCCCTGGCCCCGTCCTGTTGTAATACATACCTGTGCCGGCACTGCAGGGTTGTACTCTCTGTCTGTCCTGTCTCTGTGGTGGCAGTAAGGCCCTGTGTATGTCTATCTCAGGACATGCTTTAGCCGATTATTATATAGTCTGATATTTTTAATTTATCTACTTCTCTTAATTCATCAATACAGAAGGTTAAACAAATTGAAAAACGCTTCTAAATCCGCATGAACTCATCAAATGTATGCTTCTGTTTTAAATGACTTTTTACTGCATGAAAATATACATTGCAAAAGGCCCTTATGTAGCACATATGGTTTAGGATATCAGGTAGCATAAATGCAGGGTTCTATTGTTACCTCTACATCAGCAGTAGCCTTTTGTTGGATGCACATGGTAAGCATGTTCAGAGATTCAGAACTATTATAGATGACCCTATGTTACATTAATATCCTGCATTGTATTTAGGGCTGATAGGTACATTGAGCCTGAATAGACCACATCCAAATGCATTCAGACAGTCTGCCAAATCATATACACCTTTGTAACAGTAACTTTCCTAGAGCAAAGCTACAAATTCTTTATTGCTAGCAGTTAGTTATGCTATACCAAAATCCATTTACAATTATCGCAGCAGCAGTATTCCTGTGTGAACAATAATTACTTAAACAAGGGGAAAAAAACAGCCACCATGAGATGTTTTAAACAAAGGGGCTTAAAGGTTCCTGAGTTTGATTATACAGTGTGACATGCAGAAAGAGAGGATCTAATAAAATAATTGTTTCCTTTAAAGCCTGTGACCTCTGACCCATCAGTAAGTAGCGACCTGTTGTCAGCTGAGGAAAAATCACAGCTGGATACTTCATCTGAAAGCTCAAATTGAAGGTGAGCGCTAACCATAAGTATCATTGACTACATGTGTGTTTGTATGTGTTAAGGCCCCCATACATCAGAGATTGATTGCAGCAATCGTGCAATTTGCAATCGATTGTGTATAAAAATCTATCCCTTTTTCAATCGATTGCAGATTGCAGAATTGCAACAATCGATTGATAAAGGGAAAGATTTTTATACACAATCGATTGCAAATTGCACGATTGCTGCAATCAATCTCTGATGTATGGGGGCCTTTACACTGGGGTGTTTAGGGTGAATACAGGTGTTTTATCCTCCTCCTAGTAAAGAAACACATACAGTGCTGTAGTGATAAGGTGCATACACACGATCAGATCTGTCATAGTGAGAAGTCGCATCAGCTTTATGTTCAGACAAACAAAAAAAAGAATCTTTCAAGGAAAAGAACACCAAACCTACTGAGAAAGATGGAGGAGGCTCGGGTATGTTTTGGGTCTGCTCAGCTATGCTGCATTGGGCAGGGGGTTCCTTGAATCTGTGCAGGTGGATGGGAAGATAAAAAGTACTTTCACAAAGCTTTATACCTCTTCAGGATCAATATTGGAATCGAGTATCACCATGGCTAGAGCTCTATGATTATTGGAAGATACACTCCACACGCATATAGCAATATGTCAGTAACATTCTGATTATAGGAGAGTCAGAACATTGTAAATGCCCAGACAATACAGGCAATACATTATTGCAGAAACAAAGTTGGATTGTGACAAACCTCTTTCCCTCATGGCAAACCCATTTTTGAGGGTACATATAAGTTCCATACAGAACAAAATAACTCCTGTCAGAGGACATATTCCTCATAATATTACACTTTTGATTGGAACGTTTTCATCCATAGAGGGGCAGTTCCTTGCGCAGGATGACATGTGCAGTCTTTGTGGAATCAGAAATATTGTTCATCGGATCACAACATCAGCCTTTTAAGAACTACAAGGAAGTATCTCATCTGGTGGCAGAACCCCAGGCTAATGCTGGACGATGTGTATGTATGCAGCTAGACATTGGCAGCGACGGGACCAGAGGGGGAGCCAGCATCAGAAAGTGCATACACATTTGCCAATGCGGGCAGCGATGGAGACACGGCGGGGCCATGCTGCATTCAGCATGGCCCTCGTTAACTAGATCTCCTGTCGGCCCTGCATGTATGGTCGACAGAGGATGTCGCTGATGACCCATGGGAGCGCGCATCATCAGCGACATTGTAGGTACACACTATAGCTGCTTATAGACAGATTTATCCTCACTCAAAAGAACTTTGGCCGTGATTCAATTCAATGCGATGTTGAATAGCCCTGGGAGGGAGTTCCGGGAGCTATTCAAGTCAGCGCGTTGCTAAGCCGGAGAATGCCGGTATTTTTGACGACTTAACCTGGGTGTTTAGTCGGGAGAACCGCCATTTTCCGACTAAAGTGTTAGCCGCACGGGTGTTAGCGCCGTGCTAAGCCGGAAAACAGCCTCGCAGCCGGCACTTTTGTCGGATTTCTCCTCGCATCCCAGGAGGGTGCAAGAAGAAATCCTTCCACCCTACCAAACATTGTGTTGAATTGAATAACTTCAGGAGCTCCCTCCTGGGGTATTCAACATTGCATGGATTTGAATCACCCCCATTGTAGCAACAAACCAGAAGTACCAAATTTCATCTCTGAGCACAAAATTCCAAGAATATAATACAGTATGTGCTCAGTCACATTGAGGTTTCAATTGGCCTATGTCTTATCTCTCTCCTGATGGGAACTATCAAAAAAGAGAACGTAGAAGTCACTGCCACTTCCATTTTGGCAATAGCATCTGTGGTTCCCGGTGGCTTGGCAGATATTTCAGGAGGAACCATGGCCTCTACCTCCTCCTCCATATCTATTGCTTCACAGTGCAGTGTTTCACCAAAATGTGCACCAACTAAATTTAATGGCATGGATATTGAGTGGTAACTGCTCAGAGTGAAAGGAGTATCAGAGTCTGTAATCAATACACTTACAGTCAAGGAAGAGATGCTTTTCTACAGCGTATTACCGATTTTGGAGGACAATTTAGAGCCTGTTGTTTATCTTCATTAAAGCCAGCTAAAGCTCTCATTCCAAATATCCTTCATTGTTTTTTACAAACTGTATTCCGTAAAAAGGTTCTTGCCTTACCCACGCAAAGTACAAGTGTCAGAATTGGCTTTAGTAAATTGATCATTAGTTTGTTTCCAGACAGTGAAGATAATTTGCCCCTCAATTAGGTTGTTTAGCCGCATGGTACCTCAATTTAGTACTTTAATGCTCTGATGGATACTTCATTTGAACCAATACAGAGAAGTCTTGTGGAGATGGATCACACTGAACGTAGTGTACTATTAGCAATTACTTCTGCCTGAAGGGTTGCAGAGTTACAACACTGATGGTGCAAGAAAGTCCTTCTAAATATCTACCTATGAGGATAAATTGTTCACACTTTCTTTTTTACCAAAGGTGATATCTACATTTCTGTATTAACCAGAAAATTGTTTTATTATCTATTTACCCACAGCTGGTGGTTATCAAAGAAAAGAAAGTCCATATCTCTGATCTTAGCGAGAGTGACTACTGTATATTTATCCTAAGCAATGAGTCTCAGGAGTTCAGAACAGTTGTTTGTAATTTCAGCAGGACCTCTGTCATGTTATGCTTATGCCCCTTCCAAACAAGACATTTCTAGATGGATCAGATAACTAATCATACAGGCGTAGAAGAAGTGTGGACATATAGGACCTACGCTAAACAAGCGGTGGCAGCAATGAGGGATCAAACTTCGATGACAGAACTTTGCTAGGCAACATGATGGCCACCTGCCTGTACCTTCACTAGCCATTGTCACTTGGATATATTATCCTCTGCTTATTCTCAGTTTGGTACATATGTTCTCCACCCAGCTTGATTATGCAGAATATATACTGTGCGTGTAGGTGTATGAATATATATATGTATATTTTATTAATTATAGGAATCCTGGATCACCCACTTAAAAGAAAAAACAACGCATACTACTGTGTATGTTTTTCTATAAATAAATCATACCGATTGAATGAGAACAGCTGGGGTGTTATTGTTGTATATTATTCTGCATAAATAGCTGTCATTATATGAATATTGGTGCAATTCTTTTCGCTTAAAGATAACATTCTTCATGGTGACCTTTAGGAACTTTTATGGAACTTAAAAAAAAAAAAAAAAAAAAAGAATTATTGTAATAAAACAGACTAGAAATAACATTTGCTTAGGCTATGTTACTAGTGAGTAAAGCAATTATACAAAAAATATTCCCTAGACAATAGGGAAACAAAGCCAATATTGTAAGTAGCCTGTCACAATAGTGTAAGTGCAGTGTATGTGGTTTATGTAAGTAGCCTGTCAGAATAGTGTATGTACAATGTATGTGGTTTATGTAAGTAGCCTGCCAGAATAGTGTACAGTATGTGCAGTGTATGTGGTTTATGTAAGTAGCCTGCCAGAATAGTGTACTGTATGTGGTTTATGCAAGTAGCTTGCCAGAATAGTGTATATACAGTGTATGTGGTTTATGTAAGTAGCTTGCCAGAATAGTGTATGTACAGTGTATGTGGTTTATGTAAGTAGCTTGCCAGAATAGTGTATGTACAGTGTATGTGGTTTATGTAAGTAGCTTGCCAGAATAGTGTACAGTATGTGCAGTGTATGTGGTTTATGTAAGTAGCCTGCCAGAATAGTGTACTGTGTGTGCGCTGTATGTGGTTTATGCAAGTAGCTTGCCAGAATAGTGTATGTGCGCTGTATGTGGTTTATGTAAGTAGCTTGTCAGAATAGTGTATGTGCAGTGTAGGTGGTTTTTGTAAGTAGCCTGGCAGAATAGTGTATGTGCGCTGTATGTGGTTTATGTAAGGAGTCTGTCAGAATAGTGTATGTGCATTGTACAGTCAGGTGCATAAATATTGGGACATTGACAGAATTTTCATATTTTGGGGTCTATTCACCACCACAATGGCTTTGAAATGAAACAAACAAGATGTGCTTTATCTGCAGACTTTCAGATTTAATTTGAGGGTAATTACATCCAAATCAGGTGAACTGTTTAGGAATTACAACGGTTTCTATATGTGCCTCCCACTTTTTAAGGGGCCAAAAATAATGGGACAAACTAAACAATCCTAAATCTAACTTTCACTTTTTAATACTTTGTTGCAAGTCCTTAGCAGGCAATTACAGCCTGAAGTCTGGAATGCATAGACATCACCAGACGCTGGATTTCATCCCTGGTGATGCTCTGCCAAGCCTCTACTGCAAATGTCTTCAGTTTCTGCTTGTTCTTGGGGCATTTTTCCTTCAGTTTTGTCTTCATCAAGTGAAATGCATGCTCATGCATTGTATGTGGTTTCTGTAAGTAGCCTGCCAGAATAGTGCATGTGCATTGTATGTGGTTTCTGTAAGTAGCCTGCCAGAATAGTGTATGTGCATTGTATGTGGTTTCTGTAAGTAGCCTGCCAGAATAGTGTATGTGCGCTGTATGTGGTTTATGTAAGTAGCCTGCCAGAATAGTGTATGTGCGCTGTATGTGGTTTATGTAAGTAGCCTGCCAGAATAGTGCATGTGCATTGTATGTGGTTTCTGTAAATAGCCTGCCAGAATAGTGTATGTGCATTGTATGTGGTTTCTGTAAGTAGCCTGCCAGAATAGTGTATGTGCGCTGTATGTGGTTTCTGTAAGTAGCCTGCCAGAATAGTGCATGTGCATTGTATGTGGTTTCTGTAAGTAGCCTGCCAGAATATTGTATGTGCGCTGTATGTGGTTTCTGTAAGTAGCCTCCCAGAATAGTGTATGTGCATTGTATGTGGTTTCTGTAAGGAGCCTGCCAGAATAGTGTATGTGCATTGTATGTGGTTTCTGTAAGGAGCCTGCCAGAATAGTGTATGTACAGTGTATGTGGTTTCTGTAAGGAGCCTCCCAGAATAGTGTATACAGTGTATGTGGTTTCTGTAAGGAGCCTGCCAGAATAGTGTATGTACAGTGTATGTGGTTTCTGTAAGGAGCCTCCCAGAGTAGTGTATACAGTGTATGTGGTTTCTGTAAGGAGCCTGCCAGAATAGTTTTGTAAGTACAAATCTATTTCTCTGTTACAGAGTCTTCTTCGCTTAGGAGCTGCTTCCAGTGCATCTCAGGAATCCCACAACTTGCACTGATGCACCTGAAGGGGATCTGCCTGAGGATATGCTCAAACATTGAGTAATTATGCAGTACCCAATGCTAGATGCTGTTATTTATGTACAAAATATACATCAGTTAATAAACATGTTTTATTTGCAAGTTCATTGACTTTTTAATCTAATGTATCATAGTCTAATGCAGTGAAAGGTAATGAGTGTAATAATACACTGCAGGGGCTTCATTGATGGCCCTCTGACCTTCAAAAGGGCCACATATTACCTTTATTAAAGCAAGAGACACCTTTCTATAATAACATGTTTGCAGGCCTTTTAAACTAGTGTTACAAGCTATAACAAATCTGACAATAAAGCAGGAAGAATCTGGGGGCCAAAGGTGAGGGCCACTTATTGCCCTAAACTGGCACAAATTTATTTTACATGTCTGTGAGCATAAGTGTTGGTGGTTGTGATTTGTTGTTAGGAAAGGTTAGGCTGAAATGCCAGAGGGTTTAGGTGCGATACACAAGAATAGGCTGAAAGGGCAGAGAGTTTAGGTACAATAGACAATGATAAGCTGATATGGCAGAGAGTTTAGGTACAATACACAACAATAGTCTGATATGGCAGAGGGTTTAGGTACAATACACAAGGATAGGCTGAAAGGGCAGAGGGTTTAGGTACAATACACAAGGATAAGCTGAAAGGGCAGAGGGTTTAGGTACAATACACAAGGATAGGCTGATAGGGCAGAGGGTTTAGGTACAATATACAAGGATAAGCTGAAAGGGCACAGGGTTTAGTTACAATACACAAGGATAGGCTGATAGGGCAGAGGGTTTAGGTACAATACACAAGGATAGGCTGAAAGGGCAGAGGGTTTAGGTACAATACACAAGAATATGGTGATAGGGCAGAAGGTTTAGGTACAATACACAAGGATAGGCTGATAGGGCAGAGGGTTTAGGTACAGTACACAAGGATAGGCTGATAGGGCAGAAGGTTTAGGTACAATACACAAGGATAGGCTGATAGGGCAGAAGGTTTAGGTACAGTACACAAGGATACTTCTTGTGCTTTAGTCACTTTACTGATTATTTTCTTTTCAAAAGTGACACTCAATTTTTTTTATTGAATAATTTAAAATATATATATATTTTAGTTACCACCCACCCAGTAGTAGCATATTTTCCATAGGCATTACTCCCCCAACCCGTATTCAGAGTTCCCCTTTAGAGAATGAGCCCCTCCCACCAGTGGTAGCAGATTCCCTCAGCAATGGAGTCTGCCTTCCTCCCCATTGTCTATAGATTCCCCCTCCCACTATGCAGAGCTCACACGCAGTAACACTGATTGGTGCATCCTTAGACGCCACCATTGGTCGCACCATCGAAACCTGCAGCAGCTTTATGGCTGGTGCAGTTTCTCCATTGGTGTATGGCCTCCTATGTGAGCGTTCCAGCATCTGTGTACTCAACCACTTTCATCCGACACGCCAGTGACACGCCCATAAGACAGACCCTCACCATGCGTGCACTAAGGCACCACCCAGTCACCGCCAGGAACACCCACTACATTTTCAATATACCTCTCTGCGTGCCCCTGAACTTATAACTTGACTGTGCATGAACACAATTGGGGTACATGAGCAGTGCGACTCCACTGCGTCCAACATCGGCAGTGCGTACACCTCTGCATCTGGCCCATAGTGGTTTTTAATAATAAATGAATAGTTTCCTTTTAAACTTGCTGTTGCTGACTGTATAAACAGTACCCTGCAATACTATTCATCCCCCTAAAAAGTCAGCAGATTTGTCTGTATTGCAAATGACACAGATTATTCCAAACAGCATTTTTAAACTCCGCATCAGAACAAGGAGGAGACTTGCAAGGGAAGCCATAGAGAGGACAACTACCACTTGGTGCTACATGTCAGTGACTGAGACCAATGCACCAGTCAGTCATATCAACAGCTCTGCCTGTATAGTAAGGTGGCTAAATAACGCTATTACTGAAGAAAAAGTACATGAAAGCACATCTGGAGTTTGCCAGAAAGCATCAGTGACTCAGCTAAAATGTAGGGTAAGGTTTTGTGGACAGATGAGACAAAAATGTATCCTTTAGTCCCAAGTCAAAACGCTATGTGTGGCACAAACCATCACTTCCCATTCCTACGTAAACACCATCCAAACAGTGAAGTGTTGGGGTGGCAGCATCATGGTGTGTGGATGCTTTTCCTCAGCAGGGACTGGGCATCTTGTTAAAAGTGATGGACCAATGGATGGTGCAAAATACTGCAAGACAACCTGCTCCAGTCTGCTGGGAAACTAATGCTTGGGAGACAGTTCATCTTTCAGCAAGACAATAATCCCAAGCACAAGACCAGAGCAACACTGGTGTAGTTGATCAATAAAAAGGTGAATGTTCTGCAATGGCCAAGTCCAGATCTCAATCCAGTTGAGGATCTGTGGCACTATTTAAAAATTGCAGCGTCATCTGTACAACCTGCAGCAAATCTGCAAGGAAAAGTGGGCAAAAATCACTCCCAAACTGAGTGTAATTCTGGTAGACACTTTAACTTACCCCCCACAGACTCAAAACTGTTATTGCAGCAAAAGGTGGTTGCACCAAGTACTAGTTTGCCTATGTTGAATACTTATGCAAGCAGCATTTTTCTGTTCTTATTAAAGTAATAGAAGTGCCTACCTGTTGTTGCAGTGTGATTTATTAATTTTATTCAATGATGCCGAGAGATTATTAATTGAATTCAATGATACTGAATCAACGATTAAAGTATTATGTGGATGGGGAGGCGGACTCTCTCATCTGGTTGTCAGTGATATCAGTCAGTCTGCCTGCTTAGAGCTGTGCAGGCAGTGTGGTGGCCATCCCTGCTCTCTCCTCCAGTCATCTCCTGCACTGGGGTCCTACGTAGCCTGTCAGTCACAAGCTACGCCCCCCCAGATTACACGAGGAGCTGCTGCGGGAAGAAGCCCAGTAAGTTACCTCTGTAATGGCTTCCTGATCAGGAGGAAGGATTGGTGTGTGTATAGCCTATGTTAGTCAGAGGATTTCAAGGAATGATTATATATATATATATATATATATATATATAGAAAAAATAGGTGCGCAACTGAGTCAATGATAGAGCTAAATTGTCTACAGAGCACGGCCCCGTGCACCCTGACCGCCGGGGCCGTGAGGAGGGTGATAACACGGCAGCGTGGTCTGTGCAGCAACAGACGTAGTGTATGGAACCAAGGTGAGTAGTAGCAAGCACTGGCGGGTGTGATGTCTCAGCGGTGGGGAGACCCAGAGTAGAAGGGATCAGCTGTATGTCTCCGTTTGTAAAAGCAGCAGCATATAGCCCAATAGCCTTAACACGTTTCTCCGGGACAACACTCCCGGTTTCTTCAGAAGGAGGGCTGGAAACCCTATATGCTGCTGCTTTTACATCACCCTCCTCACGGACCCGGCGGTCAGGGTGCACGGGCTCACAGCACACAGCAGGGACCCTAAGCGGACAGCCTGTCAGGGCTTGGCGGATCAAAGACTGTGGATTGATTATGCTGTCTGCCACAGTCTGAATGTATCGAGTGCTGAGCTGCTCATGAGTCTGCCAGAGTGTGACAGTGTGTATGAAGCCAGCTCCTCAGCCCCAGAATCTGTGTAATTTAAGAGTGTCTCGGTTTTATGGGATTGTGTGACAGTGTGTGGCCCTGACAAAGTTCAAACCTAAGCAAAGACCTAATCCTGGTCAAACTGCACCACCCTGACAAATTTGGTTGAACTAGCTACAAAACTCTGGTCGTGCATAAAGGACAGACACACACTTTCTCGCTTATTATATAGCTATAGATTAAAAATAAGTAAATTGTCTGCATGTAAATAGAGAATTGTGCATTTGAAAATTTACTTTAAAAGCCTACTGGTTTGCAATAAGTATATTCTGTTGAACAATATATAAGTATCAGTTTTAATACACATCTGTTTACTTTTTAGGGGGTTGAATACATTTACAAGCCACTGTGTGTATATTATTTTTAAAAGTATTACAGCACAGTGAGTTTGTAACTTGCCTGACTATTAATAAATTGAGGTAATTTAAGAACACTCTCATGTGTACTTTAAAGCTTATAGATTATCTAAGTGATTAATACAGCAAGAAACGTTCATTTGATGGTTATATAGTCATTCACTGCCTTTCACGTTTAAGGCCTCCAACACACTCATGTTGAAAAATAACACCTGTTAAAGGTTAATACAAACCTTGTACTTTGTCCTTGCTTTTCACAGAACATTCAGTGTGCTCTCAAAGCCTCCGCACAGTGTAGTATATACTTAGTGACTTCTCCCATAGAATGCCATTATATTGTACCTAACATTAATGGTGGGTTCACACTGGGCGAAATCACTGAGCGACTGCACGATTACGACAACGTAATCGTGCAATCGCTCAGTAATCATGCACAAATCGTGCACTTTTATGTCGGAAACGACCAGCGATGCGCACTCCCGCTGGTCGTTTCCGACATTGTCCATCGCCTGAACATGCAGCACAATCTGACGACCTCTTCAGGTTGCTGCATGTTGGGGAATGGGGGAGAGAGCCCGGCGCTGAACGATATCGTTAATGATATCGTTCAGCGGCTGTGCTGACATTGAGCACAGCCTGCCGGGGACACACTACACAATATCGCTCAGGGAGCATATCGTGTAGTGTGTACGCACCTTAAGGCTTGTGAACACTGCAAGCAACGTCAATTCATGCAAAAGGACTTCTTGTCGGAAATAGTGTACAGGTCCAGTCACTTTTTATGAGCATGTTTAAATACAATAACCTGGCATTGAGAATGCATGTTGAATGTGTAATTTTGATACCAGTATGTATGTAGAAACCCTAAGGCCATACTTTTCGACTTTCTGTTAGCCAGATCGCCACAGCAGGGGCCGTGGCGGCGTGATAATCTCACCATGGCCCCAGCTATGCAATGCCGAGCTTGTAAAGCAGCAGGGAGGGGCTACAATGACCCGATCCAGCGGAAATCACGTCATCGCCCCCTGGACTGCCCACTTTCACTTGGTAAGTGTGCAGGTGCAGGGGGTTTTGTGGGGTGCGTAGGTGGTGGCTAGTCCGGGAGACTATGGTTTGTAATATTGGTAATTATATAAGCAAACATCAGGTTAATGGTGCCCCCTATGCATTTTTGATCAGTCAATTGGTATTTAAAAGAAAAATAATAAAAATTGGCTGCCAATTGTGGGCCCTTCCTAAGCCATTCACTTCTGCTCATCAACTTTTATGTTGCAGGGCAAAAACTCAAGTGGCCCCTATCCAGTGGTGGACCTAGAGTTTACTTTTAGGGGGGGCGGTTTAAGAATTAGTACTGACTCCTCCCCTTTCTATTCATTTACTCCTCCCACTTAGAGTTCTGCCCCTCCTATTTTCAACAAGTACTGAAAAAATACACAGGAAAAAACACACATATAGGCACCAACATGAAATATTACACACCAGATGCACAATCTTATCCACATTACACCGCACATAGTGCCCCTGATTCACATTACACCACATAGTAGTGTCCCTTATTCATGTTATGACACACATTAGTGCCCCTAATACACAATGCCCATAGTAGTGCCCCTTATGCAATGCCCCCAGCAGTGGTGCCCCTTATGCAGTGCCCCAGTAGTGGTAGTGCCCCTTATGCAGAGCCCACAGTAACGGTGCCCTTTATGCAGTGCACCCAGTAGTGGTGCCCCTTATGCAGTGCCCCAGTAGTAATGCCCACTGTGGAAGTGCCCCCAATAGTAATGATAACTGTAGTAGTGCCTCAGTAGTAATGCCCCAAGTAGTAGTGCCCCTGTATAAATGCCCCAGTAGTAATGCTCCCTCTGTAGTAGTGCCACAGTAGTAATGCCCCCAGTAGTAGTGCCTCCTAAGCAATGCCCCCAGTAGAAGTGCCTCCTAAGTAATGCCCCCAGAAGTAGTGCCTCCTAAGTAATGCCCCCTGAGTAATGTACCCAGTAGTAGTGCCTCCTAAGTAATGCCCCCAGTAGAAGTGCCCCTAAGTAATGCTCCCAGTAGTAGTGCCTCCTAAGTAATGCCCACAGTAGTAGTGCCTCCTAAGTAATGCCCCCAGTAGAAGTGCCCCCAGTAGAAGTTCCCCCTAAGTAATGCCCCCAGTAGAAGTTCCCCCTAAGTAATGCCCCCAGCCGCTTGCACAATAAAAAAAAATTAAAACCTAATACTTTACCTTAAGGCCGGCTCCCACCTCCGCTGCCGTCCATCCGCACGGCTGCTCCTCTACACTGTGGGAGAGACGTCATGACGTCTCTCCCATAGTGCATACTGCAGGAGCCGGAAGCCGGAGCTCACGTGTGTGAGCTCCAGCCTCCGGCTGCCGCTGCGGGGAGCCTGGGGACCGGGCGCCCGCTGGTAACAGAATCTCAGCGGGCGACCGGAAGGAAGACATGGAGGCCAGCGACAGTCTGTCACTGAAATCGCGCTGGTGCTGCGTGACTCGGCTGCACTGCTGACAGGCATCAGCACCAGCTGATCTGACTGCCTGGCTGACTACTGGGCGGGGCTTTCGGGAATTGCGGCTGTGTGTACTGGGGGGGCGATCGCCCTTTTCGCCCCCCCCTGGATCCGCCACAGCCCCTATCACTATATAATCTGGTCATGAAGCCCAATCCACTTCACATACATATGTGGCTTCATTTCTGACAGCTCTGATCATTGAGGGATTGAGCCAAAAGACCAGATTGCAGTATGTTGCCAGCATTGCTAATGCTGGGCATACACTATACAATTATCGGGGCGATCTGTCCGATATCAGCGGCTCGCCATGATAATTGTACTTTGTGTGCGAGCAACCGAGGGTAAAATATCGATCGGTCGGCCATGCCCCGTCCGATGCAATCTCTTGTAAGGTTAAATGACAGTCACAGTATGCCCAGCCACGGTCGACTGACCGACATTTCCCCTGTTCATTCACAGGAAAGAACAAGGAAATGTCTCCTCCCCGGGTGGCGGAGTGCAGATATCGCGCCCAATACACTGTGAGATATCTCCCAATGTATACTCGCGATATCTACAGGGTGACAGGCTGGCAGATAAAATGACTGTCGGTCTGACAGGCATTTATCTGACGGTGTATGCCCAGCATTATACATTAATATAACATGTACAGTATTAGATTTCTGTTTATTATAACATAATGGAAAGCTACACTACAGAACGTATCATCCAAGGTGGCCACAGCCTGAAGGGCTACGGTGCAGGAAAGGTGTATTACATGTGACCCTGCACTGGATGAGACTATAAGGCCAGGATATAGGCTATTAGAAATTCAGTCAGCTGAAAATAAAACCTAGGACTTTCACATTTTCTTATTCACACATTAATAAAAGCATGAAAAACACATTTAAAAATAAGTCAAATAAAAGTCAATGGTGCTGTTTCCACTATTGCATTTTATAATAATAACGCAGAGCACCTATTTGGTCACGTATTAGGGCATGCTGCCGTCACAGAAATCTGTATTGGTGTCAATATGTTTATCCCTGTGGGATAAACATATTGCATACACACTTGCTGATGTGGTGAGCGACGGCGGGGCCCATGCTGCATTCGGCAGCATGGTCCACGCTAACAACATCACCCGTCGGCACTGCATGTAGTGCCGACGGAGGATGTAGCTGATGACCCGCAGGATCACGCATCATCAGCAACATAGTGGGTGCACACTAGACGATGTCCCAGATATACTTATAATTTTATACTTGTTTATACTTGGGATAAAGGTAAGATTGCTCGGATTGAAAAGCCATTAGTAAAGATGAGCTATAGTTGGAAGCACTTTCATGTACAGGGTCTCTGTATAGCTTAATTAAGAGAACTAAAGAATGACCAATGGGAGTATGTTAAAGGGTATTTAAGGCTCTATATGAGCAGAAAAGCGTTGGTGAGTTAAGGAGCAGCAGTGAGAGTGTCAGGCGACGGGGTTAAAAGCACAGCAACCACAGAATAAAAACCAGGAGGATTGCACGAACCTATCCCGGGAAGCGACTGTTTAGACCTCCTAATATGCTATTTTGGGGTGTGTGCTGTCCTACACCCCCATCACATCTGGTACGCTGCCTCCTATATGTGTTTTATGGATGTTTTAATGTTGCAATAAACTGTACTTCACTATATACCATTTCTTATACCCTTCTTTGTGAGAAATATTGAACCAGAAGTGTTATATCTACTATTCAAAACATCTGAGTATATGAAAGACTGTGAAAGGAACATTATAGGAATTCATTCTGGGGAACTCCCTCATCTATATACTTTTTGAAACTTGGTAACCACCCCAGTGGAGCGCAGGGAGCTGCAAATACTGTATCTTTATTTTGATGTCCCAGATATGTCGATCCGATCCGACGGATTGGACGACATATCATCTAGTGTGTATCCAGCAAGCATACTGAGCAGCAGCAGTCTCTATCTGCCTGTTGTGCAGGGGTTATTTTTAGAGGACGTCCATGCCCAAGCCTCCACTATTTGACCACGCCCCCTTCAATACTCTGGTCCAGCCCTGCTCTTTTCTGCCCTGACTGTCCATAAAAGCCACGCCTCCAGTCGCAAACTAATCTCTTCTTAGCCAGGTACGGTATGACAGGATGCGATTGCAATAAGTTTTACTCTCACTCTGAGTAAGGCCCATTGTGCATAGCATAAATAATGCCTTTTATTATTATCAGTGGCGTAACTAGGGCAGGGCGAGTGGGGCACGTGCCCTGGGCGCCATGGGACCTGCGGCACGAGGGGGAGGGCGCCGCTGGCTACAGTACGGGCCCACCCTAGTTAGCCAGTGTAGCGCCGACCGCAGTGAGTGCGGTCAGCGCTACACATTTACACAGGATCAGCGCTAGGCTTCCCAGCGCCGGTCCTGTGCTGCACAGCTGAGCCCCTTCCCTGCCCCTGAGCGCTTGCCCAATAGCGCCAGGAGGAGGGTGGGAGGCGGGCGGGCTCAGGCTGTGCTGACACATCGCCACCAGCGCTGGCGGCGATGTGTGTGTTAACCAGCAGCCAATGAGAGTCACACGACTCTCATTGGCTGCTGCTGCTACTGCACACACATCACCGCCAAGCGGCAGCGATGTGTGTGTGAATCAGCAGCCAATGAGCATGAGCCAATGAGCATGGCTGCGCCGGGAGGACTGACTTTCCTTTATTTATTGCTTAATTTCAGGGTGTATCTATCGGGGGGGGGTAAGGAGGGGACTACTACTGGGGGCACTGCTCCAAAGGGGGGGGACCACTACTGGGGTCTACTGCAGGGGGGGACTATTACTAAGGAGGGGACTACTACCGGGGGCACTGGTTCGTGGGGGGGGGACGGGACCACTACTGGGGGGGATACAACTGGGGGCATTGCTTTGGGGGGACCACTATTGGGGTCTACTACAGGGGGCACTGCATTAAGGGGGACTCCTATTGGGGGGACTACTATTGGGGGCACTGCATTGGGGGGGGACTACTACTGGGGGGGACTACTATTGGGGGCACTGCTTCAAGAGGGACTCCTATTGGGGCACTGTATACTGGGGATAACTACTGGGGGCCTGCATAAGGGGGACAACTACTGGGGGCACTGTAAGGGGAACCAATGGTGGGCTGCATAAGGAGGACTACTACAGGGGGAACTGTGTAAGGGGCACTGCATATGGAGGAACACTATTGGGGTCCTGTATAAGGGGAACTAATCGGGGGCTGCATAAGGGGGACCACTACTGGGGGTACTGTATAAGGGGCACTACTGGGGACCTGCATAAGAGGGACCACTACTGAGGGCATTGTATACTGGGGGTACTATATAAGGGGGACCACTACTAGGGGCACTGCATAGGGGGGACTGTATAAGGGGCACTGCATTAAGGTGCAAATGGAAAGAAATGTTCCCAGTGACAAGAAAGGGGTGTGTGTCATGTTGACATGCCCCATTTTTCAGTGGCCACACCCCTTGTGACCACGCCCATTTTTTGCAGCACACACATAGTGGGGGACGGCCTCCATTTTCAAATTTGCCCTGGGCTCCAAATACCCTAGTTACGCCACTGATTATTATATATTTGTTTTGAGGGCAGCAAATGATAGGTTGAAATAGTTGGTAATTCCATTCTGACTCTTTCCACTTGCTTTGGATTACAATTTTATTACAGTAATTGTGTAAAGGGCCGGATTAAGGTCTGTGGGGGCCCCTGGGCAACAAACTCGTGGGGGCCCCTATCAGTGATCCAAAATTATATATATATATATATATATATATATATATATACATATATATATATACACACACACACACACATACATGCCCCCAACAACCCCACAAATAACACACACAGTGTGCCCCCCCAAATAACACAGTGTGCCCCCCCAACCCCACAACCAGCAGCAACACACTTAAAAAAAAAAAAAAAAAAAAACACATTAACGGATTTACCCTCCAAGCCGAGGCAATAACACAGGAGCAATGAGTACCGAGGCAGCAGCTGTGGCTTCTATCTATTCAACTCCGTGGGCTTCAGACGCAGATGTTGAGGTGGTGGGCTGGCGTGGGGCTGTGCTGCGTAACCTCTTAAATCACGCCTGCATTGTCTTACAGCCCCACTGCACAGCCTGCTTGCCGGCCGGAGCAGCGGAGACAGCTAAATGCTGTACTCTGCCGGTCTTAGTAGTAGTGGCAGGGGACAGGGTGTGGGGGCCCCGGGACGATTGCCCCTGTCGTCCTGCCAATAATCCGGCCCTGATTGTGTATATGTTTTATTTACGTCAGTTTTCTTTTACAACTCCATCTGTACCTGCATAATATACATTCTTTCAGGAGTTTGCTTGTAGTCTTTATTCCAGCTCAAAGTAAAGCAGGTGATTACTTGACGATTAGAACATAATTTTCTCTTAACATGCTATGTCCCTTCAACCTGTTATTTATGGCAAGTTGTAAAACGTTTTCATTTTGTGTAACAGAATTACAAATTAAGGTTATAGCACAGCCATAAAAGTTAATCATTAAAATAAAGTTTTGCAATAACTAGACGGATTGTAAAACAAGAGTAGGCCAAACTTCACCTTGCAAGCTGAGTGGCCACTATTTTATGCTAATATAATTACAATAAAATAACATTTACATCTAGACAAACAGAAACATTTGCAAATAAGTAAATTATATGCACAGGTCTGTAACAATAAAGTACAATTTAATGGTTTGCTGAAATTCCTTATCCGGATTATAAGCTTGATCACGCACAGTAGTTACAGACATGCTAGATCGCTGGGTGAGCAAATATCGGGCATGTTATGAAACCTAAAGGGGATATCCTCTTGTTTTTTCTTCCTTTTGACACTTTGCCTTCGTCACTGCTGTTCTGTGCTTTGCGTACTTTTCAGTTGAACCTGCTCTTTCACAACACTTCTTGTTAGTACCTGGCCAAACTACAGCAGAAGCAAAATAAAAGTGGTATACAACAATGAGAACCCATTGCACATCTATGAGCAATAAAATGCACCTATTCCTTTGAAAGTGATGAAGTGAAAGTGATTAATTCCAGATGCCTCAAATTACTGTGTAAAATAGACCATGAAAAAAAAAAGAAAAGTTGTTACATTTTCAATTCTAGCATTTCCCATGTACTGAATCATCTCTGCAGTGCAGTGTGTTATATGCTTCTCCAGAGCAGAACAAATGTATAATGTTTGTTATTTACTACAGATGTGGAATGTGTAAAGTATAATATGTATTTGGGGTTTTCTATAAAAAAGCAGAAGTGAAAACATCTTATCTTTCTGTGACCGGATGACCGCGCTCAGCCAGGCTATCACAGAATAGAAGGTGGTTACTCATCCCTGAGTAACCTTATGTCACCACTCCTAGGAATTGTCTATCTCCTTCAGTAACCGCCTGTTACTGACTCCTCCCACTGTGTAGTAGGCGGGTACTTCGCTGGCACCACCAGGCTCATGCTATTGGCACCTGGAACCGCTCGTTTCACCCAGGCTCCTATACTGGCACCTGGAACCGCTTACTTCTGAGTATGTGTGGACAATACTTCCTGGTTAGTGTCGGCTAATTCCTACTGGTTTTTTACCATGGACCAGTCTGAGTGGGGTAGCTGGCAGAGCGATACTGTACAGATGTTACAGAAGTACAATTCTTCCTGATGTTCAAAGGATACAAACGTTTCAGGAGCACAGGCCGTCTGTTTATCCTGTTCTTACACACAGTACCACAGGGGGTAAATTTATTTATTTATTACCAGTTATTTATATAGCGCACACATATTCCGCAGCACTTTACAGAGAATATTTGGGCACTCACATCAGTCCCTGCCCCAGTTGAGCTTACAATCTATGGGCCTGATTCAGAGCCGTTCGCTATTTGTGGTCGTTCGTTTAAAAACAAGGGGTGGCTATTCAAATGATCCGTACGCACATTGCAGTCTGTTCACACCTCTAAGTCTGAACGAACGAGCAAAACATATGCTCGTTTATTTGTTAAAAACGCCCCCTGGCCGCTCGCACCATACGTCATGTCCGCTATTTATTAGATTAATCGAGTACATCGACCAGCGTATGAACTGCTCGCTATTCTTGTGGTTGGTGTTTGCTACCACAAATTTGCGAGCAGTTCTGGCTCTAAAATAACCCAGTGACGTGGTCATTGACGCTGCTGTTTTAAATATACACACCCATAAAACGCCCGTTTTGACCTTTAAGCACGCCTGCGTTCGGATCTCCACTCCCCATTTTAAAGCACCTTCCCCTGTTACCACCCACATACGCCTCATTCTGTCACTCAAAATAGCAGGCACTCGCTATTTAGCGTACAAATGATTTTCGGCCGCACTGACTGGTTCGCGCATGCGTACTAAAAAGCGTACGCATGCGCAGATGTGCAAACATCGCTCGGAACGAGCGTACTGCCGCTAACGAGCGGCTCTGAATGAGGGCCTATATTCCCTATCACATGCACACACACATACACACTAGGGATAATTTTTGCTGGGAGCCAATTAACCTACCAGTATATTTTTGGAGTACGGGAGGAAACCGGAGTACCCGGAGGAAACCCACGCAAACACAGGGAGAATATACAAACTCCACACAGTTAGGGCCGTGGTGGGAATTGAACCCACGACCTCAGTGCTGTGAGGAAGTAACGCTAACCATTACACCATCTGTGCTGCCCTGGGTCAATCAAACTAAGGGCCTGATTCAGAGCCGCTCGTAAGCGGACGCTCGTTCGCTCCGAGCGATGTTCGCACAACTGCGCATGCGTATGGGTCGTAATGCGCATGCGCCAACCAGTCAGTGCGATCGGAAATTGAGCGCTCGCCAAATAGCGAGTGCCTGCTAATTTGAGTGACAGGATGAGGCGTTTGTGGGTGGTAACAGGGGAAGGTGCTTGAAAACGGGGAGTGGAGATCCGAACGCAGGCGTGCCAAACGGTCAAAACGGTCGTTTTAAGGGTGTGCATAATTAACAAAGCAGCGTCATCGACCACGTCACTTGGTTGTCTCTTAGCCTGAACTGTTCGCATGATTGCGGTAGGAAAATCCAACCACAAGCACTGCGAGCAGTTCAGACGCCTTTCGATGTACTCGATTAATCAAATAAATAGCGGAGATGACGTAGGATGCGAGCGGCCAGGGGGCGTCTTTACAAAATAGCGAGCGCATGTTTCGTTCGCTCGCTCAGACATAGAGACGTCAACAGACCGCAAAGAGCGAGCGCTCAATTTAGCCAGCCCCTTTTTCTGAACGAGCGAGCGCAAATAGCGTCCGGCTCTGAATCAGGCCCTAAGTGCCTTTGCTGTGCATTCCTTGTGCATGCACACATGCAACCTTGTCCCTTATGGACATTGGGGAGGGTCACTCCTCTGTGCCTGCTATCGCCTGAAAATATAATCACAGCCCAGGTACTGGCAAATCTGGAGTGGGGGGGGAGATAATTCCCTCCAAAACTTACTTCCGGGATTTTGTTAGGGGGATCTTCCTACCCTCTATGGCTGAATCTGGGCTCCAGGGACAAGCAGACAAGATCCCCAGCCAGCAGTCTCCTGGTCAGCCATTCGGAGCTCTTTGGGGCTCCAGTAAAATAATTAGCAGGTTGTATTGGCCAGCGCTCTCTGCACCTCCTCATACAACTTTCAGGCTTGAGACTGCAGAAGAAGTCATTCCATTTACCTTGGAGGGGAGCTGGAGGCCCCAGCAGCCCACAGAGAGTTCCAGATCCAACTAGATCACCAGGGAAAGGGGAAGTGCATTTCATTTGAAATAATTTATTAAATATAAATACATGTAAACTTTTTTACAGTGAATATATTATACTCTGTGCCAAGTGTTCAGCACTAGGCTTTACATACCAAGGTTGCACTGCTATACAGAAAATATATTTTAGTACATTTTATTTAAACATGTTTCTGTATTTATAACACTAGTGCTGGCGTCACCAGTAGCTTCTTTCCTGGTCCTTCTGCATGTTGTTTTCTGAGTGCCGCAGCTACTGTACTCAGTCCAGGCTGCGGGCGCTGCTCTGTTTGCTGGGGTACGGAGAGCTAGCTTGCCCAGTCCCCCATTGTACGGCCACTCAGCCCTACCGTCCTGTAATACTGGGGCACAGCTGGCACACAGTTTTCTGGTGCAACGGCACATGAAAACATTTAAAAATACATTTAAATTTGATAAATTGCGTGCAACTCTCTCACTCTCCTTGTTTGTTTGTCTTGTCACATGTGAATGTCATTATTCCCCCCCCCCCCTTGCATTTTTCATGTTTTGTTGCTTCAAAACCTGGAATTAAAATGGATTGTATGAAGGTGTGCATCATTTCATTCACAGAACATGCATACAACTTTGAAGTTGTGTTTTTTTTATATTATGAATCAAACAACATTTAGGACAACATAACAGAAAACTTCAGCGTGCATAACTATTCACCCCCCTAAAGTCAGTACTTTGTCGAGCCACTTTTTGCAGCAATTACAGTTGCAAGTCGCTTTGGATAAGTCTCTATGAGCTTGCCACATCTTGCCCCTGGGATTTTTGCCCATTCCTCAAGGCAAAACTGCTCCAGCTCCTTCGTGTTGGATGGGTTCCGCTTGTGAACATCAATCTTCAAGTCTGACCACAGATTCTCAATTGGATTGAGATCTGGGCTTTAACTAGGCCATTCATGGTGTGATGCCTATTACTTAGTGGTGTTGCAGCCTCTGAGGCCTTTCAGAAAAGGTGTGTTTATACTGACAGATCATGTGACACTTACTGTAGATTTCACACAGGTGGACTTCATTTCACTCAATGGGCGGAATTCAATTGTATTCGCGGCATGCATCTCCCGTCTAAAGTGACAGGAGATCGCGGGCCGCTATACAATTGTCCAAGATGTTCACGCTGATCGCGCCCATAGAGGTCAGGTTTAGCCGTGTAAAGCAGCTAAACCCGACCAAAGTGCTGGGCGCGATCGCGAAAAGTGATGTTTGGGCGCCCAAACATGTAACTTTTCGCATATTTCAGCTCTCATCCCCCTGGGGCTGCGAGCTGAAATGTAGTGCTGGCAGCTGATCGTGCCCGACAGGAGCAAGAATTGAATAGCTCCGTCGGGCGTGATAGGGGCTAAAAAGAATTGAATTCCGCCCATTATGTGACTTCTGAAGGTAATTGGTTGCACCAGAACTCTTGAGGGGCTTCATAGCAAAGGGGGTGATTACATATGCACATGCCAATTTTCAGAATTTTATTTATAAAGATTCTTTTTTATATATATTTTTCTCATTACACTTCACCAAATGAGACTATTTTGTGCAGATCCATCACATAAAATTCAGATTAAAAAAAATAAATAAATTACAGGTTGTAATGTAACAAAAAAGGTAAAAAGCCAAGGGGGGTGAATCGTTTTGCAAGGCACTGTGGCCCTGATTCAGAGCCGGACGCTCTGACAGAGCGCTCTCTCTGAATCAGGGCTGGTCTTTTTTTTTTCTTCCTGGCCGCTCGCATAGCTGGGGGTGACCACCCACAGGTATAGCGAGCGGCCAGGAAGATGGTCGCGATGGTCAAGACCATCGCGAGTATTGGGCTTGCGACGAGACCCTTGATGTAGGGTCTCATTGCCGCAAGCCCCAGAGAGATTTCGGCTCTAACAGAGCCGAAATCTCTCCCACTGACATCACTCGTGATGTCAGTGGGACTGCCCTCAAATGGAGGCGTTCACATGGTAACGCCTCTGTTTCAGCCACTCCCCCAGCCCGCCCACCAAAGGGGGCGTGCTGTCACTCAACATCGACAGCACGCCCTCTTTGGTACGAGACCCGGAGCGACAGATTGCCCGTCGCTATCCAGGTCTCGCACATGCGCACGACGGAACCGACTCCGTCATGCGCACTGGCCCATCATCGACACGGTTGCAAGCGCACAGCGCTTGCGACCGGGTCTGAATCAGGCCCTGTATGCGGTTCTCCAATAAAATATATATATATTTTTTTTAAATACATTTAAATAGCAGCACGGTGCCAGTAAGACATTTGAAATTGGAGCCTAGCTCTGATTGGCCCCTTTAGAAATGGCACAGCTGCACGAGGGTTAAACCAGCTGCCATCTTAGCCAGGGAATGGAGGAGTCGGCATCAGGACTGGGACCTGGCTACACTTGCCTTTAGGATTATAAATCTTTGTACTAATTTTTTTACTTTTACACCTGACTTTTTATATCCCTGGATTTAAATAATCATATGGTGATTATTTTGTTTCTTTTTTTGTGTGGAACACAAAGGTGTTTTCGGCACTATGGTGTTTATCGGATATATAGTAGATGTATATTTGAAGAGCGCTTTTTTAATTTTGTGCTATAATTTCTCTATATAATTGACCATTTCAGCACTTGCTAAAAAAACACAAAGTAAAATCTAAAAAAATCTGTTGCCTAAAATAATAAAGGGACAAAAATAGAGGTTTTATGGGATAAATAAAAGGACAAATATATATTACAAAAAAGGTAGCACTCTCATCAAACATTGTCCACAGGAGCTGCTGGGGTGTCCCCCAAAGGAATGGGGTCCCAAGACCACCAATAATATAGAACAGTAGAGAGGGGTATTCACCAGGCTTAAAAGGAAACTAGTTCAGCTTTATTCTAGTAGTTACATAGATAGTAGCTCAATGTTTTGGTCACAGTTGCGTGACCTTCTTCAAGAGACACAGCAAACAAAGCAGATAGTGTAGGCAACCACCAAACAGAAAACAGGTGTAAACACGAATAAAGCTGAACTAATTTCCTTTTAAGCCTGGTGAGTGCCCCACTGTACTGTGTATATATATATATATATATATATATATATTAGGGGTGAGCGGGTTCGGATTTCTGAAATCCGAACCCCCCCCGAACCCCCCCGATCCGAGTCCGATCCGAATCAGGCTCGACTTTTCCCGCCTGACTCGGATCTGAAATCGAGGCAAAACGTCATCATCCCGCCTTCCGAGTCTCGCGGGTTTTGGATCCTATATAAGGTACCCGCGTCGGCACCATTTTCTCACTCGGCTGTGGACAGTGAAGAGGGAGGGTGGGAGTTAGGGCTGTGTAGTGTAGTGTAGTGTAGTGCTGCTGTTGTCCACTACTTCAAAGTCCATAGGGGCTGGCTGTGTTGTGCTGTGCTGCTGTTGTTAATAGGGGCTGTGTCCACTACTTCAAAGTCCATAGGGGCTGGCTGGACTGTGTTGTGCAGTCAGTTGTCCATAGGGGCTGTGTCCACTCCAAAGTCCTGTGCAGTGTCCCAGTCCTAAAGGGGTGCTGTAGTGTTGTCCAGGGGGTGCTCTGTCCATCAGGGGTGCTCCCCCCAAGTGCTAAAAAAATAATATATTTTCTGTGTTTGTGAATTGTGTGCGCAGTAGCCGCACGTGCATCAACAAAGTAGTGCCAAGCGTGCGCCTGTGTCATAAGTAAAGGGCCGGCTGGCTTGACCGTTAAGGGTGCTGTAACCCCCGAAAGTACACTCCAGTCCAAACCAAAAAAAAAAATATTTTCTGTGTTTGTGAATTGTGTGCGCAGTAGCCGCACGTGCATCAACAAAGTAGTGCCAAGCGTGCGCCTGTGTCATAAGTAAAGGGCCGGCTGGCTTGACCGTTAAGGGTGCTGTAACCCCCGAAAGTACACTCCAGTCCAAACCCAAAAAAAAATTATTTTCTGTGTTTGTGAATTGTGTGCGCAGTAGCCGCACGTGCATCAACAAAGTAGTGCCAAGCGTGCGCCTGTGTCATAAGTAAAGGGCCGGCTGGCTTGACCGTTAAGGGTGCTGTAACCCCCGAAAGTACACTCCAGTCCAAACCAAAAAAAAAATTATTTTCTGTGTTTGTGAATTGTGTGCGCAGTAGCCGCATGTGCATCAACAAAGTAGTGCCAAGCGTGCGCCTGTGTCATAAGTAAAGGGCCGGCTGGCTTGACCGTTAAGGGTGCTGTAACCCCTGAAAGTACACTCCAGTCCAAACCAAAAAAAAATTATTTTCTGTGTTTGTGAATTGTGTGCGCAGTAGCCGCACGTGCATCAACAAAGTAGTGCCAAGCGTGCGCCTGTGTCATAAGTAAAGGGCCGGCTGGCTTGACTGTTAAGGGTGCTGTAACCCCCGAAAGTACACTCCAGTCCAAACCAAAAAAAAAATTATTTTCTGTGTTTGTGAATTGTGTGCGCAGTAGCCGCACGTGCATCAACAAAGTAGTGCCAAGCGTGCGCCTGTGTCATAAGTAAAGGGCCGGCTGGCTTGACCGTTAAAGGGTTCTGTAACCCCCAAAGTACACTCCAAACCAAAAAAATATATATTTTCTGTGTTTGTGACTTGTGTGCACTGTGGCTGCACGTGCATCAACAAAGGAGCAGCGCCAAGCGTGCGCCTGTGTCCCATAAGTAAAGAGCCGGCTGGCTCATTTCTTAAAGGGTGGTGTAACCCACAAAGTGCACTACTCTCCAGCAAAAATAAAAAAATATTTTCTGTGTTTGTGTGCGCTTTAGCCGCACGTATATATATCAATATAACATAAATGGAGGACCAAACTTTCTCCGATAAAAATAAAATAGGGAAAGATCAAGAACCACTTCCTCCTAGTGCTGTTGCTGCTGCTGGGAGTTGTTCATCATCCCAGAGAGGAAGTAGGAACATCACTACTTTTACTAAACAATTGACCCTCCAACAGTCCCTAGCGATGAGGATGAAGTACGACAGCAGTCATCCTGAAGCAAAACGTATAACTGAGGCCTTGACTGCTATGTTGGTGTTAGACGTGCGTCCGGTATCCGACATTAGTGCAGTGGGATTTAGACAATTGATGGAGGTAGTGTGTCCTCGGTTCCAAATCCCGTCTAGATTCCACCTGCATCCTCAAAGCAGCAGCGACAAGCGTGCGTCTGTCTGTTAAAGGGTGGTGACACCCTCAAAGTGTGCTACACAAACAATTAAAATATTGTTCTTTTTTTTTCTGTCTTTGTGAATTGTGTGGGCTGTAGCCGCACCTGCATCCTTAAAGCAGCAGCGACAAGCGTGCGTCTGTCTGTTAAAGGGTGGTGACACCCTCACAGTGTGCTACACAAACAATTAAAATATTGTTCTTTTTTTTTCGGTCTTTGTGAAATGTGTGGGCTGTAGCCGCACCTGCATCCTTAAAGCAGCAGCGACAAGCGTGCGTCTGTCTGTTAAAGGGTGGTGTAACTCTCAAAGTGCTCCAAAAAATAAAAAACTATTTTTTTAATGTGTTTGTGACTTGTGTGCGATGTAGCCGCACTTGCATCCTCAAAGCAGCAGCGACAAGCGTGCGTCTGTCTGTTAAAGGGTGGTGACACCCTCAAAGTGTGCTACACAAACAATAAAAATATTCTTCTTTTTTCTGTCTTTGTGAATTGTGTGGGCTGTAGCCGCACCTGCATCCTTAAAGCAGCAGCGACAAGCATGCGTCTGTCTGTTAAAGGGTGGTGACACCCTCAAAGTGTGCTACACAAACAATTAAAATATTGTTCTTTTTTTTTTGGTCTTTGTGAAATGTGTGGGCTGTAGCCGCACCTGCATCCTTAAAGCAGCAGCGACAACCGTGCGTCTGTCTGTTAAAGGGTGGTGACACCCTCAAAGTGTGCTACACAAACAATTAAAATATTGTTCTTTTTTTTTTGGTCTTTGTGAAATGTGTGGGCTGTAGCCGCACCTGCATCCTTAAAGCAGCAGCGACAAGCGTGCGTCTGTCTGTTAAAGGGTGGTGACACCCTCAAAGTGTGCTACACAAACAATTAAAATATTTTTATTTTTTTTTCGGTCTTTGTGAAATGTGTGGGCTGTAGCCGCACCTGCATCCTTAAAGCAGCAGCGACAAGCGTGCGTCTGTCTGTTAAAGGGTGGTGTAACTCTCAAAGTGCTCCAAAAAATAAAAAACTATTTTTTTAATGTGTTTGTGACTTGTGTGCGATGTAGCCGCACTTGCATCCTCAAAGCAGCAGCGACAAGCGTGCGTCTGTCTGTTAAAGGGTGGTGACACCCTCAAAGTGTGCTACACAAACAATAAAAATATTCTTTTTTTTTTCTGTCTTTGTGAATTGTGTGGGCTGTAGCCGCACTTGATTCCTCAAAGCAGCAGCGACAAGCGTGCATCTGTCTGTTAAAGGGTAGTGACACCCTCAAAGTGTGCTACACAAACAATTAAAATATTGTTCTTTTTTTTCGGTCTTTGTGAAATGTGTGGGCTGTAGCCGCACCTGCATCCTTAAAGCAGCAGCGACAAGCGTGCGTCTGTCTGTTAAAGGGTGGTGACACCCTCAAAGTGTGCTACACAAACAATAAAAATATTCTTTTTTTTTTCTGTCTTTGTGAATTGTGTGGGCTGTAGCCGCACTTGAATCCTCAAAGCAGCAGCGACAAGCGTGCGTCTGTCTGTTAAAGGATTACATCGGTGACAGCATCCAAGTAGGCATGTCAGACAGTCCGTACCTGTACTGGCAGGAAAAAGAAGCAATTTGGAGGTCCCTGTACAAACTGGCTCTATTTTACCTGAGTTGCCCCCCCTCCAGTGTGTACTCCGAAAGAGTGTTTAGTGCAGCCGGGAACCTTGTCAGCGAAAGGCGTAGGAGGTTGCTTCCACAAAATGTGGAGAAGATGATGTTCATAAAATGAATTATCAACTCTTCCAGGGAGACCAGCCTCCAGAACGTACAGAGGGACCTGTGGTTCCAGCAGGGACGAATTAATACTCTGTGAGGGTGAGGATGTACACACTGAAGAGGGTGAGGAATCGGTGGATGAGGAGGATGAGGATGACATCTTGCCTCCGTAGAGCCAGTTTGTGCAGGGACAGATAAATTGCCAGCTTGTTTTGTGGGGGCCCAAACGAACCAATCATTTCAGCCACAGTTGTGTGGCAGACCCTGGCGCTGAAATGATTGGTTTGTTAAAGTGTGCATGTCCTGTTTATACAACATAAGGGTGGGTGGGAGGGCCCAAGGACAATTCCATCTTGCACCTCTTTTTTTTCTTTGCATTATGTACAGTTTGGGGCCTAGTTTTTCAATGCCATCCTGTCTGCCACTGCAGTTTCACGCCTAGATGGGTCACGTGTTTGTGCCGCCCACTCGTGTCGCTTAGCATAGTCATCCAGCTACCTCGGTGCAACCTTTTGGACATAAAAACACTATTGTGAGGTGTGAGGTATTCAGAATAGACTGGAAATGAGTGGAAATTAAGGTTATTGAGGTTAATAATAGCATAGGAGCAGAAAAACCTACAAATTCTGTGATTTTAGCTGTTTTTATGCTTTTTTTCAAAAAAATACAGATCCAAAACACAAAACCCAGAACCCAAAACACGGAAGGGTGGTTTTGGCAAAACCAATCCAGATCCAAAACACGAAGAAAGATCCAGATCCAAAACCAAAACACGAAAAGTGGCCGGTGCACACCCCTAATATAAATATATATATAACAGAAAAACTTTTGCTATCGGCGCTAACAATAATATACTGCAAATTTATGTGCGTGCAGCAAATTAAACAAAGGGGATTTTGTCATGATTTGATTAAAGCACTCAAACCTGCAGCCCAGCATCAAGGGACCCCATTTTTCTGCAGGTCCCTAACACTAGCATATATGCCTAGCACATCATTACATTGCAGTTAAATGTACTCACCTCCTAGATACAGAGGGACACATCTATACAGGGGCTGGCTGTTAGCCACACCCAACTAGGCTTTTTATAGCCTTAATTGAAAGCTGCCATGATAGCACAAGGCAAAATTTTGAAACAAAACAGAAAAGAAATATGCCCGCGCTCGGTTTTACCCATATCATACATGGTACCAGCAGCATGGCAATATTAATGCCATATATGTATACAAAACAGAAAAACTTTTGCTATCGGCGCTAACAATAATATACTGCAAATTTATGTGTGAGCAGCAAATAAAACAAAGGGGATTTTGTCATGATTTGATCAAAGCACTCAAGCCTGCAGCCCAGCATCAAGGGACCCCATTTTTCTGCAGGTCCCTAACACTAGCATATATATATATATATATATCTATGTATATATGTATTTACACTTTTATATAGCAGGTTTTTGGCAGGATGGGCTTACATTGCATTCCTGTTTGGGTGTTAAAGATTGTGTTGGAGTTCCTCTTACCGTCGGTAAAATGCTATTGCTGATAACTCCTACTGGTGCTGCTTGGCTATCAGCAAGCCCGGCGACGTGGGTACAAGGGGGGCACTTGTACCAGGCCCCAAGATTCTGAGAGGCCCCAGCCCCTCGGGAATCTCCGAAGTCCAGTTCATGTGACCCCCTTGCCTCTGTCATTACTGTATTCAGCAGGGCACAGTCACAGGCTGAGGGAGGGAGGCAAGTTTTATTTTTTGTGTCAGCGCAGCTTGCATGATGTCATGACTTTGCACTGCTGGATCAGAGAGGAGCTGGGCCCGAGCTGCCAAGCAGCAGGAACAGCAGGTAAGAGGGTGGGGCTGAAGACACAGGGCTGGGGGGACACCGCGGATGGGGCTGAGAGACACAGAGGCTGGGGTGAGGATAAGAGACACAGGGCCTGCGGTGAGGCTGAGAGATACGGGCCTGGGGTGGGGCTGAGAGATACAGGGTAAGGGGAATGAAATAGAGACACATTGGGCTGATGAAGCTAAGACACGGGAGGAAGAATTATGCTGAGAGACATGGGTGGGGGGATAATGATGCTGAGAGACACAGAGGAGATGTGTGGATGGCTGGAAATGGAGAGACACAGGGGGATGAGGCTGGAGACACAGGGATGGTATTGGAGCCACACAGGCAAGGATGATGCTGGAGAGACACAGGGGATAAGGCTGAGAGATACAGTTGATGATGAGGCTGGAGAGATACAATGGATGAGACAATGGTCAACCTGCATTTATCTATTGGAAGGGGATAAGGGTCCCCAAATATATAATTGCATCCAGCTACCAGGCACTCACCGACTGTGTCAACAGTACACTACTGTGTTGCCCCCAAGAGTATATCCGCTATTTGTAACTGTTGCAGGTGCAGCACATCTTTATAAGTTACTGGTTACAATTCTTCTGCCCTTTTACTTTGAACCAAGACTGCTGGGTAAAAGAGCATTGCCAGAGGATGCTGGGCTCCACACAGGCCAGCCAGAATAAGAGATTATAATGTTTTCTAGAGGTCACAGGAGCACAGCTGGTACAGATATCAGAGCAGCACCTCACATATACCCACCTGGATCATGCTCTTATTTTACCTGTACTCTGTAGTAGGAATGTGTGTGTCCTTCCCTCGCCTGCGCACTGCTAAAGCTTATGGTGCCTTTGTCATGTAGTCAAATTGTATAGTTGGTCTAACAACAACAGACTCCTCTATTCTACTAGAAAAGGGGTAGGCAATAAGCCCAGCTGTTGTTGAACTACAAAGCCCAGCAGTTTTAGCTTGGCGAAATAGCAAAACCGTGGCAGGGCATGCTGGGAACAGTAGTTTTACTACATCTGGAGGCCGCTTATTGCCCACCCCTATTCTAGAATATCTCGAATAGAATTTGAATATTTTGGTGAAAAGTAAAAGGTGGAATACCCCCTCCAGAAAATCTCTGCCTCTGTAATGAATGATAAATACTTCCCTACATTTTCAACCTGTGGAGGTATTTTGTTTGTGATCTATAAAAGGCTGTGAGTAATCTTCTGTAACGCACAATGGACCTGATTCTGAGATGTACGAAACCCGGTGGATTATGAACATCTCCGATGAGACATGTGTATACATGCAGGGCCGCCATCAGGGGGGGACTACCGGGACTGAAGTCCCGGGCCCGGAGAGAGAGTGGGCCCGGGTGACAGGTTGTGGATTTGAGCCTGGCGTTTTGAATAGAAATGGGCATGCAGAACCTGCGGGATTTCAAGTATGGCGACAGCCATGAGCGAAACGGCAGCCAATCAGGAGCGGCCTCGCTCTCACCGCTTAGTCACATCACACACATCCCGCGCCGCCACTGGCAGACATGATCACCTGCTCTGAGAGGGAGACGGCCAAGAAGAAGCTGAACGAACTGCACCAGGCTATGCTATCCCGCATGCTGCACGAGGATGAAGAGTACTGCGCTGACTGCGACTGCAGGTAAGATCCATACAGTGGCGTAACTACTGTCCCCGCAGCCCCCGCCATTGGCTTGGAGGCGCTGGATAGCTTGGGGGCGACGGGGGCAGTAGTTACGCCACTCAGTGGAGGAACTCCCGTGACTCCCTCCATCTGCCGGGCGCCTGCTGAGTGTGTTACCAGCGGGCGCCCGGCTCCTATTGAAACCCCCGGCGGCAGCCGGAGGACGGAGCTCAGGAGTGAGCTCCGTCTTCCGGGTCCCGCAGAGCACTACGGGAGTGACGTTATGACGTCACTCCCATAGTGCCGAGGAACGGACGCCGGGGTATGGGCGGCAGCAGCACTGGAGCGGGTATAAAGGTAAGTGTTTTTTGTTGTCTTGTTTTGTTTTTTTGTGTTTGTGTGCGCGCGGGGGGGGGGGAGAGCAACTACAGAGGACTAACTACTGGGGGCAACTACAGGGGGCTCACTACAGGGAGCTCACTATTGGGGGCAACTACAGGGGGCTCACTATTGGGGGCAACTACAGGGGGCTCACTACTGGGGGCAACTACAGGGGGCTCACTAGGGGCAACTACAGGGGCCTCACTATTGGGATCAACTAGGTGCAACTACAGTGGGCTGACTACTGGTTGCAACTACAGGGGGCTCACTACTGGGGGCAACTACAGGGGGCTCACCACAGGGGGCAACTACAGGGGGCTCACTACAGGGGGCAACTACTGGGCACAACTACAGGGGGCACTACTAAAATGGGCACAACTACAGGGGGCACTACTAAAATGAGCACAACTACAGGGGGAAATATTAGAAGGGGCACTCCGTCGTGCGCATGCGCTCTGGGCCACCATCGACCTGGTTGCGAGCACTCAGCGCTTGTGAACGGGTCTGAATCAGGTCCACTGTTCACCACTTTCTGCTCATACAAACACTACAATACCTAGGTCTTCAGGACACAGCCCTATCCTGGTTCTCATCCTACTTATCAATTCGCTCTTTTAGTGTTTGCTTCTCTGGTTCCAGCTCCAATACTCTTAGAGTAGGTCCTCTGCTATTCTCTATCTGTACCATTTATCTTGGAAATCTAACAAGCTCTTTTGAATTTCAGTATCATCTCTATACAGATGATACCCAACTTTACCTATCCTCTCCAGATCTCTCACCATCTGTGTTGGTACATGTTACTGAATGCCTTTCTGCTGTTTTTTCTCGCCAGTACAGGCTCTGCATAGTGCTGGGAACAAAAGCCATACTGAAGTGTGTCCAATAGACTCTGTGAGGCAAGAAAATGTGTGAGGTGGGTGTAGGCAGGTCTCTCTAGCAGCTAGGAGGTCAAGGGAGCTGACAGATGGGACTATATTTTGGGACAGAATGTTGTTTTTCAGAATAGGAAAGTTCACTGCATGCTTAACAATGATGGAAAGATGCCAGTAGAGAGAGAGATATGGTACAGATTTTAGTTAAGATTGGTACAAGCACAAGAGACAGAGCTCTATTGATTTGTGAGGCTATAGGTCAAGAGGAGAAGTAGCAGAGTAGGAAGAGAAGAACAGTGTCAGACTGGGGCATGAAGGAACCACCAGGGGAATGCAGTGGCAGGAGCCCATGCTGAAGGGGTGTGACCAGCCTTCACAGATGCCTGGCTAACTATTAGATTTTGCATGATCTGGGGCCCCTATATATAGTAACTAGGGTAGTGCGACCAGTGCCGTGGCACAGGGCACCACAGGGCAGGGGGCGCTGTTTGGGCCTGTCAAGTTTCTTGTTTATTATCATTCTCACTTGCAGCTTCCTCTTTTATCCCCTATATATATACGCACACAATACTGTGCAAAAGTTTTAGGCAGGTGTGGAAAAATTCTGCAAAGTAATAATGCTTTCAATAATAGAAATGTTAATTGCATTATGTTAATTGATTAAAATAAGCTAAGTGAATGAAGAGAAGAGAATCTAAATCAAATCAATATTTGGTGTAACCACCCTTTTCCCACAAAACAGCATCAATTCTTCTAGGTACACTTGCACAAAGTAAGGGGTTGTGTAGGATTAAATTCAGGTGCATGATTAACCAATCATACCAAATAGGTGATAATGATCATCATTTTCATATGTAGGTTGTAACAGTCAATAACTGAAACAGAAACAGCTGTGTAGGAGGCTTAAAACTGGGGGAGGAACAGCCAAAGTCTGCTACAAAGGTGAGGTTGTGGAAGACAGTTTCATGTCACAGGTCATACACCAGGGCAAGACTGAGTACAGCAACAAGACACAATGTAGTTATACTGCATCAGCAAGGTCTGTCCCAGGCAAAGATTTCAAAGCTGACTGGGCTTTAAAGATGTGCTGTTCAAGCTCTTTTGAAGTAGCAAAAAAGAAACGGGCAACGTTGAGGATCGCAGACGCAGTTGTCGGCCAAGGAAATTTAGTGCATCAGATGAAAGACACATCATGCTTACTTCCCTTCAAAATTGGAAGATGTCCAGCAGTGCCATCAGCTTAGAGCTGGCAGAAACCATTGGGACCCAGGTACATCCATCTACTGTTCGGAGAAGTCTTGCCAGAAGTGGTCTTCATGGAAGAATTGCGGCCAAAAAGCCATACCTTTGACATGGAAACTAGGCCGAGTGACTCAACAATGCATGAAAACATAGGAACTGGGGTGCAGTAAAATGGCAGTAGGTGCTATGGACTGATGAGTCAAAATTTTTAATTTGGCTGTAACAGAAGGCAGTGTGTTCGCCGAAGGGCTGGAGAGCGGTACAATTATGAGTGTCTGCAGGCAACAGTGAAGCATGGTGAAGGTTCCTTGCAAGTTTGGGGCTGCATTTCAGCAAATGGAGTTGGGGATATGGACAGGATTAACAGAGTCCTCAATGCTGAGAAATACAGGCAGGTACTTATCCATCATGCAATACCATCAGGGAGGCATCTGATTGGCTCCAAATTTATTCTGCAGCAGGACAACGACCCCAAACATACAGCCAATGTCATTAAGAACTATCGACAGCGTAACGAAGAACAAGGAGTCCTGAAAAATATGATATGGCCCCCACAGAGCCTTGATCTCAACATCTCAACAAGTCTGTGATTACATGAAGAGACATGTTTGGAACAACCTCCCTGCCGAGTGCCTTCAAAAACTGTGTGCAGGTGTACCTAGACGAATTAATGCTGTTTTGAAGGCAAAGGGTGGTCACACCAACTAATGATTTGATGTAGATTTCTCTTCTGTTCATTCACTTAGAATTTTGTTAATAGATAAAAATAAACTGTTGACACTTCTATTTTTGAAAGCATTCTTACATTGCAGCATTTTTCCCACACCTGTCTAAAACGATAATGTACCAGATTGATAACTACAATGCATAGTAGTGAACACACCATAATCCTGGAAATGCAGTAATATAATGTAACATATACACAGTCTGGAACTAGACCCCTAGGGAGGGGGTGGGCCCTCAGGAAGTGGGCTCCACCGGAGATATCCCCTGTACCCCTGTGGGCCAGTCCAAACCTGGAGAAGAGAGTGGATTTTTCATCTTCATTTTTGGTATCAAGAGGAGAGAAGATGTCACAGGGTTCAGAGCAGGAATGGGGTTGATATTGATCGGATCCCCTCCATTCCTCCTTTGAACCCTGTGACATCTACTCTCCTCTGATACCACAAATGAAAATTAAAAAACACCTGTCAGAATCCCGACGCTGGCATCCCAGCCACCGGCATCACAACGGTAAGTACTGCGGTTAGGGGGAGGGTTAGGCACTAAGGGTAGGGTTAGGTTTACAGTGTGGGGAGGAGGAGGTTAGGTTTAGGCACTGGGGGGAGGTTAGGTTCAGGCACCAGGGAGGGTTAGGGTAGGGAGAGGGGGAGGGTTAGGATACTGACCGACAAGTGTCGATAAGCTAATCTTGTCGGGAGGCTGGAGCCGGGATTCTGACCACCGGGATCCCATACCCAACCCGAAATCACTGGCTGAGGAAACCAGGTCACTGGCTGAGGATGAACATACTACTTCATTTTGTATCTTATCAATGTCACTAAAGTAAGACGCAAGATCCTGGATGCTAATGGCTTGGGAGAGGTTAGACTATAACATTTTTGTCTAAATAAGTTTCCCCTTCATCTGTATACATTTTACCACATAACCAGTTTGAAAAATTAAAAGCAGTTGGAGACATTTCATTTTTGAACAATAATTTTTAAAGTCACGCCCCCTGGGCGGCAGCACTTCCCTAGTTACAGACCTGCCTGGCCTTACATGCCCAGATTGATTAGATAATCTGGGACTTCTGCAGTCCGAGGTACATCTCTCCGAGGTTAGTGTAACTGTCTGTGCTTCTGCTGACAAAATGGAAGGTAATACATACAAATAACTGAGACTCAGAAGAGTTTGCCTTAGATGTGATGAATTGTGTAAACATTCAGATCGTCAACAGCATAATATCAATTTTCAGAATATTGTTATGTGCACAATGTCAACACTGACGTACTGTTTTTAAGTTGGGCAGACAACAAGAGAACGCTTCATGCTTATATCAGTGCTGCCAACTGCAAAGTTTGGTGGAGGAGGAATAATGGTCTAATGCAGTGGTTCTTAATTTCAGTCCCCAAGTGCTCCCAACAGGTCTTGTTTTGTAGATTTTTAGATAATTATTTTGCTGAGTCAGTAATTTTCCCATCTGCTTCCATAGACAGAGATCCTAAAAACATGATCTGTTGGGGGCACTTGAGCGCTAAGGTTGAGACCACTGGTCTAGGGCTATTTTTGATCATTTGATCTAGACCCCTTAATTCCAGTACAGGGAAATCTAAATGTTGACATTCTTGGCTTTAACATTGAGTAGTTGAAGCTACAGTGTCGGACTGGGGCAGAAAAGGGCCCACCAGGAGAATGCAGTGATAGGGACCCATACTTAGAGGTGTGGCAAGCATAAACAGAGGCTTGGCTAACAATTAGAATGTGCATGGTCGGGCTTCTTAAAAAAATAAAAATAAAAAAATATTTATGTATATATATATATATATATATATAGTTAATACTGCTAGTGCATTAATGATAATGTAACAGATTAATAACAGCCATGCATTGTACAAAATACACCATAGTCCTGTGCTGTATAATGTACCATAGGTATAATATATAATTCAAGTGCACAGTCTGGAACCTGATTCCTAGAAGAGAGGGTGGGCCCTCAGGCAGTGGGGCCCACAAGGGGGTTTCCTGTGGGAATTGGTATGACATACCGCCGGACCTAAGCCCGGCATATATTATACTACATGACATACCGCCGGAAGGCAGAAGACTGAAGATCCTGACAGGGTAAGTATTTTAACTATCCCTAACCCTCTTCCCCCCCTAACCCTAACTCTCTCTTAGGGGTGCCTAACCCTAACCCCACTCCCGCACCCTAAACCTAACCCTCCTGGGGTGGTGCCTACCCTAACCTCCCTCCATGGGTGCCTAATCCTAACCCCGGCTCCTTCCACTAGCCTAGCCCTCCCCCCCCTTCCACTAGCCTAACCCTCCCCCCCCACGGCTGTCTGCTCCTGAACCTTGGCAGTTGGATATTGATAGGCGTCAGGATTTCGACGCCTATCATTTGTCCCATGTCGGGATTTGACAGTCGAGAAGCTGGCAATCGGCATTTCGACCATCGGCTTCCTGACCGCATACCTTTCCTGTGTACTCCTGTGGGCTAGTCTGACCCTGGGTAGCTATTATGTGTGGACAACATTTTGCACAGAAAGCTTCAAGTTTTTAGTTACTCCTTCAGTCTCAGTATTTAGTTATTTACAACAATTCTGCAGACAATAGGTAATTTCTATTAGTACTAATTAGAGAGCCACTCGATCGTGCCAACTTCTTCCCCTCCCAGTCTGTGTCCTATGTAACCTGGGACAGGCTGTGTGGCTAAATAGACATGACAGCAATCTTATACACATTGTGATTGCAAATAAAGACCATTGAGATAAATGGGTAATTTACTTGTAAAAAAAAATCACACACTCATAAGGGGCAATTAAATTGAAAGCAATGTGAATAGCGCCGGGAAGGAGTTCCCGGAACTATTCAATTGTCCTCCTTGTGTCTGGCACTTAGTCGGGAGATGCTAGTCAGCACGCCTTAAGCGTGGAACGCAATGTGTCACTTCCGGTTCCGGATTTACGAGGGGGATTTCATCTGATAATCGGACTAAGATTTCTGGAATGGGGGATAGGGAATGGGTCATCAGTGTTATGGCCTATGTGATATTAGAGGTTTGAATGATCCATGTCTGGAAATAGGTCTTTCTTTTTTCCTTTGGTTTGGAATTATGGGAGGTATAAATACTGGTCCCTTTATGGTATTCCCACTATGCCTTGAGGAAGATACAGATTTGGAGTATTGAAACGCATTGGGTGAGTGGGATATTTGTACAAGAGTGCAGTGGACCTTAACTGACTGGCTGATTGGGACCTCCGGGGACGCCTGGGTCACATCTTTACCACTTGCCTTTATTGTCTGCTGATTTCATCTAGCAGACCATTGAACTCGGTGAGAGTCCATCACATCCATTTGCTTGTTTATGTTTTTATCTGCAATAAATTTTACACCAGGGCCGCAACTAGGGGGGCTAGAGGTGCACGTGCACCGGGTGGGGATTGCAGGGGGGTGTGTCTGTCTCCTCGGTGGCGGCCATTTTTGGATGCCCGTTTTCAGCAGATTCCATGCGGACTAGCCGTCCTCTAGTGTCTGTTAGCAGAGCTGCCGGGAGAATATGTTGAAAGCTGCATTTGCTCCCGTGAAATCCCCTGACAACGAGCATAAACCCCCCTGGAAATGAGCATAAGCCCCCTTGGAAACGAGCATAAACCCCACTGGAAACAAGCACGTAACCCCTGGCAACGAGCATGGCACCCCTGGTAACGAGCATAAATCCCCTGGCAACGAGCATGAAAACCCTATGGCAACGAGCTTGTAACCGCATGACAACAAGCATGTAACCCCTAGCAACGAGCATGGCACCCCTGGCAATGAGCATGAAACCCCCAGGGCAACGAGCATGTAACCCCATGGCAATGAGCATGTAACCCCTGGCAACAAGTATAAACCCCCTGGCAACGAGCAGGTAATTTTAAAGTAATTAGAAGCCTTACTGTGGGATATAAAATGGTGTCCGGCAAATATGTAAGTGGCACTTTTATAATAGGCATTACAGTGTGTAGCATAATGTGTAATGGGCATTATGGTGTGTGGAATAATGTAAGTCACTATACCAGGGACGTCTGAGTAGTGCACTGCCTTATGGAGGAGCAAGGACAAAATCCAGGTACAGGAAGGGAGGGGGTGCAAAATTGCTGCCTTGCATCGGGTGACGGATATCCTAGTTTCGGCCCTGTTTACACTATTGGAGATTCCTCCATTTATTTACATGGTGATATTGGATCCGAGGAGGATATACCATTAAAGTGAACGTCAAAGTTGTGGGCTATTCACCTTCCCCCCTGATGCTTATTTGTCTGCCTTAAAAACATAGACCAACAAATCTGGTAGGAGAGCCTGTATAGCCGTCTAAATATTTTATTTTGAAGTGATGTATTTCACTATGGAAGGTTGTTTTCATTATGTTTTGGAGGTGGTCATGAGAATTTGAAGCACTCAAGTGGAACCGCCAGTTCTCAAGCATCATATTACAAGCGCCCTTCGAATACTTACCTGTTGATTTAGCGCTGAGAGATCCTTTGGTGATATTTTTCTTTATAGCACGCCTTAAGCCACCCGCGATGCTGTTAGCGCCGCGCTAAGCTGAAAAATAACATTGCAGCCGGCACTTTAGTCTTATTTCTGCTCGCACCTCAGGAAGATGTGAGCAGAAATCCTTTAGTTGGACTTAACAGTGTGGTCAATTGAATACCTCCGGGAAGTCCTATTCGCATTGCACTCAATTGAATTGCCCCTATAGCTAGCTTGTCTCCACTCTTATGCACTTCTTGCGATGCATCAGCAGCATTTACACTTAGTAATTATCATCGATGTGTATGTCCACCTGCCCTCCCGTATGTGCTTCCTATCATGGGTATATATGTGCTTCTGCAGTTCTCTGCATTACAACAAACTGACTGTACTCCGTCTAAGTTAGATCGCCTCTTTTTCCCCCTCCGTCTGTCTCGTCAGACACAAGGTGGCGCATTCTATGCAAACTGATGTAATTTCATCTTTGCACTAGGCCAAAAATATTACCCCGTAATGTTATTGTTGTGTTATTGACAAGACCACGCCAGCTTTCACTGTCCCAAATCACACACTACAAATGTTGGGAGATAACGGCGCTGTGGGTATATTGGATAAATTACAGGGGTGGTTTATTTTGTCTGATTTTCCAACTGATAATTTACTGCTGTCTCATGCTGTATATCGTGGCGCATATTAACTTTGTGTTAGGATAACTGAAGTATGTATTTCAGAACTTTGGATAGTATTAAATTAAAGAAAGTACCTCTATGCATTATAGTGATGTAATAAATGGTAACTGGCAATGTTTCAATGCTCTGCAAGAAAATATTTTCTTTGAATGCTGTCCAAAATGACTTAGATATGATTACTGGTATTCAAGCCGAGAATGCTCCAGCACACAGTGATAAGCTAATTACAGTACAGCATTTCTTAGACGTCTCATAGGTCACTAAAGTGACTGCCGTAACGATACTGGATCAGAACCTCTATACACTCCTTCCTATACCTTCTAATATCCTGCCTATACCTTCTAATATCCTGCCTATACCTTCTAAGGATGCCGCTAATTTGAGTAGGCAGTCATACAGTAAATAAAGACTTAAGACCTGGAATCTGTGGTTCCAAAGCACAAGTATTATTCAAGTAAAGTACAGTCAGTTACACGCTATTGATCCAGACACAATTCGGCGCAAAGGAATTATACAGACCCAAGTACAGTATACATACGCAGCGCTTCCGGACCAGATGTTAGGCATCAGCAAGAAACCCCTCGTCTATCAGCATTCAGCACGAAGACTAAAACCCAGTGTTGGAGCACACATATTTATACCCCCCAGAAATAGACAACACAATAGAGAAGTTTGTTGCTGATGCCATTGGTTCCCAAGGGGGATACATCTGTTACAGAGCATTTAACAGGCTGATTCAAATAGACACAACCCAGCCTCCAACAACTGAGGGTCCCTAGATTCCCGCCGCATGCATCATCCTAACAGTTGTTAATATAATATATATTTTGTTGCTTGAAGTCTCTGCGGTCCATAAGTTGAGAATACATGATGTGATCTCCCCACCGATAATACCGGAATACTGTGGAAAGAGTACGCATCAGTACAAAACCAAACACGGCTTACTTATCATGTATAAAACCTTAGTTACCAAACAATCTTTATTTCACAGCATTTATACTAAATGAACAAACTTAAATCTTATACCTTAAAGCTTATGAAACCTTGTATGTAGATATGTAATGTGTGAGTATGCAGGGTTTGATATAAGGATGCTAGTTAACTTGGTGCAGATGCGTGCGCATAGAGCTAATAAACAGTGCTTTTATATAGGATCTTATGCATTCGCTGATATGCGACTAGTTAACAGCACAACGGTGTGTATTAATGTGTATATGGGACATGGTGAAAGATGCAGTCGCATGGTGCTAATAGTGATATCGCCACATGTACAAAAGTGTGAGTTTATCTAAAATGGCGCTTGGGCGGCCATTCGCAAAATGGCATCTTGCGATCTCATTTCCAAGATGGTATCTTGCAGTCAGTCGCAAGATGGCGTTGCAGCGATTCAATTATAAACTGATTTTGTTTCAGCCAATAATCCAGCTTTGACAGTCCACCCTTTGATAGCGAACAACATGCTATCACAATCTGATTTAAAAATATAATTTAGGGTTACATTTATATACTATTTTGTGTTATTATGGGATGGCACAAGGTGGTTCTTAATCCATCAATAATGTGTCTCTGGGTGGGGACATAAAACTACTATTATATGCACACCGTGGATCTTGGAAGATCATGTGAAAGGTGTCGGGATGCACCAATCTTATAAAGGCAGTCTTGAAGGGGAATTGAGACTTTACATTATCTGAGGTGTTCTAAAAATAACATCTCAATAATACATTCTATGCACGTCTAAATATAATACATTAAATGATGGTATTTTCCAGTTCAGGGTTGTAATGCAGTTCTAGATTTTACCTCGGTATTCTTATTGTCATTACTGACCACCATCATAGTTTTGTTCTTACATCTTACTTTATTTTTGCATTTTCCACACTTCAACACAATAGGAACACACCGGACACATATGCCAATTATTATGATGACAATTAGTATAAGGATCAAGAATTTGCCTATGCTGGCGATCACTTCCTGGACCCATTCCCCTAGACCTGAGAACCATTTCACTGGGTTCAGCCATGAAACCCATCCTTCTATCTTTTCCCCTACTTCAGCTACTGAAGCATTATGGTTCTTACGAAACTCCCATTTTAGCTGCAGAATTTCATCCATCTTTCGGTCTATCACCTCCTTGGTGTCGCTGGTATCATTGGTGACATAGGTGCAACATTTTACTCCAAATTGGGTGGCTAACGTTACGCAATACCCTCCAATAACAGCAGTTAAATAATTCAACACTAGCCTGTGTTGCACCAGTTCTTTCTTGTATGCTTGCAATTCTCTCCCTGTATACCTGAAAGTGTCATCGTACATCTCGGTGATATTATCTATCAATTTAGCAAATTCCTGAATATACCTAAAATTTAATTTACCCCGAGCAATCCTGGTGGGATCCAGTGCGACTAAAACTTGAAAGCCAGTTGTCTCACTAATTAACTGAGTGGCTTTATGCACGTCAACAGGTATCATATTTCTTTTGCCTCTGTGTTCATATTGTGTGTGAAGATATGGTGATGGTGTGTTCTTATGTATACCAAGCATTTCAACATGTGTGAGGGTCATAACTTCTGGGACTACTCTTCCCAGGTAACACAAACCTTCGGAACTCAGGGAGAGCCATTTATACGCTTTTCTTCCACATATGAAATATACATTATCAGGGAGAACATAAGGAATGGTATGCATCATTATCATTAAGCACATTTCCCTTGCAAACAATCCTATTTCTGGGTCTTCCATCTGGTACATGCAAGTTTCTGGCTGTATTATTTTAGCACAATAACCATTTGGCACCTTACCAATAATTTCTTTGGTGGAACTCAATGTATACCGATACCTAAAATGTTTCCCACCAGATTTAATTGAGCGTAACAGATCATGGTTTATGAACTCATTATCAGCTCTTTGTGAGAAGGTCATCGTCTGATTATTCCCCATCACTTCCCAACTCCCGGGTTTATTGGGGTTGGTTATGTTTAAACACAAAAGTGATCTATCTACTTGAAATTGATAGAGTTTGGAATGAAGTGGTTTGATGAGAGGAATTTTATATCCAATGTTTTCCCTTTTTGTAATTCTACAATTTCCGTGATATTCAGCGGATATGGCACCAACCCTACGTTATGCTGTCCCTGTGGCACATGTGAACACACCCAGCAATCAGTTTGATTTAATACTTTGCCTACCATACTATGATAATCCTCTAAAGGATACCCACCCCAGTACGGGCTATATTTAGGTTGGCACCGTTGGATACAGTTCTCATCAACTAGGGACCCACAAAGCTCACAAATACAGGAGTCTTCAGACGATAAACCTCCACACCTTCCCTGAGTATCCGGAATGATAGCTCTCTTAACAATAACAGTACTAAGATTGGTCAGACACTCCCCTGATTGGCATTGCGCTCCTCCTGACTCCACTCCATCAGCACTGCCATCAGCTCCCATTTCCTCGATCGGTCTCCCATCACAGAAACTGGATATTCCCGAACAGACCAAGATGGTGAACACTCTAAAAGAGAATATGAAAATGAACACAGCAGGAACGTCCATTGTCATAACAAGACCTGCAAATTTCTCTTAGTTCAGGTATCTCACTACAACCTTCTCAATCCTCCCGGAACAAGCTCGCAAGCGACAGGTCCACACTATCAGCCTTGCCTCCGACTTGTTTCTCCACCGGTTGATTGACCTTTTTGCAATGAGTAGAATGGACCCAGGTATCTCTCTCTGCCACCTTCAAAGATGTAGTACTTGTCAGCAGCACCTGGTACGGACCTTCCCACCGATCAGTCAAACAACCTAAACGCAAGAAATTTCTGATCATAACATATTCTCCTGGTTCAACTTCATGACCAGGGCCGCCATCAGGGGGGGACTGCCGGGCCTCCTGTCCCGGGCCCAGAGAGATAGGGGGCCCGGGTGGCAGCGACAAGGAAGAGCATTGGTGCTGCTGCATTTGCAATACTATGGAGTCGGCCGCGGCAGCCAATCAGGAGAAGCCACTCCTGATTGGCAGCCATTCCGCGAGCTGTGATTCACTCGCAGCCAGCTCAATAGTATTCAGCTGCCCGCGAGCCAATCACAGCTTGCGGAACAGCAGCCAATCAGAAGCGGCTGCTCCTGATTGGCTGCCGTTACGCGAGCCAATCACAGCCGGCTCCATACTTCAATGCAGATACTTTATCTCCGGCTGCGGCCCGATGCATTCCGCGCCGCTGCCACCCTGGCCCCTTTCTCAGGTAAGTCTATATTTGTGTTGGACCTGTCTTGTGCCCCTACTTGAATACGGCCAGCCTTCCCTAAGCCCTCTCCTTCCCAGCCAGCCTTCCTTTCCTGCCCACCCCCCCAGTGCAGCCATCCTTCTTTCCATGCCCCCCAGTGCAGCCAGCCTTCCTTTCCTGCCCACCCCCACAGTACAGCCAGCCTTCTCTGCCCAACCCCCGTGCAGCCAGCCTTCCCTGCCCACCCCCCCAGTGCAGCCAGCCTTCCCTGCCCACCCCCCCAGTGCAGTCATCCTTCCTTCCATGCCCCCCAGTTCAGCTTGCCTTTCTTTCCTGCCCTCCCCCCCAGTGCAGCCAGCCTTCCTTTCCTGCCCACCCCCCCAGTGCAGTCATCCTTCCTTCCATGCCCCCCAGAGCAACCAGCCTTCTTTTCCTGCCCACCCCCCCAGTCCAGTCAGCCATCCTTCCCTGCCTACCCCCCCCCCAGTCCAGCCAGCCATCTTCCATGCCTACCCCCCCAGTCTAGCCAGCCTTCTTTCCCTTCCCACTCTCCCCAGCGCAGCCAGCCTTCCTTCCCACTCCCCCAGTGCACCCAGCCTTCCTTCCCTGCCCACCCCCCAGTCCAGCCAGCATTCCTTCCCTGCCCACCCACCCCAGTCCAGCAAGCCTTCCCTGCACTACCTCCCCCTTCTAGTCCAGCCAACCAGCCTGTCTTCCCTGCGGCACCCCTATGTCTAGCCAGCCTGCCAGCCTTCTCTGCCCTGCCTCTCCCCTAGTCCAGCCGGCCTTCCCTGCCCTTTCCCCCTCAGACCAAATCATCCTTCCATGCCCTGTGCCCCCCATTAATATCCAGTCTTCTCTACCCTGTTCCCCCCCTCCACCATGTCTAGCCATCCCTGATTTACACACCAATTGAGGCACCATCCCCGAATTAGCTCCACCCACATTATCCATCCAAGTCTACCCTATACCCCGGGGGGCCCTGCCTATTTTGTCAGTACCGGGCCCCAAAATTTCTGATGGCAGCCCTGATAATGACAGTTAGTTTTAGGCATATCATGGGACAACAATTTCAGTTTCTGCTGCTGTTGCTTTAACTGCTTACTCATTGATATAAGATACTTCACAGTTACCTCGTTGTTACCCTTCAAGTCTTCCTGTGGACTTATAATCAAATGAGGTTGTCTACCGAACAGTATTTCAAATGGGGACAGATTTAGAGGAGGTCTAGGAGTGGTCCTTATGCTATGTAGGACCAAAGATAACGCTTCTGGCCATCCTAGTCCAGTCTATACCATGATTTTACTTAACTTATTTTTAATAGTCCCATTCATCCTCTCTACTTTGGCACTGGCTTGCGGTCGGTAGGGGGTATGAAGTCGGCTATTAATACCCCTCAGCTTACACATATTTTGAAAAACATCACCTGTGAAATGAGTACCCCTGTCACTCTCGATGATTTTAGGGATACCGTACCTGCATACAAATTCCTGAACTATTTTCTTGGCAGTAAATGCAGCAGTATTAGTGGCCACTGGGTAGGCATCAACCCAGTTAGAAAATATGCCAGTGCACACTAATACATACTTAAGGTTCCTGCAGGGTGGTAATTGGATGAAATCAATTTGTATCACCTGGAAAGGTCCATCAGTCGGTGGAATGTGGGATGGTTCGGTAGAGATCACTTTCCCTATGTTCTTCCTCAATCAGGTCAGACAGGACATTGCTATATTTTCTGCTTGTGAAGAAAAACCTGGTGCGCACCAGTATGCTCTCACCAATTTGCACATACCTTGTTTGCCCAGATGAGTCAGACTATGTGCTGCCTCAGCCAGGCTGGGGTAATATGCCTTGGGGGCTACTAGTTTACCTTGTCCGTCCCTCCAGAGCATGGGGAGTGTAGACAATCATATCATGACCCAATACTACGTCCTCACTTTTACTCACCAATAGAGCGGCAGCTGCTACACTTCTCAAACAGGTGGGGAGTGATCTCGCCACAGTCCAATTGGGCACTGTAGTATGCTACGGGCCTACTGGCATCACCATGTTTTTGTGTAAAGACACCTGCAGCACAACCATCGGCTTCCGTACAATACAAATCAAAAGGTTTTTCATAATCAGGTATTCCCAATGCAGGAGCTTTTGTCAGACTATCCTTAAGATTAAGGAAAGCCTGCTCTGATTCCTCTGTGTGTATCACATGATCGGGCTTTGAGGAAGAGACTAATTCCTGTAAAGGTAAGGCCAAAATAGAAAAACCTGGGATCCACATTCTACAGTATCCACACATTCCCAAGAAGGTACGAATTTGCTGTTGATTCTGCGGCAGTGTCATGTTCTGTATGGCCTGGATTCTATCTGTTGTAAGATGTCGTAAACCCTGGGTTAGGCAGTGTCCCAAATATTTTACTCTGGATTGGCACGGCTGTAGTTTGTCCTTAGTCACCTTGTGTCCTGTATGTGATAGATGAAGCAACAAAAGTTTAGTATCATTCAAACATGACATAAACGAGTCAGAACATAGCAATAAATCATCCACATATTGAATTAGAACAGATCCATTGGCAGGTTGAAAAGATTGCAAACAGTCGTGCAATGCCTGGGAGAAGATACTGGGGCTGTCTATGAAACCTTGGGGTAACCGTGTCAATGTGTATTGTAAACCTCTGTATGTAAATGCGAATAGATACTGACAGTCAGGGTGGAGAGGCACAGAGAAGAAAGCAGAACAGAGGTCAATGACAGTGAAATGGGTTGCATTTGGTGGGATCTGCTTCAGAATGACAGCTGGATTTGGCACTACAGGGAATTGGCTCTCTACCACCTTATTAACACCTCTAAGGTCTTGTACCAGCCTATAACCCCTTCCACCACTCTTTTTCACTGGAAAAATGGGACTGTTGGCTATACTAGCTGTACGAACTAAAATTCCCTGTTGCAATAATCGCTCAATTATTGGAAAAACCCCTAACTCTACCTCCTGTTTTAGTGGGTACTGGGGAATTTTTGGAGCTTGCCTACCGCTTTTTAAATTTACCATTACAGGGCTTATGTTTGCCATTAATCCAGTGTACTGTCCATCCTTAGTCCAAAGAGAATCTGGAATTTGGGACAACATTTCATCTATCTGAGATGGATTTTCATTTAAACTTGTAGAGTGATACATTATCCTTTGGGGAGTGTTCAATATATCCCGCACCTCGTGTGCCACTCTCTCTGGGATATCTAAAAATACACAATCAGGGGTGCAATATATAACACATCCCCTTTTACTTAACAGATCTCTACCCAGCAGGTTAGTAGGAGCCGCAGCAGCCAGAAGGAAAGAATGTCTGGTATGCAACGGCCCAATAGTAACCTCTGTGGACTTAGTTAAAGGACAATGTTCCACTTTACCTGTTACACCCATTGTTGGTACTGTCTCGTTGGTCACCTGTAAATTAACGGGAGATTTTATCACTGACCTGGTCGCCCCTATGTCTACAAGAAAAGGATATTCAATACCAGTTACATCATCCATCATGATCGGTTCTTCCCTAGTACTTCCCACTAACCTGACTATCTGTAGACTACGGGTATGACCTGACCCCTAGCGTTGGCTACCATTCTCCAATAAAGCATTTATGGCCACAATTGGAGCTGGTGCCTGCTGGACATTTGCTGGTCTCTGTGCATATGCTTTGTCGAAGCTGAGTAATTGGCTGAGACAAGTTCAGTTAAAATTGAATCGCAGCAACGCCATCTTGCGACTGGCCGCAAGACGCCATTTTCCCAGAGAGACGCCATTTTGTGAATGGCCGCCTAAGCGCCATTTTAGATAAACTCACATTTTAGTACATGTGGCGATAATACTAATAGCACCATGCGATTGCATCTTCCATCATTTCCCATATACACAATAATATGCATAATAGCGCTGTTAACTAGTCGCATATAAGCAAATGCATAAGAAAAACACTGTTTAGTAGCTAAATGCGCACGCATCTGTCCCCAGTTAACTAGCATCTTCATATCAAACCCCGTACACTCACATATTACATATTCACATACAAGGTTCCATTAGCTTTAAGGTATAAGATTTAAGTTGGTTCAGTTAATATAAATGCTGTGAAATAAGGATATTTGATAACTAAGGTTTTATACATGCTAAGAAAGCCGTGTTTGGTTTTGTACCGATGCGTACTCTTTCCACAGTATTCCGGTGATATCGGTGGGGAGATCGCATCATGCATTCTCAAGTTATGGACCGCAGAGACTTCAAGCAACCAAATGTATTAACTGTTATGATGTTGCAGGGGGCAGAAGGGCAGAGACCCCCAGTTGTTAGAGGCTGGGTGAGTCTATTTGAACCAGCCTGTTAAATGCTCCGTAACAGATGGATCCCCGTGGGAACCAATAGCATCAGCAACAAACGTCTCTATTGTTTTGTCTATTCCTGGGGGGTATAAATATGTGTGCTCCAACACTGGGTTTTTAGTCTTCGTGCCGAATGCTGATAGATGAGGGGTTTCTTGCTGATGCCTAACACCTGGTACCGGAAGCGCTGCGTATGTATACTGTACTTGGGTCTGTATAATTCCTTTGTGCCTAAATTGTGTCTGGATCAAATGCGTGTAACTGACTGTACTTTTACTTGAATAATACTTGTGCGTTGGAACCACAGATTCCAAGTCTTAAGTCCTTATTTACTGTATGACTGCATCCGCAAATTAGCATCATCATTAGAAGGTATAGGCAGGACATTAGAAGGTATAGGAAGGACATTAAAAGGTATAGGAAGGTGTGTATAGAGGTTCTGATCTAGTATCGTTAGTTGAGGGCTCGTAGTGAAGTCACTTACCTGCTCACACGGTACATACGGCTATCGATATTTCAGCAGAGGGTGGAGTGGCCACATGCAGGGTTTGCCTGCAACTGCTTTGTGCTGAAAGATCGTTATCCGTCTCCATGTGAATCAAGGAAGCTGACTAGAATCCAGGGACAAAAGAGGAAAAAGTTTGTTTTCCTCTGTTGATAGAACCTTATGTTTAAAAGGGTGCCGCAGTACTGAGTACGTGGCTAAGTCACAGGTTTGCGCAGAACAAAGACGCACTTTTGCGTACGCAGCTAAAGGTTGTCATACGGTTGTGTGGTAGTCGCATTATTGTGTATGCGACTGGTCGCACAATAGCCTATTCATACTTCCGGTTGTGCTGCCACGTGTTTGAACAAAGCCGTTGAAGTTTAAATTTTTCAATTATTATCAGTATCTGGGTTAACGTGTATTTTTCTGCGCAGGAAAAAAGTGTGTAACAGTGAGTGTTTTGTTGGTAGGGGTAACTTGTTCCCTACAGTTAAAGGTACCGTGTGACCTTTAAGGGATAAGTGCTAGTCACTCGGTAAGCAGCTTTACCGTTCTATACACAGTAGCAGGTGTACATGTTGTCTTTGTTGTAGAGATGTGCGTGGAAGTGGCCGACATATAAACTTCCATAGGTGTGGAAGTTGCCTTACTAAATTTTATCCGGGTGTGGAAGTTGCCTTTTTCAAATCTTATCCAGGTGTGTGGGCGCCGCTGACTTAAATCATCCACAGGTAAGTGAAAGTATCTTGATTGTCTTTCACCAGTTTAAATCTTCATTGAAAAGCGTAGGATTTTGTCTCAGAATGGGAGCCACGCAAACAGTAGAGATGTTAGACAATGATGTGCTACTAATGGAGGCGCCGATCGGATCATCGTATTATGCATACTAATGGCCTGATTCAGAGCCGAACGCTCTGACCAGAGCGCTCGCTCTGAATCAGTGCCCTCCTCCATGAAAATGGAGCGGCCTCCTGGCCGCTCGCATAGCTGTGGGTGACCACCCAACAGCATATGCGAGTGTCCATGATGATGGTCGCGATGGTCTTGACCATCACGACCATCGGAATTGCGACGGAGACCCTGCAGTAGGGTCTCGCTGCCGCAAGCCCTGGAGTGATTTTGGCTCTATCAGAGCCAAAATCACTCCCACTGACTAGTGATGTCAGTGGGGCCGGCTTCAGACGGTAGACATTCCCATGGGAATGCCTCTGCCTGGCAGGCACGCCCTCGGCATCAACAGCACGCCCCCTTTGGTGCGAGACCCGGAGCGATGGAGAGCCCGTCACTCGCTGGGTCTCGTGCATGCGCATGATGGAGCTCCCTCCGTTGTGCTCATACGCAGTGGGGGAACATCGACCCGCTTGCGAGCGTCGTGCGCAAGCGAGCGGGTCTGAATGACCCCCTAAGTATGGTACTTATGCAATAAGGTATTGTGATGTATGGTTTAAAATGACGATGAAGAGTGTTAGACTGTTTCCCTGAATTGGTAGTTTTGATAAAAATGTGTTAGACAATGTCTGGCATCACATCAGTCTGATGTGCTATCGAGAGAAAAAGGTTAAATATTTTGAATGTTTAAAACTGTGGCAGCATGAAGGGGATGCGTGGCTTAAAAATGTGCAAACGGCGCAAACTAGCATCTCGAGCACATTGTCAGAAAATACATCCGCGACGCTAAATTGCAATACGGGCGAGCCGCAAAATGGCGCGCCCGTGCGGCAAGGTAGCGTAGTGGAGAGTATTGCCAGCAGTTCACGCTCACCTCCCCCACCTTATGTGCATGGAGGTGCAAGTAGAATGTAAGCTCTTATGAGCAGGGCCCTCTTACCTCTTGTACTTCTCCCTACTTTAGTTTCATCTACTTCTTACTCACCACTAGGGCACCAAACACTTGGCTGCTTATGCTCTGTTGCTTATCTGGGTGTCATGATCACTAATGTAGCAAAATGTATTATCCATGTCCTGGTCCTGTATTGTATTGTTCTGTAAGTCGCTTGTCTACAACTTGTTCATGTACTTTGTAAGGCGCTGCGGAACATTTGCGGTGCCATATAAATAAATGATAATAAATAAGTACAGTTACCAAAAATACCCATAAAAATGTAACAAGCAACTTGTACCCTCTCTTAAGCAACTATAAAGAAAATGTTCATGATGTGGATGATGAGCCTATTGTAATGTCTGCCATTTCCCATGCTGTGCAGATGATAGATGCTGCATCACCACAATCACGAGTGGTGCAGCCATCTCCATCGGTAACAGCAAGGGAAGTGTTAATGCCCTCTGCACCCGTAGAGGAAGTTGTTCACACCATACGTAGCAGCAGCAGACTAAACCCCCAGCCAGGTAACCAGGTCAAAGGTAGCAGCGCTACCGGTCTGCATCCCATTAGGACAATAACCGTTCCAATTGGAAATGCAGATGTGAACGGTATATAGTACCAACGAGAGAAGTAGTAATGCATTGTCCTTGGACAAGAGCAGAACTCAATTCCATCATAAATGATTTCCCCGATCCCAAAAAGGAACTAGCCAAATGTCAAAGATTTTTGAGAAATTTGGGTAGTTCACATGAGCCCACTAATAAAGATTGGCGAGTAGTGTTAAGGGCCTGTCTACCACGCAATACCGACGTGACAAAATTTATCATGGATTGTGTATTGGATGGTGACGTTCCCTTACCAGACCAAGTAAACCAAGATAACATTTCCCGCATCGTAACTTAATTGGGTATATATTTTCCGGTGGTAGTTAACTGGAACAAAATTTTCACCATTAAGCAAAAGGAGAGTGAAACTGCAGAAGATTATTGCGACCGAGCTCTGCAGGCTATCACCCAGTACACTGGGATAGAGGATATTAAAGATAGCACTCACCACAGGGGGATGATAGTCACGGTACTCGTGGACGGTCTGAGAGTTTAAAAACTCGGGTTCAGACCTCACAGCCTGGTTGGCGGGGAATCACAATAGATACCCTCATAGAAACCGCCATCGAACATGATAAAAACATCTCCAAGAGAAAAGCCCAGAGTGAAAAACTAATGGCTGTCAGTATACAAGCTCTGGAGGGAATGACGGTAACATCACAGCCAACAGACACACTTGCACTTGCACACACACTCACATCTGAACAAGTATGTGCTCTCACTAACCCCACGCAAAAACAAACACAACTCTATCCCACTAACCCGATGCAACCACAGGTCCCATACTACCCACCAACTTCTTATCCCCCACAATACCCTTACCCTCCCTATCCTTACCCATATCCACCACCTTTACCCTCTGCGCAAACCTCACAACACCACATGTCTTCACCCGATACACGAACATGTTTAAACTGTAAACAACCAGGACACTTAAGTAGAAACTGTACAGTAAAAAGAGTAGGAACCCCAAATCATGGAAGACCTGGATATCCCCATAAGGGATATGCACAGAGACCAGCAAATGTCCAGCAGGCACCAGCTCCAATTGTAGCCGTAAATGCTTTATTGGAGAATGGTAGCCAACGCTAGGGGTCAGGTCATACCTGTAGTCTACAGATAGTCAGGTTAACGGGAAGTACTAGGGAAGAACCGGTCATGATGGTTGATGTAGCTGGTATTGAATATCCTTTTCTTGTAGACACAGGGGCGACCAGGTCAGTGATGAAATCTCCCGTTAATTTACAGGTGACCAATGAGACAGTACCAACCATGGGTGTAACAGGTAAAGTGGAACATTATCCCTTAACAAAGTCCACAGAGGTTACTATTGGGCCGTTGCATACTAGGCAATCTTTTCTCCTGGCTGCTGCGGCTCCTACTAACCTACTGGGCAGAGACTTGTTGTATAAGATGGGATGTGTTATATATTGCACCCCTGATGGTGTATTTTTAGATATCCCAGAGAGAGTGGCACACGAGGTGCGGGATATATTGAACACTCCACAAAGGATAATGTATCACTCTACAAGTTTAAATGAAAATCCATCTCAGATAGATGAAATGTTGTCCCTAATTCCAGATTCCCTTTGGACTAAAGATGGACAGGACACTGGATTAATGGCAAACGTAAGCCCCGTTATGGTAAATTTAAAAAGCGGTAGGCAAGCTCCAAAAATTCACCAGTACCCACTAAAACAGGAGGTAGAATTAGGGGTTTTTCCAATAATTGAGCGATTATTGCAACAGGGAATTTTAGTTTGTACAGCTAGTATAGCCAACAGTCCCATCTTTACAGTGAAGAACAGTGGTGGGAGGGGTTATAGGCTGGTACAAGACCTTAGAGGTGTTAATAAGGTAGTAGAGAGCCAATTCCCTGTAGTGCCAAATCCAGCTGTCATTTTGATGCAGATCCCACTAAATGCAACCCATTTCACTGTCATTGACCTCTGTTTTCTTTTCTGTGCCTCTCCATCCTGACTGTCAGTATCTATTCGCATTTACATACAGAGGTTTACAATACACATGGACACGGTTACCCCTAGGTTTCATAGACAGCCCCAGTATCTTCTCCCAGCCATTGCACGACTGTTTGCAATCTTTTCAACCTGCCAATGGATCAGTTCTAATTCAATATGTGGTCGATTTATTGCTATGTTCTGACTCGTTTATGTCATGCTTGAATGATACTAAACTTTTGTTGCTTCATCTCTCGCAAACAGGACACAAGGTGGCTAAGGACAAACTACAGCTGTGCCAATCTACAGTAAAATATTTGGGACACTGCCTAACCCAGGGGTTACGACATCTTACAACAGATAGAATCCAGGCCATACAAAACATGACACTGCCGCAGAATCAACAGCAAATTCGTACCTTCTTGGGAATGTGTGGATACTGTAGAATGTGGATCCCAGGTTTTTCTATTTTGGCCTTACCTTTACAGGAATTAGTCTCTTCCTCAAAGCCCGATCGTGTCGTACACACAGAGGAATCAGAGCAGGCTTTCCTTAATCTTAAGGATAGTCTGACAAGAGCTCCTGCATTGGGAATACCTGATTATGAAAAACCTTTTGATTTGTATTGTACGGAAGCCGATGGTTGTGCTGCAGGTGTCCTTACACAAAAACATGGTGATGTCAGTAGGCCCGTAGCATACTACAGTGCCCAATTGGACACTGTGGCAAGATCACTCCCCACCTGTTTGAGAAGTGTAGCAGCTACCACTCTATTGGTGAGTAAAAGTGAGGACGTAGTATTGGGTCATGATATGATTGTCTACACTCCCCATGCTGTATCTGCTCTGTTGAACTCAGTTCAAACCAGACACGTCTCCTCGGCTAGGTTCACCAAATGGGAACTAGCTCTAATTGCTCCTGCAAATATTACTGTTAAACGTTGCAGTACACTGAATCCAGCAGCATACCTACCATATGTACAACATGATGTACAAAGGGTGGAAGGAGAGGAGTTGCTGGTGGGAGGTGAGTTCAGCAGACATAATGATACGCACGATTGTATGACATATCTGAATCAGACCTTAACTGCTAGACCTGACATACGTGACACACCTTTAGAGAATGTGGATGTAACTTTTTATACGGATGAGAGTTGTCATAGACAAACAGACACAGGTGAATTATGTACAGGTTATGCTGTAGTAAATGACACAGACATCATAGAAGCTAAACCTCTTGGTCCTCCTCACTCAGCCCAGGTGGCAGAGTTAGTAGCACTAACTAGAGCATGTGAACTGGCAGCAGGCAAACCTGTTAACATTTACACTGACTCGAGGTACGCGCACGATTTTGGGGCTCTATGGTGTCTGAGAAATTTTATGACAGCAGCAGGCAGACCAGTTGCACATTCCCGACACATAAAACATCTTTTAGAAGCAATCCAACTGCCCAAAGCGGTGGCAGTAATTAAATGCAAAGCCCATACATGTGAGGATGACCCGGTGTCACTGGGCAACAACAGAGCCGATGAAGCTGCAAAATAGGAAGCAAGGTTAAAAATGTTTTCTCCAACTGAAACAATTATGTCATTCCAAACAATTGATATGCTGAAATTAATTGAGATGCAAAATTTGTGTTCAACTCAGGAAAAATCCATCTGGAAGTCCAAGGGATGTGGGCAAGAGTCCTCCGGGCTCTGGAGGGACGGACATGGTAAGCCAGTAGCCCCCAAGGCATATTACCCCAGCCTGGCTGAGGCAGCACACGGTCTGACTCATCTGGGCAAACAAGGTATGTGCAAATTGGTGAGAGCATACTGGTGCGCACCAGGTTTTTCTTCACAAGCAGAAAAGATAGCAATGTCCTGTCTGACCTGCTTGAGAAAGAACATAGGAAAAGCGATCCCTACCGAACCGTCCCACATTCCACCGACTGATGGACCTTTCCAGGTGATACAAATTGATTTCATCCAATTACCACCCTGCAGGAACCTTAAGTATGTATTAGTGTGCACAGACTTATTTTTTAACTGGGTTGAGGCCTACCTAGCGGCCACTAATACTGCTGCATTTACTGCCAAGAAAATAGTTCAGGAATTTGTATGCAGATACGGTATCCCTAAAATCATTGAGAGTGACACAGGTACTCATTTCACAGGTGATGTTTTTCAAAATATGTGTAAGCTGATGGGTATTAATAGCCAACTTCATACCCCCTACCGACCGCAAGCCAGTGCCAAGGTAGAGAGGATGAACGGGACTATTAAAAATAAGTTAAGTAAAATTATGGCAGAGACGGGACTAGGATGGCCAGAAGCGTTACCTTTGGTCCTACATAGCATAAGGACCACTCCTAGACCTCCTCTGAATCTGTCCCCATTTAAAATATTGTTTGGTAGACAACCTCATTTGATTATAAGTCCACAGGAAGACCTGAAGGGTAACAACGAGGTAACTGTAAAGTATCTTATATCAATGAGTAAGCAGTTAAAGCAACAGCAGCAGAAACTGAAATTGTTGTCTAATGATATGCCTGAAACTAACTGTCATGATGTTGAACCAGGAGAATATGTAATGATAAGAAATTTCTTGCGTTCAGGTTGTTTGACTGATCGGTGGGAAGGTCCGTACCAGGTGCTGCTGACGAGTACTACATCTTTGAAGGTGGCCGAGAGAGATACCTGCGTCCATTCCACTCACTGCAAAAAGGTCAAACAACCAGTGGAGAAACAAGTCGGAGACAAGGCTGATAGTGTGGACTTGTCGCTCGCGAGCTTGTTCCGGGAGGATTGAGAAGGTTGTAGTGAGATACCTGAACTAAGAGAAATCTGCAGGTCTTGTTGTGACAATGGATGGGCCTGCTGTGTTCATTTTCATATTCTCTTTTAGAGTGTTCACCATCTTGGTCTGTTCGGGAATATCCAGTTTCTGTGATGGGAGACCGATCGAGGAAATGGGAGCTGATGGCAGTGCTGATGGAGTGGAGTCAGGAGGAGTGCAATGCCAATCAGGGGAGTGTCTGACCAACCTCAGTACTGTTATTGTTAAGAGAGCTATCATTCCGGATACTCAGGGAAGGTGTGGAGGTTTATCGTCTGAAGATTCCTGTATTTGTGAGCTTTGTGGGTCCCTAGTTGATGAGAACTGTATCCAATGGTGCCAACCTAAATATAGCCCGTACTGGGGTGGGTATCCTTAAGAGCACGTACGCGCCATTTTGCGGCTCGTCCGTATTGCAATTTAGCGTCGCGGATTCTCTGGCAATGTGCTCGCGACGCTAGTTTGCATTGCTTGCACATTTTTAAGCCATGTAGTATTTAACCTTTTTCTCTCAGGAGCGCATCAGACTGATGTGATCACGGACATTATCTAATACATCTTTATCAAAACTACCAATTCTGGGAAACGATCTAACACTCTTCATCGTCATTTTAAAACATACATCACAATACCTTATCGCAAAAGTACCATACTTAGTATGCATAATACGATGAGCCGCACATCATTGTCTAACATCTCTACTGTTTGCGTGGCTCCCATTCTGAGACAAAATCCTACACTTTTCAATAAAGATTTAAACTGGTGAAAGACAATCAAGATACTTTCACTTACCTGTGGACGATTTAAGTCGGTGGTGCCCACACACCTGGATAAGATTTGATAAAAGGCAACTTCCACACCCGGATAAGATTTAGTAAGGCAACTTCCACACCCATGGAAGTTTGTATGTCGTCTACTTCCACGCACCTCTCTACAACAAAGACAACATGTACACCTGCTACTGGGTATAGAATGGTAAAGCTACTTACCGAGCGGCTGGACTAACCCTTGCACCTAGCCCTTAAGGATCATACGATACCCTTAACTGTAGGGAACAAGTTACCCCTACTAACACATACTCACTGTTACACACTTTTCCTGCGCAGAAAAATACATGTTAACCCAGATATTGATAACAATTGAAAAAGGTAAACCTCAATGGCTTTATTTAAACATGTGGCAGCACGACCAGAAATATGTATACGCTATTGTGCGACCAGTCGCATACACAATAATGCGACTACCACACAACCGTATGACAACCTTTAGCTGCATACACAAAAGTGTGTCTTTACTGTGCGCAAAACTGCGACTCAGCCGCATACTCAATACTGCGGCACCCCTTCTAAACATTAGGTTCTATCAACAAAGGAAAACAAACTTTTTCCTCTCTTGTCCCTGGATTCTAGTCAGCTTCCGTGGCTCACACGGAAACAGATAGCGATCTTTCAGCACAAAGCGGTTGCAGGTAAACCCTGCATGTGGCCACTCCACCCTTTGCTGAGATATCAATAGCCGTATGTACCGTGTGAGTAGGTAAGTGACTTCACTACAAGCCCCCAACTAACGATACTGGATCAGAACCTCTATACACTCCTTCCTATACCTTCTAATATCCTGCCTATACCTTCTGAGGATGATGCTAATTTGCATACGCAGTCATACAGTAAATAAAGACTTAAGACCTGGAATCTGTGGTTCCAAAGCACAAGTATTATTCAAGTAAAGTACAGTCAGTTGCACGCTATTGATCCAGACACAATTCGGCGCAAAGGAATTATACAGACCCAAGTACAGTATACATACGCAGCGCTTCCGGACCAGATGTTAGGCATCAGCAAGAAACCCCTCGTCTATCAGCATTCAGCACGAAGACTAAAACCCAGTGTTGGAGCACACATATTTATACCCCCCAGAAATAGACAACACAATAGAGAAGTTTGTTGCTGATGCCATTGGTTCCCAAGGGGGATATATCTGTTACAGAGCATTTAACAGGCTGATTCAAATAGACACAACCCAGCCTCCAACAACTGAGGGTCTCTGGATTCCCGCCGCATGCATCATCCTAACAGTTGTTAATATAATATATATTTTGTTGCTTGAAGTCTCTGCGGTCCATAAGTTGAGAATACATGATCCGATCTCCCCACCGATAATACCGGAATACTGTGGAAAGAGTACACATCAGTACAAAACCAAACACGGCTTACTTATCATGTATAAAACCTTAGTTACCAAACAATCTTTATTTCACAGCATTTATACTAAATGAACAAACTTAAATCTTATACCTTAAAGCTTATGAAACCTTGTATGTAGATATGTAATGTGTGAGTATGCAGGGTTTGATATAAGGACGCTAGTTAACTTGGTGCAGATGCGTGTGCATAGAGCTAATAAACAGTGCTTTTATATAGGATCTTATGCATTCGCTAATATGCGACTAGTTAACAGTGCAACGGTGCGTATTAATGTGTATATGAGACATGGTGATAGATGCAGTCGCATGGTGCTAATAGTGATATCGCCACATGTACAAAAGTGTGAGTTTATCTAAAATGGCGCTTGGGCGGCCATTCGCAAAATGGCGTCTTGCGATCTTATTTCCAAGATGGTGTCTTGCGGCCAGTCGCAAGATGGCGTCGCTGCGATTCAATTTTAAACTGATTTTGTCTCAGCCAATAATCCAGCTTCGACAGTCGTGACAGTACAGGAAAAGTGTCAGACTGATGCAGGGTTCGATGGATATCAACTGTGTATTTCCAAACTGCGTGCACAGGAAAATGTGTTCAACCCCATATGCAGAATTGTACGCATCTTGCAGTACGATCGCCCCCACCACCACCTCACCCCCGTGTTCAGTTGGGGACTGATTCAGAGGTAAATGGATTTGCACAGCCACACACAAGCGGTTGTGAAATTCCATCCATCTCTGATGCAAATGCATCCTTGCTGCATTTGCGATCCCAGACTGGGACTACCATCGTGACGGTCGTGATGGTTGCTGCTTTGGTCAGGCTGCGGGAGCTGAAGCTTCCCGCAGCCTTACCGGATAGTGGTCACTTAAGAGGCCAGGAATCTGCATGCACAGACGCAGACCCTGGCTTTGTCCATCTCGGAAAACGGGGTAGACGCGCCGTAGGTTAATACCAGGAACCAGGACTTCATCAGGATGATGGTAATAACAGATGGACGAAACATGTTGAGACTGTAATTTACTCCGGCTCTTGGACCTGTATGGTTTGTTGCTGTTCTCTCTGGCTCAGATAAGCTTTTTTTGCACTAATTACAACTCTGTGCACATTCTTTTATGTACACTTAACTTATATTGTTTTTGTTGAATAAATAACTTTTTTTAAAGCATACTGCATCATATATATTGTTTTATTTTGTATATCTGCACTTCTTGTGAATGTCCCTGGGAAGACCGGTGGAGCTGGGGTTTGATTCCAGGATTAATCACTATTACAAGCACTTTGAGCCCAAAGGTATTCCCTGGGCTTTATATATGGTATGTGTGGAGTCTATTGAATTTATATGACACTAGGAAAGTCTAAATTTAATGCGCTTTTTGCCTTTATTTTACCACAGAAACTTTACCTATTGGGATATAGGAATTGGCCTGTGGCAGCCACTGGAAGTTACGGGGAGCACTCATAGGGCCTGATTCAGAGCCGGACGCTCTGACCAGAGCGCTCGCTCTGAATCAGGGCCCTCCTACCTAAAAATGGAGCGGCCTCCCGGCCGCTCACATAGCTGTGGGTGACCACCCACAGCATATGCGAGCGGCCAAAAAGATGGTTGCGATGGTCAAGACCATCGCGACCATCGGGCTTGCGACGAGACCCTGCAGTAGGGTCTCGGTGACCGCAAGCCCTGGAGTGATTTTGGCTCTATCAGAGCCAAAATCACTCCCACTGACATCACTAGTGATGTCAGTGGGGCCGGACCCAGACGGTAGGCGTTCCCATGGGAACGCCTCCGTCTGGCAGCCACGCCCCCGGCACGCCAATCAAAGGGGGCGTGCTGTCAGTCACCATCGACAGCATGCCCCCTTTGGTGCGAGACCCGCAGCGACAGCTTGGCTGTCGTTGTCCGGGTCTCGCGCCTGCGCACGACGGAGCTCCCTCCGTCGTGCGCATGCGCATTGGGGTAACATCGACCCACTTGCGAGCGTGCTGCGCTCGCGAGCGGGTCTGAATGACCCCCATAGAGAGAAGACTTCTATAAAGGACACTTATTATTTGGATCACTTTAAGTGCCTTTAACACTATTTGTTTAATGAAACTATATATATAAATGTGTGTGTGTGTATATATATATATATATATATATATACATATATATATAAATATATACAGTATATATATATATATATATATATATATATTATATATATATGTGTGTGTGTGTGTGTGTGTGTGGAACCCACCCTTCCTAAAATTCTGCCTGTGTTTGCCCCTGCATTTTATTATTTCTTTGCGTTACAGTACTGGGTGACACCAATCCTAATGACGCCTCTGCACTCAAGCACGTACACTAGGGAATGTTTTTGATCTATGAGACACTTTTTACACTTTTTAACTGTAAGTAAATTGTGTTCAAAATCAGAGTGGAATATGTTTGGGAAAAGGCTGTCTTCAGTTCCCATGTATATTGGAGGAAACGTTTCCCAGGTTAGTTCTGTCATTAGCAATAATATAAATAAAGGATGAAAGTGCCAGATGTTTGGAACATGTTCTACTTACTTGTAAGTGTTCAGGTGGTGTTCAGTTCCTGCCTATGTTTATGACATCAGATCTAGGGAATTGTTATGCTTGCAGAAACCATTAATGAGGTCAGTCTTAAAAGTTCATGTGCTAGTTAAAAGTTAAGGGAAATGTACTAAACGGATCTGTATTTTTCCATTTCACATAGTTTTTTTTCTTTTTCTATTACACGAAGTCAATCTGTGAATACAGTTATCCAGTGTCCAGGTGCTTCTACCTCCAAGGCTTTTCTGAAAGTCGGCTTTAGCGCAGTGAGGGCCTGATTCACTATGGATCGCTATTCTCCTTATACACACGCAGTTGCTAATATCAATGGTGACATGTAAATGTTTGCATTCTGATTGCGATCGCAGCCTGACATAAAGACTTCTCCTTACATCCGTATGCTTGGCCAACATAGAGACACAATCGGTAACATCGAGTAACATTGGACCCATACACACAGTTAAGGCAGGTCAGACCTTACTCAGGAATTGCTTACATCAGCGCACGCTATGAGTCCTCTGGTGGTGTCTGGTATCGCAGTGGCTAATTTATGCATGCCCATGCAATGGCATTGAAATGCACTGGCACGCCTGTGTTCATCCGACTCCCCCCCCTTCACCACCCACAAACGGCACTTCCTGTCAACCACTCTGCCATGGGTCTGCATAGCCTCTGCGATCGCAGCATCTGGCTCGCACACTACAATGCATACGCGTGCACAGTGCAAATGAATCGACCGATTGCGTGCATATAAGCAACTGCATTCCTTGCTGAATCAGGCCCTGGTTCTCAACCTCAGTCCTCAAGGCACACTGACAGTCCTGGTTTTAGTTATATCCATGCTTGAGCACAGATGAATAAATCAAAATAACTGCAAAACGAATTAAGTCACCTGTGCTCAAGTATGGCTATACTTAAAACCTGGACTGTTAGTGTGCCTTGAGGACGGTGGTTGGCATCCCCTGCTTTAGAGCATTTCGGAGGATTTACCGCATTTTCCCCTTTAGTACATCCCGCCCGCAGTGTGATAGGATTGTTATTAATTAGAAAGTCCTAAAGAGACTTGTAAATCACATTATTAAGACAGACCGCATTAGCAATTATCAAAACTAATCTTGCAGTTTAATATTTAGGAGATCCATGTCCACCAGGGCTGTAACTTGGGGTTACGAGCGGTGTCGCTTCCCAGGGACCAGGGTGCATCATAACTGCCCTGTAACACCTGCATTTGCCATTACAGGCTCCCTGCAGCCCAGAGCCTTAGGACACACCGGCATTCCTCTTCATCCTGAACCCAGCACAGGCAGCAATTCACCCAGCTATGGCACTGATACCCACCAGGCTGCAGACCTCTCCATCAGATCATTGTCTATGTATTTCAGCCACTAAGGACCTCATTCAGAGTCGGTCGAAGTGGCCGCACGGTGGTACGCAACCGATGTTCGCTATACTGCGTATGCGTAAAGTTCGCAATGCGCGTGCGCAAAATAGCCGCTACGATCAGAAATTTCTCTCTCCTTGAACACAGCCAGGTCGGTAGTTTGAGTGACAGATGGAGTGTTTGTGGGTGGTAAAAGGGGAAGGTGCTTGAAAACGGGGGAATTGGAGATCCGAATGCAGGCGTGCCTCATTATGTGAACGGCGCTTTATGGGAGTGCATACGGATTATGGGAGTGCATAATTAACAAAGTAGCATCATGGCACATGTGACATGGGAGGTTTTTACACTGACATGATCGTAGAGCTTAAGAGAGGGTTTGGTCAACCTTAAGCTCTACGACCAGTTCCGATGGTCTCAATTAATCCTTATATGACCGGAGATGACGTGCAATGCGTACGAGAAGGGGGCGTATTTTTTTGTCTTCCGACCACTTCCTCCCCTTGGTCGGCCAACTACCGATCCGAACTTAGGGACGCAACTTGCGAGGGAATCATTTGAATATCGGCCCCTTTTTCCGTACGAACATGCGGCCGCTTCGACCGACTCTGAATGAGGTCCTAAGTCCCTTGTACCCATCACCCTTATGGACCCTTTTTTATCACCAGACTTAATTGCTCATATTTTTGTTTATCTGACAACTCCAACAAAGCATTCATTCCATTAGTTATAATATTCAGAGATGAAGACTGTGCAGGGCCGCAACTAGGGGGGGGGGAGCTAGAGGTGCACGTGCACCGGGTGGGGATTGCGGGGGGGGGTGAAAAAAGCTGACTCAGCCATCCGGCGTCCATCCAAAAATGGCCACCGCCAAAGAGGAGACAAATGCTAGAGGTCCTTAATGGACCTCTAGTGTCTGTCTCCTCCTTGGCGGCGGCCATTTTTGGATGGCCGTTTTCAGCAGATTCCATGCGGACGGCTAGTCCGCATGGAATCTGCTGAAAACGGCCATCCAAAAATGGCTGCCGCCAAGGAAGAGACAGATGCTAGAAGTACCTACTGGACCTCTAGTGTCTGTTAGCAGAGCGCAATGCACTCAGCTATTCCGGAAGTGCCAGGAACGCTGGCGCTGCCAGGAGAAGATGCTGAAAGCTGCATCTTCTCCCGTGAAATCCCCTGGCAACGAGCATAAAGCCCCCTGGAAATGAGCATAAACCACCTGGAAACGAGCATGTAACCCCTGGCAACGAGCATGAAACCCCTGGTAACGAACATAAATCCCCTGGCAACGAGCATAAAACCCCATGGTAACGAGCATGTAACCCCATGGCAACGAGCAGGTAACCCCATGGCAACGAGTATGTAACCCCATGGCAATGAGCATGGCACCCCTGGCAACGAGCATAAATCCCCTGACAACGAGCATGAAACCCCCATGGCAACGAGCATGAAACCCCATGGCAACGAGCATGTAACCCCTGGCAACAAGCATAAACCCCCTGGCAACGAGCAGGTAATTTTAAAGTAATTAGAAGCCTTACTGTGGGATATAAAATGGTGTCGGGCAAATATGTAAGTGGCACTTTGGTAAAAGGCATTACAGGGTGTGGCATAATGTGTAAAGGACATTATAGTGTGTGGAATAATGTTAGTCACTATACCAGGTCTGAGTAGTGCACTGCCTTATGGAGGAGCAGGGACAAAATCCAGGTACAGGAAGGGAGGGGGCGTAAAATTGCTGCCTTGCACCGGGTGACGGACATCCTAGTTTCGGCCCTGGACTATGAAGGTGGTTCTAAAATTCAGTCTTGTCCAATACCATGCGAATGTAGCTCTTAAGTACCACTTTCATACATAATTTCCCGGCTCGAACCCCTGACACGGATTGACGCCTGACTACCCCTTTCAGACATGGGTGATGACCCAGGTTATTCCCGGGTCGTCACCCTTTACACCTAGCAGTGACCCGGGTCTTCTGGCATTCAGTGGAAGTACTGATTTGAGCCTTAGGGCCAATCAGTTTGTTTTAGTTGTGACCCAGGCAGAGGAGGGGCCCCGTGTCCAGACTCAGTGCGGGCCCCCTCCTCTCTTGTGCAGTGCAGCCGTGTGTGGTGCAGCAGTAGATTCTGGAATCTTAGAATCTACTGCACAAGTGGGAGGAGCCTTATGTTATCGGCGTTCACTAGTGCAGATGTATATATCAGTTGAGTCCTAAGAGGTTCCGCTTGGTAAAACAGATTAAGCTTAATAGGTGCACAAAGAAGTCACTTACAAGTGTGCAGGACTTTACTTGAGGGATTTATATTAGCAGAGGCATATCTATAGGTGCAGGGTGTGCGCTGCATACAGGCCCCTGAGAGAAGGGGGCCCACGTAACTCACTGTGCAGAAATCACCGGGAAAATGGCGCCAGCGCCATAAAACCTGGAGGTATGCATAGTAGATATAGGGTCCTATTCATCAACACTAAAATAACGGTTTTAAGACACTTAACACAGGAGATATCACGGATTACAGCTGCGGTAAGATAGAGCAGATAGGGAAAAGTATCTATTTCCCGAAAAGCTGTCATCGCAAAAATGACAGCGTTTTGAAATAGATAGTTATGGGGAGGAGGAATGATGAATTCCTCCGGTAATAATTAGGTAGAACTGCATGCAAGTTCTAAACCTTCAGTAATCACCAGAGCCGTAACTAGACTTTTTGGTGCCCTCTGCCAGAAAGAGCATTGGCACTTTCCTCATTTTTCAAAGTGACATATTGTACCCAAAAAAGGGGAATGGCTTCATGAGGAAGGGCCAGGGAAGAGATAGGAGAGGCCAGGAGATGCTGGGAATGAAATAAGAGGAAACTACAAGTGAGAGGCATAATAAACAGAAATTTGACAGGCCCAAACAGCGCCCTGTGGTGCCCTGTGCGATGGCACCGGACGCACTACCCTAACTACGGCCCTGGTAATTACCTCCAGAGAATTTGTAGTTATAATGAATAGGCCCCATAGGCAGGGCCAGATTAAGGTCTGTGGGGGCCCCTGGACAACAAACTTGTGGGGGCCCCTATATACCACCGTCCCCTGTAGTAATGCCCCTTATGCAGTGCCCCCAGTAGTGGTCCCCCTATGCAGTGCCCCCAGTAGTGCCCCTTATATAGTGCCCTCAGACCCAGTAGTGCCCCCCCTATGCAGTGCCCCTTATATAATGCCCCAGTAGTAGTCCCCCTATACAGTGCCCCCATTAGTGCACCTTTGGTGCCCCCAGACCCAGTAGTGTCCCCCCCCTATGCAGTGCCCCTTATATAACTCCCCAGTAGGGGTCCCCCTATACAGTGCTCTCAGTAGTGCCCCTTATATAGTGCCCCCAGACCCAGTATAGGCCCCCCATGCAGTGCCCCTTATATAGTGTCCCCAGTAGCCCCCCCTTATGCATTGCCCCCAGAAGTAGTCCCCCCTATACACTGCCCCCTGTAGTAGCCCACCCCTATTCAGTGCCGCCAGTAGTTGTCCTATGCATTGCCCCCAGTACCCCCATGAAGCGGCCCCCCCTATGCAGTGCCCTTTACACACACACAAAAAAAAAAACACAACTTACCTGAAACCCCGCTCCTGACGCAACCGCCGCTGTCCGCTCCGGCTCCTCTTCTCTTGCAGTATGGGAGAGACGTCAGCGTCATGACGTCACTCCTATCATCACCCGGGGGGGGGTCGGAAGACGGAGCTCATAAGTGAGCTCTAGCCGGCTTCCTCCGTTGAAGCAGCAGCCAATGAGAGTCTGTGTGACTCTCATCGACTGCTGTAACAAACACACAGCTGCCGCCAGCGGCTGTGTTTTTGTCACTGTGTAGTGTGGCCACGCTCACTGCGCGGTCTACACTACACCAGCGGCGGGGACACTAGCGGCGGGTGAAGCCACCGGCTGCACCGCTGCTAGTGGGGGCCCCTCTGTGTGTGGGGGCCCAGGGACGACCGCCCCTGTCGCCCCCCCCTTAATCCGGCCCTGCCCATAGGCACAGTGCCAGAACCTTCGAAGTGCACCCACCGGGATGAGTGGTGGGCCCTGCAGGAGACTGCACACCCCAGGCTCCCTCCTCTGAAGAAACACCTATGTACCTGTATATTAGTATATTAGTTTATGATTTTCTGTGCAAAGGGCCTTCCCACTCTTTAATATGTTCACAGCAGTCTGAGATCTGGACGTTTTTACCTGAAAGCAGCTAAAATTCCATGAACTGTTCATGAACCCATTTTCTCAATGGATACATTTAATCAGTCTGGAATGTTCTCTGTGGGAAGACCTTGTAAGAGAACTGCGATCCAAGTTGTTATTATCAACAGCTGGGCTGACGCCCTCCTATGTGTATTTCTTCTAGGAAAATTGAGCTCATGCACCTGTTTGGGGTAAGCCTGGGAGCCCAAACATTAACGCCTACTTGTCCTAAACAAAAAAAGAAAGCTGTAATATTATGTGAAGGTTACTCCTGAACTGCCCTTTTATATTCCAAATAATCACTTCATTCTCTTACTTTCTAATCTTTATATGGGAACTAAGGGCCTCATTCAGACATGTACGGTGTTCTGATTTGCTTGCATCAAAATGCGCATGTGCCAAGCCCCTTCTTCGATCACTTAATCATACCTTCAAGGATCACAGTGTGATTGACAGGAAGTTTAGGGGAGTAAACGGAGGAGTGGTGGCGTTTTGGGGGCCGGTCACTGCAGGCATCTTCGATCTCCTGTGGGCCGCATGTGGTCAAATCGGGTGGTTGGGGACACCACCGCCACAGCCGTGCGGCGGTGCCGAACCCCAGAGACTCTGAATGGATACCGTGTGCAACATCCATTCAGTGACGGGAGAGGGGCTGGGGGGAAGCATAGCTAGTGAGGCTACCCACAGCCTGACGTTATTTGGAGGCAGGCACACCCCCTAATAACGTCACCTAGGGGTGTGGCCTATGGTAATTAGGCCACACCCCCATTTTGGTTGCGCTGTTAAGAGGGCCGGCACAGGGTATTCCGACCCCTGGAGATGCCCCTGCCTTCGTAGATAAGATGGCTCCAGGTTTTCAGTCCAAGCGCACATTTGGTGTCACCATAGAGTTGCTGACATGGGGCCAGATTCACTACAGATCGCAGATGTGCTGCGAAAATATGCTAATGTTTGCAATCGCAAAGCCAGCATAGAGACGCCCACTACCTCTATCTCACATCCGTATTACCTCGCAGACCTGCGTATACATTGATACCATCGAGTAACATTGGCTCCTCACACACAATTATAGCAGCCCTGACCTGTCTAAGAAATGACAACTCTTGTCGCACGCAGTGAGCCATATGCCGTCGCAGTGGCTAATTTATAGTAGGGGTGTGCACCGGCCACTTTTCGTGTTTTGTGTTTTGGTTTTGGATCTGGATCTTTCTTCGTGTTTTGGATCTGGATTGGTTTTGCCAAAACCACCCTTCCGTGTTTTGGGTTCTGGGTTTTGTGTTTTGGATCTGTATTTTTTTTTTAAAAAGCATAAAAACAGCTAAAATCACAGAATTTGTTGGTTTCTCTGCTCCTATGCTATTATTAACCTCAATAACCTTAATTTCCACTCATTTCCAGTCTATTCTGAACACCTCACAACTCACAATAGTGTTTTCATGTCCAAAAGGTTGCACCGAGGTAGCTGGATGACTATGCTAAGCGACACGAGTGGGCGGCACAAACACGTGACCCATCTAGGAGTGACACTGCAGTGGCAGACAGGATGGCAGTTAGAAAAACTAGGCCCCAAACTGTACATAATGCAAAGAAAAAAAAGAAGTGCAAGATGGAATTGTCCTTGGGCCCTCCCACCCACCCTTATGTTGTATAAACAGGACATGCACACTTTAACAAATCAATCATTTCAGCGCCAGGGTCTGCCACACAACTGTGGCTGAAATGATTGGTTCGTTTGGGCCCCCACAAAACAAGCTGGCAATTAATGTGTCCCTGCACAAACTGGCTCTACGGAGGCAAGATGTCATCCTCATCCTCCTCATCCACCGATTCCTCACCCTCTTCAGTGTGTACATCCTCATCCTCACAAAGTATTAACTCGTCCCCACTTGAATCCACCACCACAGGTCCCTCTGTACCTTCTGGAGGCTGGTCTCCCTGGAAGAGCTGATAATTCATTTGGATGAACATCATCTTCTCCACATTCTGTGGAAGCAACCTCCTACGCCTTTCGCTGACAAGGTTCCCGGCTGCACTAAACACTCTTTCGGAGTACACACTGGAGGGGGGGCAACTCAGGTAAAATAGAGCCAGCTTGTACAGGGGCCTCCAAATTGCCTCTTTTTCCTGCCAGTACAGGTATGGACTGTCTGACATGCCTACTTGGATGCTGTCACCGATGTAATCCTCCACCATTCTGTCAATGGTGACAGTATCATATGCAGTGACAGTAGACATGTCAGAAATTGTTGCCAGGTCCTTCAGTCCGGACCAGATGTCCAATCTTGGTCCTGCCTGCCCTGCATCACCGCCAGCGGGTTGCTTAGGATACCTAAGTTTTTTCCTGGCAGCCCCAGTTGCGGGAGAAAATGAAGAAGGAGCCGTTGACGTGTCACGTTCCGCTTCAGCTGACAGTGTGTTCACCAGCAGGTCTTTGCACCTCTGCAGGCTTGTGTCGGCCGGAAAGAGAGACACCACATAGGCTTTAAACCTAGGATCAAGCACGGTGGCCAAAATGTAGTGGTCTGATTTCAACAGATTGACCACCCTGGAATCCTGGCAAAGCGAATGAAGGGCTTCATCCACAAGTCCCACATGCCGAGCGGAATCGCTCCGTCTTAGCTCCTCCTTCACTTTCTCCAGCTGCTTCTGCAAAAGCCTGATGAGGGGAATGACCTGACTCAAGCTGGCTGTGTCTGAACTGACTTCACGTGTGGCAAGTTCGAAGGGCTGGAGAACCTTGCACAACACGGAAATCATTCTCCACTGCGCTTGAGTCAGGTGCATACCCCCTCCTTTGCCTATGTCATAGGTGGATGTATAGGCTTGTATGGCCTTTTGCTGCTCCTCCATCCTCTGAAGCATATAGAGGGTTGAGTTCCACCGCGTCACAACCTCTTGCTTCAGGTGATGGCGGGGCAGGTTCAAGAGTGTTTGCTGGCGCTCCAGTCTTCGGCACGCAGTCGCTGAATGGCGAAAGTGGCCAGAAATTTTTCGGGCCACCCAAAGCGTCTCCTGCACGCCCCTGTCGCTTTTCAGAAAATTCTGCACCACCAAGTTTATTGTGTGAGCAAAACATGGGACGTGCTGGAATTTGCCCAGATGTAATGCCCGCACAATATTGGTGGCGTTGTCAGATATCACAAATCCCCAGGAGAGTCTAAGTGGGGTAAGCCACTGGGCGATGATTTCCCTCAGTTTCTCTAAGAGGTTGTCGGCGGTGTGCCTCTTACTGAAACCGGTGATACACAGCGTAGCCTGCCTTGTAACGAGCTGGCGTTTCTGAGATGCTGCTACTGGTGACGCTGCTGCTGTTGCTGCGTAAGGTGATACATCTACCCAGTGGGCTGTCACAGTCATATAGTCCTTAGTCTGCCCTGTTCCACTTGTCCACATGTCCGTGGTTAAGTGGACATTGTGTACAACGGCATTTTTCAGGACACTGAGGACACTTTTTCTGACGTTTCTGTACAGTCTCGGTATCGCCTGCCTAGTGAAGTGGAATCTAGACGGGATTTGGAACCGGGGACACACTACCTCCATCAATTGTCTAAATCCCACTGCACTAATGGCGGATACCGGACGCACGTCTAACACCAACATAGCAGTCAAGGCCTCAGTTATACGTTTTGCTTCAGGATGACTGCTGTCGTACTTCATCCTCCTCGCTAAGGACTGTTGGAGGGTCAATTGTTTAGTAAAAGTAGTGGTGTTCCTACTTCCTCTCTGGGATGATGAACGACTCCCAGCAGCAGCAACAGCAGCAGCGGCAGCAGTAGGCGTAGCAATGCAGGATCCTCCAGAGGAATCCCGGATAGGAGAGTCAGTCATGCCAGTGACATGGCCTGCAGGACTACTTCCGATCCTGACTAAGGAGGAAATTGACGAGGAGGGAGTTGACGGTGTGGTTTGCAGGCGCTTGGATACAACAGGACAACGGGATTTAGGTGTCCCTGGACTGCTTACGGTCTTAGCCAAAGTTTCTGAACTTGACAGTAACTTTTTATGAACGCGCTGCAGGTGCCGTATAAGGGAGGATGTTCCTAGGTGGTTGACGTCCCTACCCCTACTTATTTCACCTTTACATATGGTACATATGGCAAGACAGTTGTTGTCCGGATTTGGATAGAAATATTGCCAGACCAAAGAGGTGGAATGTTTGGTCTTCTGCCCAGGCATGACCGTGATGGGCTTTTTCATCCCACGGACAACAACTGTCTCCCCCGGAGCCTGATTTAAACAAACCACATCACCATCAGAATCCTCCTCGCCAACTTCCTCCTCAGCGCCAGCTACACCAGTATCCTCATCCTGTTGTACTTCAACAGTGACATCTTCAATTTGCATATCAGCAAGTGGACTGTGGGTGCTCCTTTCAGCACTTGCAGGGGGCGTGCAAATGGTGGAAAGAGCCACCTCTTCCCGTCCAGTGCTGGGAAGGTCAGGCATCGCAACCACCACCACACTTGGACTCTCCTTGGGGATTTGTGATATCTTCTTAGAAAGCACAGTTCTTCGCTGTGCTTTTGCCAGCTTAACTCTTTTGATTTTTTTAGTGGGAGGAGGGCTTCCATCGTCATGTGAAGCTGAACCACTAGTCATGAACATACTAGGGATCGACCTTAGCCGTTCCTTGCCACTCCGTGTCGTAAATGGCATATTGGCAAGTTTACGTTTCTCTTCAGCTGATTTAAATGTCTTTTTCAAGGTCATTTTCCTGAACTTTGCCATTTGGGATTGTATGTGCCCTCTACTATGACATTGGGCATCGGCCTTGGCAGACGACGTTGATGGCATGTTATCGTCTATGTCATGACTAGTGGCAGCAGCTTCAGCACTAGGAGGAAGTGGTTCTTGATCTTTCTCTATTTTATTTTTATCGGAGAAAGTTTGGTCCTCCATTTATGTTATATCGATTTGATATATACGTGCGGCTAAACACAGAAAATAATTTTTTTTTTGGTTTGGACTGGAGTGTACTTTGTGGGTTACAGCACCCTTTAACGGTCAAGCCAGCCGGCCCTTTACTTATGACACAGGCGCACTCTTGGCACTACTTTGTTGATGCACGTGCGGCTACTGCGCACACAATTCACAAACACAGAAAATAATTTTTTTTTGGTTTGGACTGGAGTGTACTTTCGGGGGTTACAGCACCCTTAACGGTCAAGCCAGCCGGCCCTTTACTTATGACACAGGCGCACGCTTGGCACTACTTTGTTGATGCACGTGCGGCTACTGCGCACACAATTCACAAACACAGAAAATAATTTTTTTTTGGTTTGGACTGGAGTGTACTTTCGGAGGTTACAGCACCCTTTAACGGTCAAGCCAGCCGGCCCTTTACTTATGACACAGGCGCACTCTTGGCACTACTTTGTTGATGCACGTGCGGCTACTGCGCACACAATTCACAAACACAGAAAATATTTTTTTTTTTGGTTTGGACTGGAGTGTACTTTGGGGGTTACAGCACCCTTTAACGGTCAAGCCAGCCGGCCCTTTACTTATGACACAGGCGCACGCTTGGCACTACTTTGTTGATGCACGTGCGGCTACTGCGCACACAATTCACAAACACAGAAAATAATTTTTTTTTTGGTTTGGACTGGAGTGTACTTTGGGGGTTACAGCACCCCTTAACGGTCAAGCCAGCCGGCCCTTTACTTATGACACAGGCGCACGCTTGGCACTACTTTGTTGATGCACGTGCGGCTACTGCGCACACAATTCACAAACACAGAAAATAATTTTTTTTTGGTTTGGACTGGAGTGTACTTTCGGGGGTTACAGCACCCTTTAACGGTCAAGCCAGCCGGCCCTTTACTTATGACACAGGCGCACGCTTGGCACTACTTTGTTGATGCACGTGCGGCTACTGCGCACACAATTCACAAACACAGAAAATAATTTTTTTTTCGGTTTGGACTGGAGTGTACTTTGGGGGTTACAGCACCCTTTAACGGTCAAGCCAGCCGGCCCTTTACTTATGACACAGGCGCACGCTTGGCACTACTTTGTTGATGCACGTGCGGCTACTGCGCACACAATTCACAAACACAGAAAATAATTTTTTTTTTGGTTTGGACTGGAGTGTACTTTGGGGGTTACAGCACCCTTTAACGGTCAAGCCAGCCGGCCCTTTACTTATGACACAGGCGCACGCTTGGCACTACTTTGTTGATGCACGTGCGGCTACTGCGCACACAATTCACAAACACAGAAAATAATTTTTTTTTTGGTTTGGACTGGAGTGTACTTTGGGGGTTACAGCACCCTTTAACGGTCAAGCCAGCCGGCCCTTTACTTATGACACAGGCGCACGCTTGGCACTACTTTGTTGATGCACGTGCGGCTACTGCGCACACAATTCACAAACACAGAAAATTATTTTTTTTTGGTTTGGACTGGAGTGTACTTTCGGGGGTTACAGCACCCTTTAACGGTCAAGCCAGCTGGCCCTTTACTTATGACACAGGCGCACGCTTGGCACTACTTTGTTGATGCACGTGCGGCTACTGCGCACACAATTCACAAACACAGAAAATAATTTTTTTTTTGGTTTGGACTGGAGTGTACTTTGGGGGTTACAGCACCCTTTAACGGTCAAGCCAGCCGGCCCTTTACTTATGACACAGGCGCACGCTTGGCACTACTTTGTTGATGCACGTGCGGCTACTGCGCACACAATTCACAAACACAGAAAATAATTTTTTTTTTGGTTTGGACTGGAGTGTACTTTCGGGGGTTACAGCACCCTTAACGGTCAAGCCAGCCGGCCCTTTACTTATGACACAGGTGCACGCTTGGCACTACTTTGTTGATGCACGTGCGGCTACTGCGCACACAATTCACAAACACAGAAAATAATTTTTTTTTTGGTTTGGACTGGAGTGTACTTTCGGGGGTTACAGCACCCTTAACGGTCAAGCCAGCCGGCCCTTTACTTATGACACAGGCGCACGCTTGGCACTACTTTGTTGATGCACGTGCGGCTACTGCGCACACAATTCACAAACACAGAAAATAATTTTTTTTTTGGTTTGGACTGGAGTGTACTTTCGGGGGTTACAGCACCCTTAACGGTCAAGCCAGCCGGCCCTTTACTTATGACACAGGCGCACGCTTGGCACTACTTTGTTGATGCACGTGCGGCTACTGCGCACACAATTCACAAACACAGAAAATAATTTTTTTTTGGTTTGGACTGGAGTGTACTTTCGGGGGTTACAGCACCCTTTAACGGTCAAGCCAGCCGGCCCTTTACTTATGACACAGGCGCACGCTTGGCACTACTTTGTTGATGCACGTGCGGCTACTGCGCACACAATTCACAAACACAGAAAATATATTATTTTTTTAGCACTTGGGGGGAGCACCCCTGATGGACAGAGCACCCCCTGGACAACACTACAGCACTCCTTTAGGACTGGGACACTGCACAGGACTTTGGAGTGGACACAGCCCCTATGGAGAACTGACTGCACAACACAGTCCAGCCAGCCCCTATGGACTTTGAAGTAGTGGACACAGCCCCTATTAACAACAGCAGCACAGCACAACACAGCCAGCCCCTATGGACTTTGAAGTAGTGGACAACAGCAGCACTACACTACACTACACTACACAGCCCTAACTCCCACTCTCCCTCTTCACTGTCCACAGCCGAGTGAGAAAATGGCGCCGACGCGGGTACCTTATATAGGATCCAAAACCCGCGAGACTCGGAAGGCGGGATGATGACGTTTTGCCTCGATTTCAGATCCGAGTCAGGCGGGAAAAGTCGAGCCTGACTCGGATCGGACTCGGATCGGGGGGGCTCGGGGGGGTTCGGATTTCAGAAATCCGAACCCGCTCACCCCTAATTTATAGACACCCAAGTAACGGCTTTCAGATGGACTTGCACGCCTGCGTTTCTCCGACCACTCCCATGTCACCAACCACAAACGCTGATGTCCCATCACTCAGACTGCGATGGCTTTCTCTCTGTATGTGCGTGATCGCAGAGCGATTGCAATGCTATCTCGCGCACGCGTACTGCTATGCATACACATGCGCAGTACGCACCACTGACCAATCTGCATATGTGGTTGCAATTGCGATACATGCTGAATAAGGCCCTTGGTCGTTTATCGGAGAACCTGCATATGGGATGCGAATGTGTACGCAGTTGCGGTGCTGTTTGCGATGGGCCCTGTGGGCATCTCAGTACTGGTAAGGGAGGGTACTATGTTACAAACATTTGCCCCTCCATATCATACGAAATCGCAGTTGCGGTTGCAAAACCGTACATCTTTGGATTAGGCCCTAAGGCTCAGATCAGTCCTACCACATGTGTAAGGCAATGAAGGTGTCATCATCTCCATTTAGAGTGAGGGCCATCTACTAAGGAGCATACACACTAGACGATTCGCTCCATGAGCGACATCGTCTAGTGTGGAAACGGCAGGGGTGTCAAGTGACAACTCCCTCCCTCATTCCTGAACATGCAACAACCTGACAATATCGTCAGGTTGGCCTGCATGTTCGGGCGATGATCGACAAAGACCAGCGACCAGCAGGAGCGAGCATCACTGGTCGTTGGTCGTTATTGTTGATCGTTTTTGCACACAAACTGAACGATATTTTGGACGACTGAACGATAACGATATCGTTATCGTTCTGTCGTCCAAAATATCGGCAAGTGTGTACGCACCTCTAGTAAGAGCACCTAGAAAGTGGTGAGTGGCTCATACAAGTATTTGCAAATCAACACAGCTAAGGCATTTGTTCTGTAAAGACATACATCAGTATTATCTGGCTCATAATGAGCGATCATTCCTGTAGTTTCTGGTTTGAACTTGAGGTTCATGTCCTGTCTTGTCAGATATTAGTATGGTGTGCTTGTAAATACTATGAGGGTTATCTCCTTGTACAACCTTACAGGATGGGCTGTGTTGTAGTTCTAAGGAAATAGGAGGCAAATGTCTGAGCAAAGATATTTGTATCTAACTTACAGCAAGGAAGCGATATTACAGAAATGTAGCTGTCAAACAAACTTGAGGGTTTAGATAGCAATATAACAAACAGTGTAGTTTAGATAGCAATATAACTAAAGTATAACTTAATGTACTCAAAGCAATGTAAAACACCTGAATAAACAAAACCTGACCAAATGATTTACTTATTTCATCCTTAATCTAGGTGTCATTGGGCCTGATTCAGACCCACTCGCGAGCGGCTGTCCACTCGCAAGTGGGTCGATGTTATGGACTGAGCATGCGCACGACGGAGGGAGCTCCGTCGTGCGCATGCGCCAGACGCGACGAGCGAAGGAAAGTCCTTCGCTCGTTGTGTCCGATCAAAGGGGGCGTGCTGTCAATGTTGATTGACAGCACGCCCCCTTTGGTGGGCGTGCCGGGGGCGTGCCTCCCTGACGGGGGCGTTCCCACGGGAACGCCTCCCGTCAGAAGCCGGCCCACTGACATCACTAGTAATGTCAGTGGGAGTGATTTTGGCTCTGATAGAGCCAAAATCACTCCGGAGCTTGCGGTTGAAAACCTCAACCGCAGGCTCCGGCTCGCAATTTCGATGGTCGCGATGGTCTCGACCATCGCGGCCATCACAAAGCACGCTCGTATAGCCTGTGGGTGGTGACCCACAGCTATACGAGCGTCCAGGAGGACGCTCCATGAAAATGGAGCCCGGCCCTCATTCAGAGCGTGCGCTCTGCTCAGAGCGTACGGCTCTGAATGAGGGCCATTGTTTATAACGGTTCCTAGAGAACTTTTACCTACATTTTTTATCACCTTGCCGGGAGAACCTGGGGTGGAGAAAGATTGGGTTGCGGTGAGGGGTGGGGCCTGACATATCGCATCATTAAGCCTGCCCTCTTTGCGGTGAATGACAGCAAATTTACATAAGGGGCGGGGCAAAATGCAGTAATTCATGCAGAATCACGTCATTAAACCCCGCCCCCTACTTGGGGACCCGTGATCGCCGTGGAAGTTCTTCCCATTCTGCCCACTTCGTTAGGAAGTGGGCAGAAAGCAGGAGAAGTGCCTACCCTTACGGGGGTGCGGGGGGTTACCCAAAGAATCGTGAGCCTCCCACGAAAACTGGGAAGGTAGGCATGTATGATCTCCCCTCCATTGTGTATAAAGCCTGATTCATTATGGATCACTATTGCGATCGCAGCTGCAATTACACACGCAGTCACACTGTGAAAATATGGTAATGTTTTCAATCACAATGACGTCGCAGCCCAACATAAGGACTCCCACTTCCCCTTACTCATATCCGTAATACCTTGCAAGTCTGCGAAACCATCAGTAACATCGAGTACCATCAGAGCCTCACGCACAATTACAACAGGTCTGATTTTACTCAGAATTTGCTAACCTCATCGTACGCAGTGAAAGCTCAAGCTGTGTATGGCATTGCAGTGGCCAATTTATGCACGCCCCTGTAACGGCGTTCAAATGCACTGTCACGCCTGCGTCTCGCCGACCACCCTCCCGTCACCACCCCCACATGCTCTCTCCTTACTCTGCAATGGTTCTTTGTGTGATCACAGTGGAGCCTTTGTGCACTGCGATGCATAAGCATGTGCAGAACGCAACAATCGCCCATCTGCATGCGTAATCGAAATAGCAATCCGTAATGAAACAGGCCCTGTGTCTCTTATACACACTCATTACCTGATCTTATTCCTGGTTACATGCAGGGCGCTGCAATGCGGTAAGCTGGCCCTTCACAGCATGGAGGCCCTGGGCTGGAGAGGCTCATTCCCTGCAGCTGAAACTCACTCCTGAGCAATAAGACAATTAAAAGTGAATGGTTAATTTATTACAGTTCAACAATTTTCTCAAAATTAACTCTTATGGACTTGGGGCCTGATTCAGCAAGGAACGCACGCTAGCAGACGCACGCACCCAGTCGCTGCGAGAATATGCTAATCAATGCATACGCACAGAGACTGCAGCACAAGATGCAGACGCCCAGCCCTATATTAATCCGGCCATCTCCCTCTACTCACAGTCTCATCAATACGCAAGACAGCATAAACATCGGTAACATCGAGAACCATCGACCACATTTGCATAATACTGGTTGACCAGACCTCGTGCAGGATCTCGGCAACTTTCTGTGTGCACGGAGTCTTATCACTGCGTCCGTCGCCATACTGGCTTAATTATAGATGCCCCTAAAACGCACAGGCACGCCTGCGTTCACCCGACCACCCCCCCCGTCACCACCCACAAATGGCACTTCCTGTCAATCACTATCGGAAGGGGTCTACGTACATTCTGCATGTAGTCTGCGTACGCTTACCCGATCACACCATCTAGCTTGCACATGCATATTGCGATGCATGCGCGGTGCGAAAACATCGGCTGAGTGCATGCGTTCTCTCGCTTGCGTTGCTTGCTGAATCAGGCCTTGGTTCACTTTACCTCTGAACCCTCCAATTTGTTACATTTGTTCAGTATGTTAAATACAGAGGGCATCAAAGTGAACACATATAATACAAAGATCATGTAGGTGATCGCCAAATAAACCAGTGAGCATTCTAAGGACCAATAAATAATAACATATTATTGAGCACATATTATTGAGCACCATACAATGCAGAGAACAACCAAGTGACCACCATGCAATATAGATAGCATTAAAGTGACCAAGATAGAAAAGGGAGAGCATTATAGTGATATTTATATAATACAGATAGCACCCTAGGGGTATAATTACTAAAGTGTGGGTTTTTAGAAGTGGAGATGTTTCCCATAGCAACCAATTAGATTCTACTTAACATTTATCTACCACCTTCTAGAAGATAATAGCTAGAATAGTTTAAAAACTGTGATATTTATCAAGCTTTGCATTGTGGAGCATGGCCACAGTAGCTAGCGCCATTTTCAGAAAGTATTGTAGCCTATGGGCTTTTTACAGCATTTTTTTTTTCAGAGAGGGTTCCAAATTTCTCCCCGTAGTTCCCTGCTGACGCATGCGCAGAAGGACTGTTATGCATGTGTATTGGGCTGATCAGGTCCAAACCTGAAAGCAATTGCGGATTGTGATAAATAGGCCTGTAAGAGAGGTTTATGTGCCCATATGGTTTCCATTTCCCCAAGCTCTTCCATGGCTTCTTCCTTTGGATGAGAGCTGATGATTTTATCAAGCAGTGTAAAGAGTGGAGAGAACTGGACCAGTGGAGAAGTTTCCCATAGCAAGCAATCAGAATTCTATAAATTGATAGATAAAAGCTGATTGGTTGCTATGGGCTTCTCCACTAATCCATTTCTCCACTCTTTACACTGTTCCCAAGAAGTTTCTTTCAATATCTTTACAGTTGGGTTATTGTAAAGATAAAGGCTAGGCAATGTGACTGATGATTATTACACAATACTTTAGTTGTTGAACGTTGGGTGAATGTCTGTGTTCCTGTGAGTTCTATGGTGACTTAATTATATGCTTACAGGAATCATCCATCATGTGATCAGGCCTTGCATGATAATGTTTCCAGTTGACCAGGAAACCTTCCATGAATAGCCACACAAGTGCAGTGCATACATACAGTATTATGTTCTTCTTTAATACCGATTGTGTTGTTCAATCTCAAGAAGAAAATAAAACAAATGCTTTTTTTATGGATAAAAGAGTCACGAGTTAAATATACATTGCAATAAAAGGAGTAAGTCAGAAGGGTGTATTCATACAAAAAATATTTGCCTGAGGGAGATTTATCTAACACAAGCAGGCTATGGGCCTGATACAAAGATGTATGCAAATATTTATTTCGATGGTTTTGTATGTAAATATTTATTTGTAACCAAAGTATAATACAACCATCCCCCAGGGCCAAAAAACTTTTTATTGTGAGGCATCACCTTCTCCCTAACCCTCCCCCATGCCAAAAGATCACCTCTACCATAACTGTATGTAAGAGCTTTGTTCGTTTATCTATTGTGTTGTAAATGTGGTATATGTATTGAAAACTCATAGTAAACTACTGCACTATGAGAGCACACTTTTTTTCATATACCCACATGTGAAATCTATACTGAGCTTCTAATTGAATATATGGGGAGGAACATTTGGAGAAGTGGAAAATTTCAACTTCAGGTGTATCCTGATAAAGTCACCCGTCATAACCGGGATTAAAACCGTGAGGGAAGACCATACTGGTTCCATAAAAGACCCCCTGATCTGCTTTTGAATCAATTTATTGCGGTACGCATAACACTTACCTTTCTAGATTCTATGGGCCTGATTCAGACCCACTCGCGAGCGGCTGTACGCTCGCAAGTGGGTCGATGGTCTGCACTGAGCATGCGCACGACGGAGGGAGCTCCGTCGTGCGCATGCGCCAGACACGACGAGCGAAGGACTTTCCTTCGCTCGTTGTGTCCGATCAAAGGGGGCGTGCTGTCAATGTTGATTGACAGCACGCCCCCTTTGGTGGGCGTGCCGGGGGCGTGCCTCCCTGACGGGGGCGTTCCCATGGGAACGCCTCCCGTCAGAAGCCGGCCCACTGACATCACTAGTGATGTCAGTGGGAGTGATTTTGGCTCTGATAGAGCCAAAATCACTCCGGAGCTTGCGGTTGAAAACCTCAACCGCAGGCTCCGGCTCGCAATTTCGATGGTCGCGATGGTCACGACCATCGCGGCCATCAAAATGCACGCTCGTATAGCCTGTGGGTGGTGACCCACAGCTATACGAGCGTCCAGGAGGACGCTCCATGAAAAAGGAGCCCGGCCCTCATGCAGAGCGTGCGCTCTGCTCAGAGCGTACGGCTCTGAATGAGGGCCTATGATTGAAAATACTACACCAGAGAGTGCCTGATCTCATCCCTTTTTATATATGTATTAATATGAAACATAAATGAATTTAATTTCTTTACACAAACTTTGCTTGAGCCACATAATTATTGAAAATATTGTATAAAATAACCTGCAGGCTGTGTGTATAAGGTGTATAAAATAACCTGCAGGCTGTGTGTATAAAGTGTATATAACACACAAATGCATTCTGTGTGTATATTTGGGTCCCATTCCCAAGATATTTCATAATAATATTAAAAAATAAGGAATATTCCATTATCCAAAATACCCCTGGTCCCAAGCATTTTGGATATGGGAGACTCAACCCGTATCGTAATTAGGGGTGAGCTGGTTCAGATTTCTGAAATCCGAACCCCCCCGAGCCCCCCCGATCCCATGCCGATCCGAGTCAGGCTCGACTTTTCCCGCCTGACTCGGATCTGAAATCGAGGCAAAACATCATCATCCTGCCTTCCGGGTCTCGCGGATTTTGGATCCTATATAAGGTACCCGCGTCGGCGCCATTTTCTCACTCGGCTGTGGACAGTGAAGAGGGAGGGTGGGAGTTATGGCTGGCTGGGCTGTGTAGTGTAGTGTAGTGTAGTGCAGTGTAGTGTTGTGCTGTGCTGTGCTGCGCTGTGCTGCTGTTGTCCATAGGGGCTGTGTCCACTACTTCAAAGTCCATAGGGGCTGGCTGGACTGTGTTGTGCAGACAGTTGTCCATAGGGGCTGTGTCCACTCCAGAGTCCTGTGCAGTGTCCCAGTCCTAAAGGGGTGCTGTAGTGTTGTCCAGGGGGTGCTCTGTCCATCAGGGGTGCTCCCCCCAAGTGCTAAAAAAAAAATATTTTTTCTGTGTTTCTGAATTGTGTGCACTGTGGCTGCACGTGCATCAACAAAGGAGCAGCGCCAAGCGTGCGCCTGTGTCCCTTAAGTAAAAGGCCGGCTGGCTTGTCCGTTAAAGGGTGCTGTAACCCCCAAAGGGCACTCCAAACAAAATAAAAAAATATATTTTTTTGTTTGTGAATTGTGTGCGCAGTAGCCGCACGTGCATCAACAAAGTAGTGCCAAGCGTGCACCTGTGTCATAAGTAAAGGGCCGGCTGGCTTGTCCGTTAAAGGGTGCGGCAACCCCCAAAGTACACTCCAAACAAAATAAAAAAATATTTTCTGTGTTTGTGAATTGTGTGCGCAGTAGCCGCACGTGCATCAACAAAGGAGCAGCGCCAAGCGTGCACCTGTGTCCCATAAGTAAAAGGCCGGCTGGCTTGTCCGTTAAAGGGTGCTGTAACCCCCAAAGGGCACTCCAAACAAAATAAAAAAATATATTTTTTTGTGTTTGTGAATTGTGTGCGCAGTAGCGGCACGTGCATCAACAAAGTAGTGCCAAGCGTGCGCCTGTGTCCCATAAATAAAGGGCCGGCTGGATTGACCGCTAAAGGGTGCTGTAACCCCCAAAGGGCACTCCAAACAAAATAAAAAAGTATATTTTTTTGTGTTTGTGAATTGTGTGCGCAGTAGCCGCACGTGCATCAACAAAGTAGTGCCAAGCGTGCGCCTGTGTCATAAGTAAAGGGCCGGCCAGCTTGTCCGTTAAAGGGTACTGTAACCCCCAAAGTACACTCCAAACAAAATAAAAAAATATTTTCTGTGTTTGTGAATTGTGTGCGCAGTAGCCGCACGTGCATCAACAAAGTAGTGCCAAGCGTGCGCCTGTGTCATAAGTAAAAGGCCGGCTGGCTTGCCCGTTAAAGGGTGCTGTAACCCCCAAAGTACACTCCAAACAAAATAAAAAAATATTTTCTGTGTTTGTGAATTGTGTGCGCAGTAGCCGCACGTGCATCAACAAAGTAGTGCCAAGCGTGCGCCTGTGTCCCATAAATAAAGGGTCGGCTGGATTGACTGCTAAAGGGTGCTGTAACCCCCAAAGTACGCTCCAAACAAAATAAAAAAATATTTTCTGTGTTTGTGAATTGTGTGCGCAGTAGCCGCACGTGCATCAACAAAGTAGTGCCAAGCGTGCGCCTGTGTCACATAAATAAAGGGCCGGCTGGATTGACCGCTAAAGGGTGCTGTAACCCCCAAAGTACACTCCAAACAAAATAAAAAAATATTTTCTGTGTTTGTGAATTGTGTGCGCAGTAGCCGCACGTGCATCAACAAAGTAGTGCCAAGCGTGCGCCTGTGTCCCATAATTAAAGGGCCGGCTGGATTGACCGCTAAAGGGTGCTGTAACCCTCAAAGTACACTCCAAACAAAATAAAAAAATATATTTTTCTGTGTTTGTGAATTGTGTGCACTGTGGCTGCACGTGTATCAACGAAGGAGCAGCACCAAGCGTGCGCCTGTGTCCCATAAGTAAAAGGCCGGCTGGCTTGTCCGTTAAAGGGTGCTGTAACCCCCAAAGGGCACTCCAAACAAAATAAAAAAATATATTTTTCTGTGTTTGTGAATTGTGTGCACTGTGGCTGCACGTGCAACAACGAAGGAGCAGCGCCAAGCGTGCGTCTGTGTCCCATAAGTAAAAGGCCAGCTGGCTCATTTCTTAAAGGGTGGTGTAACCCACAAAGTGCACTAGTCTCCAACAAAAATAAAAAATTATTTTCTGTGTTTGTGTGCGCCTTAGCCACACGTATATATATCAATATAACATAAATGGAGGACCAAACTTTCTCCGATAAAAATAAAATAGGGAAAGATCAAGAACCACTTCCTCCTAGTGCTGAAGCTGCTGCCACTAGTCATGACATAGACGATAGCATGCCATCAACGTCGTCTGCCAAGGTCGATGCCCAATGTCATAGTAGAGGGCACATACAATCCCAAATGACAAAGTTCAGGAAAATGACCTTGAAAAAAACATTTAAATCATCTGAAGAGAAACGTAAACTTGCCAATATGCCATTTACGACACGGAGTGGCAAGGAATGGCTAAGGTCTTTCCCTATGTTCATGACTAGTGGTTCAGCTTCACATGACAATGGAAGCCCTCCTCCCACTAAAAAAATCAAATGAGTTAAGCTGGCAAAAGCACAGCGAAGAACTGTGCGTTCTAAGAAGATATCACAAATCCCCAAGGAGAGTCCAAGTGTGGTGGTGGTTGCGATGCCTGACCTTCCCAGCACTGGACGGGAAGAGGTGGCTCTTTCCACCATTTGCACGCCCCCTGCAATTGCTGAAAGGAGCACCCACAGTCCACTTGCTGATATGCAAATTGAAGATGTCACTGTTGAAGTACAACAGGATGAGGATACTGGTGTAGCAGGTGCTGAGGAGGAAGTTGGCGAGGAGGATTCTGATGGTGATGTGGTTTGTTTAAATCAGGCTCCGGAGGAGACAGTTGTTGTCCGTGGGATGAAAAAGCCCATCACGGTCATGCCTGGGCACAAGACCAAACATTCCACCTCTTTGGTCTGGCAATATTTCTATCCAAATCCGGACAACAACTGTCTTGCCATATGTACCATATGTAAAGGTGGAATAAGTAGGGGTAGGGACGTTAACCACCTAGGAACATCCTCCCTTATACGGCACCTGCAGCGCGTTCGTAAAAAGTTACTGTAAAGTTCAGAAACTTTGGCTAAGACCGCAAGATGTCCAGGGACACCTAAATCCCGTTGTCCTGTTGTATCCAAGCGCCTGCAAACCACACCGTCAACTCCCTCCTCGTCAATGTCCTCCTTAGTCAGGATCGTAAGAAGTCCTGCAGGCCATGTCACTGGCATGACCGACTCTCCTATCCGGGATTCCTCCGGAGGATCCTGCATTGCTACGCCTACTGCTGCCGCTGCTGCTATTGCTGCTGCTGGGATTCTTTCATCATCCCAGAGAGGAAGTAGGAACACCACTACTTTTACTAAACAATTGACCCTCCAACAGTCCTTAGCGAGGAGGATGAAGTACGACAGCAGTCATCCTGAAGCAAAACATATAACTGAGGCCTTGACTGCTATGTCGGTGTTAGACGTGTGTCCGGTATCCGCCATTGGTGCAGTGGGATTTAGACAATTGATGGAGGTAGTGTGTCCCTGGTTCCAAATCCCGTCTAGATTCCACTTCACTAGGCAGGCGATACCGAGACTGTACAGAAACGTCAGAAAAAGTGTCCTCAGTGTCCTGAAACATGCCGTTGTACCCAATGTCCACTTAACCACGGACATGTGGACAAGTGGAATAGGGCAGACTAAGGACTATATGACTGTGACAGCCCACTGGGTAGATGTATCACCTTACGCAGCAACAGCAGCAGCGTCACCAGTAGCAGCATCTCAGAAACGCCAGCTCGTTCCAAGGCAGGCTACGCTGTGTATCACCGGTTTCAGTAAGAGGCACACCGCTGACAACCTCTTAGAGAAACTGAGGGAAATCATCGCCCAGTGGCTTACCCCACTTAGACTCTCCTGGGGATTTGTGATATCTGACAACGCCACCAATATTGTGCGGGCATTACATCTGGGCAAATTCCAGCACGTCCCATGTTTTGCTCACACAATAAACTTGGCGGTGCAGAATTTTCTGAAAAGCGACAGGGGCGTGCAGGAGACGCTTTGGGTGGCCCGAAAAATTTCTGGCCACTTTCGCCATTCAGCGACTGCGTGCCGAAGACTGGAGCGCCAGCAAACACTCTTGAACCTGCCCCGCCATCACCTGAAGCAAGAGGTTGTGACGCGGTGGAACTCAACCCTCTATATGCTTCAGAGGATGGAGGAGCAGCAAAAGGCCATTCAAGCCTATACATCCACCTATGACATATGCAAAGGAGGGGGTATGCACCTGACTCAAGTGCAGTGGAGAATGATTTCCGTGTTGTGCAAGGTTCTCCAGCCCTTCAAACTTGCCACACGTGAAGTCAGTTCAGACACTGCCAGCATGAGTCAGGTAATTCCCCTCATCAGGCTTTTGCAGAAGCAGCTGGAGAAAGTGAAGGAGGAGCTAAGATGGAGCGATTACGCTCGGCATGTGGGACTTGTGGATGAAGCCCTTCATTCGCTTTGCCAGGATTCCAGGGTGGTCAATCTGTTGAAATCAGACCACTAAATTTTGGCCACCGTGCTCGATCCTAGGTTTAAAGCCTATGTGGTGTCTCTCTTTCCGGCCGACACAAGCCTGCAGAGGTGCAAAGACCTGCTGGTGAACACACTGTCAGCTGAAGCAGAACTTGACACGTCAACAGCTCCTTCTTCATTTTCTCCCGCAACTGGGGCTGCCAGGAAAAAACTTAGGTATCCTAAGCAACCTGCTGGCGGTGATGCAGGGCAGGCAGGACCAAGTTTGGACATCTGGTCCGGACTGAAGGAGCTGGCAACAATTTCTGACATGTCTACTGTCACTACATATGATACTGTCACCATTGACAGAATGGTGGAGGATTACATCGGTGACAGCATCCAAGTAGGCATGTCAGACAGTCCATACCTGTACTGGCAGGAAAAAGAGGCAATTTGGAGGCCCCTGTACAAACTGGCTCTATTTTACCTGAGTTGCTCCCCCTCCAGTGTGTACTCCGAAAGAGTGTTTAGTGCAGCCGGGAACCTTGTCTGCAAAAGGCGTAGGAGGTTGCTTCCACAAAATGTGGAGAAGATGATGTTCATAAAAATGAATTATCAACTCTTCCAGGGAGACCAGCCTCCAGAACGTACAGAGGGACCTGTGTTGGTGGATTCCAGTGGGGACGAGTTAATACTCTGTGAGGATGAGGATGTACACAACACTGAAGAGGGTGAGAAATCGGTGGATGAGGAGGATGAGGACGACATATTGCCACTGTAGAGCCAGTTTGTGCAGGGACAGATTAATTGCCAGCTTGTTTTGTGGGGGCCCAAACGAACCAATCTTTTCAGCCACAGTTGTGTGGCAGACCCTGGCGCTGAAATGATTGCTTTGTTAAAGTGTGCATGTCCTGTTTATACAACATAAGGGTGGGTGGGAGGGCCCAAGGACAATTCCATCTTGCACCTCTTTTTTTTCTTTGCATTATGTACAGTTTGAGGCCTAGTTTTTCAAACTGCCATCCTGTCTGCCACTGCAGTATCACTCCTAGATGGGTCACGTGTTTGTGCCGCCCACTCGTGTCGCTTAGCATAGTCATCCAGCTACCTCGGTGCAACCTTTTGGACATAAAAACACTATTGTGAGGTGTGAGGTGTTCAGAATAGACTAGAAATGAGTGGAAATTAAGGTTATTGAGGTTAATAATAGCATAGGAGCAGAAATACCAACACATTCTGTGATTTTAGCTGTTTTTATGCTTTTTTTAAAAAAAATACAGATCCAAAACACAAAACCCAGAACCCAAAACACGGAAGGGTGGTTTTGGCAAAACCAATCCAGATCCAAAACACGAAGAAAGATCCAGATCCAAAACCAAAACACAAAACACGAAAAGTGGCTGGTGCACACCCCTAATCGTAATCGTATGGAGATCGTGCCGTGTATTTGTGCATGCAATGCATGGTGCATCCGAACAACGTTATTTGAGTGACATTTTGAAGAATGATGATCAGTTTTTCAGCAGGCACACGATCGATCGTATCGTAAGATCGTATGTACATCGTGTGTCCAAAGCACCAAATCGTGCATCCGGGACTGCCAGAGAGTTCAAGGGAAATCGTAAAATGAATCTCATCTTATGCTGGTTGTACTAGTGTTTGGCCAGCATAACTTACAAGAAGCCCCTCAAGATCCTCCAATATGGCACTACAAGGATCAGCATACTTTGTAAACACTGATCCTATCTATGTCTCTCAGAACACTGATACACATAATGTTGGTTACTCAAATCAATGTATAGGCCCATTACAGGTGCATGTAAGGGAGGGGTTAATCTACAATAGAGAAGCAAACAGAATTCCCCCAGCACACTGTAAACCAGCCAGCAAAGCAAATTTACAATTTTACATAATAGAAAATGCAGCCATGTCTGTTACATACATTTGCAGACATATGATAAGCCACCAGCCATGTCAAGGCAGAGACACATTGGTGTGGCTGTCTTTATATTTAACTTATTCATTCCATAACCAATGACATATATATGGCCATAATTTTTATCTATAATACCTTTACTGGTTGAGAGGGCTGGAAAGATTATTATAATAGGCCCTGGACTCCAGCAAGAGATTTGTTTGTCCTCCTCCAGATATGTTGAGTCTGGTCTGTGACTGCTGGTAACGGCTTAGCTCTTCTTAAACGATTTGGACTAGTTTCCTCCTGCATTCCAAAAAAACATTTTTGGATGTTAAGGCCTGATTCAGAGCCGGACGCTCTGACCAGAGTGCTCGCTCTGAATCAGGGCCCTCCTCCATTAAAATGGAGCGTCCTCCTGGACGCTCGTATAGCTGTGGGTCACCACCCACAGCCTATACGAGCGTCCAACAAGATGGTCGCGATGGTCTTGACCATCGCGACCATCGGACTTGCAAAGGAAACCCTGCGGTCGGGTTTCCCAGCCACAAGCCCTGGAGTGATTTTGGCTCTATCAGAGCCAAAATCACTCCCACTGACATCACTAGTGATGTCAGTGGGGCCGGCTTCAGATGGTAGGCGTTCCCATGGGAACGCCTCCGTCTGGCAGGCACGCCCCCGACACGCCCACCAAAGGGGGCGTGGTGTCAATCAACATCGACAGCACGCCCCCTTTGGTGCGAGACCCGGAGCGATGGAAAGTCCTTCGCTCGCCGGGTCTCGCGCATGCGCACGACGGAGCTCCCTCCGTCATGCGCATGCGCAGTGGGGAACATCGACCCACTTGCGAGCGTACTGCCGCTCGCGAGTCGGTCTGAATGACCCCCTTAATTTGATGTTGACTACATTTGACTCTTGTGTTTGTGTGTATGTGGGAAATTGGATTTTAAGCTAACTTTAAAAGAGAGTTTAATAAAACATTTATTCTACCAGAAAATCTATTATTGCTTTGTAGAAAGCAAGAATTAAACATCACCTTAAAGTTCTACATTAGACTCAAGGAAACATTTTCTTTTGTATTTTCTCATAAAGCCTAATTCTGAATCAATGCAGCAGTAACCGCCAATGTGAATGATTCAGCATCTCTGTACGCAGCCACATTCAGCGACACAAACCCGCAACACTCCAATGACACACCCATACTACGCTTCATCTGCTTCTGATTAGCCAATCACCTGAAACTATCCATGAACGCTCATCATGTGCGGTGCCAAGCAGATGAAAATCATCGCTCCACTGTGTCTGACATAGTCACTGCGTCTGACCCAGAAACAGGCCCACAATGGTGTATACTAATATGCCATAGTGGTGCTTACTATATAATTAACTGCTAAAGGGACATGCATATTACATAATGTCACTCCCCTTCTTTCTTCTGATCTCAATAATTATAAAAATGTTCAAAGATGCAGTAGAAAATAGCAATTACCATGAATTAAAAAACATTTTACTTGGCATTGGGATGTTAGTGGTTAGCAGATGGTGTAATTTTATGGTGAACATCATACCAAATATGCTGCATCATACTAGATCATGTGCAGCAAAATATATAACATGTGCAGCATATAAATAATATAGAAGCAGGGTCTGGCACTCTCTGTAACACAGTAACTTGACGGGTGCAGTCATAGAAAAAATGGTACAGTCTTACATGAGTGCAGCACTCCTGGCACTGTATATATAGTCTTACATGAGTGCAGCACTCCTGGCACTGTATATATAGTCTTACATGAGTGCAGCACTCCTGGCACTGTATATATAGTCTTACATGAGTGCAGCACTCCTGGCACTGTATATATAGTCTTACATGAGTGCAGAACTCCTGGCACTGTATATATAGTCTTACATGAGTGCAGAACTCCTGGCACTGTATATATAGTCTTACATGTTGCAGCACTCCTGGCACTGTATATATAGTCTTACATGAGTGCAGCACTCCTGGCACTGTATATATAGTCTTACATGAGTGCAGCACTCCTGGCACTGTATATATAGTCTTACATGAGTGCAGCACTCCTGGCACTGTATATATAGTCTTACATGAGTGCAGCACTCCTGGCACTGTATATATATAGTCTTACATAAGTGCAGCACTCCTGGCACTGTATATATATAGTCTTACATGAGTGCAGCACTCCTGGCACTGTATATATAGTCTTACATGAGTGCAGCACCCCTGGCACTGTATATATAGTCTTACATGAGTGCAGCACCCCTGGCACTGTATATATAGTCTTACATGACTGCAGCACTCCTGGCACTGTATATATAGTCTTACATGAGTGCAGCACTCCTGGCACTGTATATATATATAGTCTTACATGAGTGCAGCACTCCTGGCACTGTATATATAGTCTTACATGAGTGCAGCACTCCTGGCACTGTATATATAGTCTTACATGAGTGCAGCACTCCTGGCACTGTATATATAGTCTTACATGAGTGCAGCACTCCTGGCACTGTATATATAGTCTTACATGAGTGCAGCACTCCTGGCACTGTATATATAGTCTTACATGAGTGCAGCACTCCTGGCACTGTATATATAGTCTTACATGAGTGCAGCACTCCTGGCACTGTATATATAGTCTTACATGAGTGCAGCACTCCTGGCACTGTATATATAGTCTTACATGAGTGCAGCACTCCTGGCACTGTATATATATAGTCTTACATGAGTGCAGCACTCCTGGCACTGTATATATAGTCTTACATGAGTGCAGCACTCCTGGCACTGTATATATATAGTCTTACATGAGTGCAGCACTCCTGGCACTGTATATATAGTCTTACATGAGTGCAGCACTCCTGGCACTGTATATATAGTCTTACATGAGTGCAGCACTCCTGGCACTGTATATATAGTCTTACATGAGTGCAGCACTCCTGGCACTGTATATATAGTCTTACATGAGTGCAGCACTCCTGGCACTGTATATATAGTCTTACATGAGTGCAGCACTCCTGGCACTGTATATATAGTCTTACATGAGTGCAGCACTCCTGGCACTGTATATATATAGTCTTACATGAGTGCAGCACTCCTGGCACTGTATATATATAGTCTTACATGAGAGCAGCACTCCTGGCACTGTATATATAGTCTTACATGAGTGCAGCACTCCTGGCACTGTATATATAGTTTTACATGAGTGCAGCACTCCTGGCACTGTATATATAGTCTTACATGAGTGCAGCACTCCTGGCACTGTATATATAGTCTTACATGAGTGCAGCACTCCTGGCACTGTATATATAGTCTTACATGAGTGCAGCACTCCTGGCACTGTATATATATAGTCTTACATGAGTGCAGCACTCCTGGCACTGTATATATAGTCTTACATGAGTGCAGCACTCCTGGCACTGTATATATAGTCTTACATGAGTGCAGCACTCCTGGCACTGTATATATAGTCTTACATGAGTGCAGCACTCCTGGCACTGTATATATAGTCTTACATGAGTGCAGCACTCCTGGCACTGTATATATAGTCTTACATGAGTGCAGCACTCCTGGCACTGTATATATAGTCTTACATGAGTGCAGCACTCCTGGCACTGTATATATATAGTCTTACATGAGTGCAGCACTCCTGGCACTGTATATATATAGTCTTACATGAGAGCAGCACTCCTGGCACTATATATATAGTCTTACATGAGTGCAGCACTCCTGGCACTGTATATATAGTTTTACATGAGTGCAGCACTCCTGGCACTGTATATATAGTCTTACATGAGTGCAGCACTCCTGGCACTGTATGTATAGTCTTACATGAGTGCAGCACTCCTGGCACTGTATATATAGTCTTACATGAGTGCAGCACTCCTGGCACTGTATATATAGTCTTACATGAGTGCAGCACTCCTGGCACTGTATATATAGTCTTACATGAGTGCAGCACTCCTGGCACAGACAGAGGCTTCCAAGCAGCATGACAGTCAACGTTTCAAAACATTACAGTTTTTTCATCAGGACTACTGAAAGTCCTAATGAAAAAGCTGTATTAAATGCTTTGAAACGTTGACTGTCTTACATGAGTGCTGCACTCATGTAAGACTATATATACAGTATACGGAACAATACTGAGGCTGATCTGGCCGAGACCCAGATTATGGAGATGAAACAGAGGTTTGCACAAAGGGGCTATTCTAGTAACGTTATTGAAAGTTGCCTCACCAGAGCACGCAGAAGATTGACCAGCACAAAGGAAGCCACAGGTATTGCCAGAATGACTTTTGTTAGCCAATTTGACTATATGTCAGGGACTGTACGAAAATCGGTGAGAAAGAACTGGCATGTCGTGGCCTCGGACCCGGTGTTTAAAGGGAGGATTAATGATTTACCCCTAATGGCTTGTCGGCGTGGACAAAACTTGAAAGAGATTTTGATGCGGCCAACGAGTCGCCCTAATACATCGGTTAAGACCTGGCTTCAGATGGCTAAACCTGGTTGCTTTAAATGCGCTAGCTGTACGACGTGCAGATCTCTGCTAATGGGTCCCACCTTTCCACACCCTCACAGCGGAAGACCGATTAAGATAAACTATAAGCTACATTGTTTATTAGACCATGTAATTTATTTACTGGTATGTCCGTGTAGTCTGGCTTATGTGGGCCTGACCACACGGGTCTTCCATGAAAGAATGGCCAACCACCGTTGCTCCATTAGGCAGGCCATCGCCTCTGGTAGCTCGGACAAACCAATGGCCGTACATTTTGTGAAAGCAGGTTATCAAGTGGCATCGTTAAAATGCCGCATTATTGACTGGGTACCTAAACCCCCACGGGGTGGGAACCGTGAACTCATTTTGCGTAAATTGGAGGCAAAATGGATACATCGTTTGGACACAGTGTCCCCGAGGGGTTTAAATGAATCCAATCGACTGAATATTTTTTTGAAATAATAACCTGCCTTGGGGGGTCATTCAGACCCGCTCGTGAGCGGCAGTACGCTTGCAAGCGGGTCGATGTTCCCCCACTGCGCATGCGCACAACGGAGGGAGCTCCGTCGTGCGCATGCGCGAGACCCGGCGAGCAACGGGCTCTCCATCGCTCCAAGTCTCGCACCAAAGGGGGCGTGCTGTCGATGTTGGTTGACAGCACGCCCCCTTTGGTGGGCGTGCCGGGGGCGTGGCTGCCAGACGGAGGCGTTCCCATGGGAACGCCTACTGTCTGAAGCCGGCCCCACTGACATCACTAGTGATGTCAGTGGGAGTGATTTTGGCTCTGATAGAGCCAAAATCACTCCTGGGCTTGCAGCAGCGAGACCCTACCACAGGGTCTCGTCGCAAGCCCGATGGTCGCGATGGTCAAGACCATCGCAACCATTATCATGGACGCTCGCTATAGCTGTGGGTGGACGCTCCATTTTCATGGAGGAGGGCCCTGATTCAGAGCGTCCGGCTCTGAATCAGGCCCTTGTTCCTTAAATTATATGTTTCCTTTGCTTGTCATATACTTTTTTATATTTCTTTTGTTGTTTATTTTTTTGAGGTTTTTAGTACCATATGATGTTGTGGAGATGGTTATGTGAAGATATTACTGGTTTTGATTACCCTACTTTATATAGTTCTAAGGATACACTGGTTAATTAAATACTGCATAACTGTTTTATAATGGTTTGGGAACTATCTACCACTGGTGTGGTCTTTTTAGGTAATTAGTGTTTAATGATTGTTATTAACATTGATTGTCTGTGACTCCTATGTTGCTTTGCGCTCCCCCGTGGTCACTACAGTATTTGCGTTACGTATATATGTATATCGGATTTGTTATTTATACAGACCGTCCTGCTTGTATATAAGGATGATTATGCTGTTTGATGCATTTTATGCATAAGTAAAGCTCAATATGTGATGCGGTGGGCTGTGAGGCTAAAACTGATGCTAGTTGAGACTGTACTTTAGCGTCTTAGCTGTTGCTATGACAATTAGACCCGCCTTCTTGGATACGTGACCGGTAGTTCACTCACTTCCGGTCCGCGGGTGTATGCATTCCAGCTGGTGGAACGCAGTTTACTTCCTGATGTTAGCGTTGCGCAGCGATGTGACACGTGGAGGTGCTGGCTACATAAGGGGACACAGGTAAGGAGGTCTGTGGGGTTCTGTTTGGACATATGCTGTCTTTTCTTCACACGTTGTGTTGATGCTGGTCATGATAAAGGTCATGTTGGACCGAAACTTCGACTGACATATGTAAGCTATTAAATCGTTTTATTCTGCTTGAAATGCTCTGGTGAGTGCCCCTTATTTAATTCATTTATATATATATATATATATATATATATATATTAGGGGTGTGCACCGGCCACTTTTCGTGTTTTGGGTTTTGGGTTTGGATCTGGATCTTTCTTCGTGTTTTGGATCTGGGTTGGTTTTGCCAAGACCACCCTTCCGTGTTTTGGGTTCTGGGTTTTGTGTTTTGGATCTGTATTTTTTTGAAAAAAAGCATAAAAACAGCTAAAATCACAGAATTTGTGGGTTTTTCTGCTCCTATGCTATTATTAACCTCAATAACCTTAATTTCCACTCATTTCCAGTCTATTCTGAACACCTCACACCTCACAATAGTGTTTTTATATCCAAAAGGTTGCACCGAGGTAGCTGGATGACTATGCTACGAGATACGACTGGGCGGCACAAACACGTGGTCCATCTAAGAGTGACACTACAGTGGCAGACAGGATGGCAGTTTGAAAAACTAGGCCCCAAACAGTACATAATTAAAAGAAAAAAAAAGAGGTGCAAGATGGAATTGTCCTTGGGCCCTCCCACCCACCCTTATGTTGTATAAACAGGACATGCACACTTTAACAAACCAAACATTTCAGCGCCAGGGTCTGCCACACGACTGTGGCTGAAATGATTGGTTCGTTTGGGCCCCCACAAAACAAGCTGGCAATTAATCTGTCCCTGCACAAACTGGCTCTATGGAGGCAAGATGTCGTCCTCATCCTCCTCATCCACGGATTCCTCACCCTCTTCAGTGTTGTGTACATCCTCATCCTCACAGAGTATTAATTCGTCCCCGCTGGAATCCACAACCACAGGTCCCTCTGTACGTTCTGGAGGCTGGTCTCCCTGGAAGAGTTGATAATTCATTTTATGAACATCATCTTCTCCACATTTTGTGGAAGCAACCTCCTACGCCTTTCGCTGACAAGGTTCCCGGCTGCACTAAACACTCTTTCGGAGTACACACTGGAGGGGGGGCAACTCAGGTAAAATAGAGCCAGTTTGTACAGGGACCTCCAAATTGCTTCTTTTTCCTGCCAGTACAGGTACGGACTGTCTGACATGCCTACTTGGATGCTGTCACCAATGTAATCCTTTAACAGACAGACGCACGCTTGTCGCTGCTGCTTTAAGGATGCAGGTGCGGCTACAGCCCACACATTTCACAAAGACAGAAAAAAAAGAAGAATATTTTTATTGTTTGTGGAGCACACTTTGAGGGTGTCACCACCCTTTAACAGACAGACGCACGCTTGTCGCTGCTGCTTTAAGGATGCAGGTGTGGCTACAGCCCACACATTTCACAAAAACAGAAAAAAAAGAAGAATATTTTTATTGTTTGTGGAGCACACTTTGAGGGTGTCACCACCCTTTAACAGACAGATGCACGCTTGTCGCTGCTGCTTTGAGGACAGTATCATATGCAGTGACAGTAGACTTGTCAGAAATTGTTGGCACGTCCTTCAGTCCGGACCAGATGTCCAAACCGGCCCTTGACTTATGACACAGGCGCACGCTTGGCACTGCTACTGTGTTGATGCACGTGCGGCTACATCGCACGCAAGTCACAAACACATAAAAAAAATAGTTTTTTATTTTTTGGAGCACTTTAAGGGTTACACCACCCTTTAACAGACAGACGCACGCTTGTCGCTGCTGCTTTGAGGATGCAAGTGCGGCTACAGCCCACACAATTCACAAAGACAGAAAAAAAAAGAATATTTTTATTGTTTGTGGAGCACACTTTGAGGGTGTCACCACCCTTTAACAGACAGATGCGCGCTTGTCGCTGCTGCTTTAAGGATGCAGGTGCGGCTACAGCCCACACATTTCACAAAGACAAAAAAAAAGAATATTTTTATTGTTTGTGGAGCGCACTTTGAGGGTTACACCACCCTTTAACAGACAGACGCACGCTTGTCGCTGCTGCTTTGAGGATGCAGGTGGAATCTAGACGGGATTTGGAACCGGGGACACACTACCCCCATCAATTGTCTAAATCCCACTGCACTAATGGCGGATACTGGACGCACGTCTAACACCAACATAGCAGTCAAGGCCTCAGTTATACGCTTTGCTTCAGGATGACTGCTGTCGTACTTCATCCTCATCGCTAGGGACTGTTGGAGGATCAATTGTTTAGTAAAAGTAGTGGTGTTCCTACTTCCTCTCTGGGATGATGAACAACTCCCAGAAGCAGCAACAGCACTAGGAGAAGTGGTTTTTATCGGAGAAAGTTTGGTCCTCCATTTATGTTATATTGATATATACGTGCGGCTAAGGCGCACACAAACACAGAAAATATTTTTTTATTTTTGCTGAAGAGTAGTGCACTTTGTGGGTTACACCACCCTTTAAGAAATGAGCCAGCCGGCTCTTTACTTATGGGACACAGGCGCACGCTTGGCGCTGCTCCTTTGTTGATGCATGTGCAGCCACAGTGCACACAATTCACAAACACAGAAAATATTTTTTTATTTGGTTTGGAGTGTACTTTGGGGGTTACAGCACCCTTTAACGGTCAAGCCAGCCGGCCCTTTACTTATGACACAGGCGCACGCTTGGCACTACTTTGTTGATGCACGTGCGGCTACTGCGCACACAATTCACAAACACAGAAAATATTTTTTTATTTGGTTTGGAGTGTACTTTGGGGGTTACAGCACCCTTTAACGGTCAAGCCAGCCGGCCCTTTACTTATGACACAGGCGCACGCTTGGCACTACTTTGTTGATGCACGTGCGGCTACTGCGCACACAATTCACAAACACAGAAAATATTTTTTTATTTGGTTTGGACTGGAGTGTACTTTGGGGGTTACAGCACCCTTTAACGGTCAAGCCAGCCGGCCCTTTACTTATGACACAGGCTCACGCTTGGCACTACTTTGTTGATGGACGTGCGGCTACTGAGCACACAATTCACAAACACAGAAAATATTTTTTTATTTGGTTTGGACTGGAGTGTACTTTGGGGGTTACAGCACCCTTTAACGGTCAAGCCAGCCGGCCCTTTACTTATGACACAGGCGCACGCTTGGCACTACTTTGTTGATGCACGTGCGGCTACTGCGCACTCAATTCACAAACACAGAAAAAATATTATTTTTTTTAGCACTTGGGGGGAGCACCCCTGATGGACAGAGCACCCCCTGGACAACACTACAGCACCCCTTTAGGACTGGGACACTGCACAGAACTTTGGAGTGGACACAGCCCCTATGGACAACTGACTGCACAACACAGTCCAGCCAGCCCCTATGGACTTTGAAGTAGTGGACACAGCCCCTATGGACAACAGCAGCACAGCGCAGCACAGCACAGCACAGCACAGTACAACACTACACTACACTACAACACTACACTACACTACACAGCCCAGCCAGCCCTAACTCCCACCCTCCCTCTTCACTGTCCACAGCCGAGTGAGAAAATGGCACCGACGCGGGTACCTTATATAGGATCCAAAACCCGCGAGACCCGGAAGGCGGGATGATGACATTTTGCCTCGATTTCAGATCTGAGTCAGGCGGGAAAAGTTGAGCCTGACTCGGATCGGCCTCGGATCGGGGGGCTCGGGGGGGTTCGGATTTCAGAAATCCGAACCCGCTCACCCCTAATATATATATATATATATATATATATATATATATAGTTTATTAATTTGGAGTGCCGAGCGTATGGATGTATATATATATATATATAAGAAATACAGAAAACCAGGCACTCATACCATGGGGACAAAGATACGTGCTAGGGTGCCTTTCCAAAGGTGCATGATGCCTCCTCCATATAAAATAGGAAAAACGGACGGCACTCCATAGACTGATGTAAATGAATAAAAAGGTCCTTTAATGAGCCGACGTTTCGGGGTTCCCCCTTCGTCAGGGACAGCAATACAAATGAAACATACATACATAACAAACATATAAAGCCATGTAATCAATCCTTAATCAACTCACCTGAAGGACGCCAGCCTCCGACCTCCGGGACCCGCGAGCAGAAACTCCGGCGCTGAATCCATGACGTCATCGGCCAGCGCCCCGCAAGTGAGCCGAACATGTGATCCTAATACTTAGCAACCCTCTAAACAAGTTGCTAAAGACTCAATATTGTGTCAATTACGCTAATATTTAGTACACAAATAGGGCAACCACCATAACATCACATGTAGCATAAATGACTAGAATAAATTAAAAACAAAGAAGTATGTAGTGGCAACACAGCATACAAGCAATCAATAAGTATCTATAGATTATACAAATATAAATATAATAAAGCTGAAAAGCTAAGCTGAATATACAATTTCCACAATTACAAAAAACATTGCAGACCCAGAGTCTCGTTGAGCCCCCTTGGAGCGATGGTATCTAACACATGTATCCATCGACTCTCCTTTTGCATCAAGATCTTGTTTCTATTACCGCCCTCACAAGGGGGGGCACATGATCTATAATAATTGATCTAATAGATGCTACCCCATGCTTAAACCGGGCACAATGACGTGCCATAGGTTGTAATCACCCCCTCATCAAGCGCACGATTTAACAGTGCATCTAATTCCCTCTTATAGATAGCAGTAGGATCATAACCCAAACATACATATGTCGCGGGGTCACCCAATTGGCAATAACATTCCCCCCTATATTGCTCAAGACTCTGCACAACCACAGCCCCCCCTTTATCGGCGTTACGTATAATTAATTAGATGCACTGTTAAATCGTGCGCTTGATGAGGGGGTGATTACGTTAGCATTGAAGTCCTCACTTGAATTTCCCATTGTCCCTTTATTTTATGTATTGCCCAAACTGCATAAGGACCCGGCTAATCCTCCAGGGCGTCCAATAATCTCTGCCCGGGGATCCCTGTATCATCCCATTGCTGTATACTTGGATTCTATTCTCAATCCTTGTATACGTTTGCCTGCCTATTTGAAAAATACCAGTATGCTACTGCTGAAATTGGAAAATTTGATTATTGTTGACAAACCATTGATAATGTGTACAGCAGATGTGACGAGACTTTACACCTGCATCCCCCATGGTGCAGGTGTCGAGGCGGTCAAGCAAATTATTTTACAAGATTCTAAATATACGGGACCACCGGTGGAATTTGTTCTTGAGATACTGTAGTTGATTTTGACCCATAACTATTTTATATTCGATGGTAGATATTATCTACAGGTGGTGGGGTGTGCGATGGGGTCCTCTATGGCCCCATCGTATGCCAACGCCTTCATGTATTCTATTGAACAGGCACTATTTTATGTGGATGGTCATCTAAAGGCTGAAGTAGCATTATTTCTACACTATATTGACGACCTATTGATTATATGGACAGGCCCAGAGACACAGTTGGTATCTCTTTTGGATGATTTAAATGTATCAGACAGTGTAGTAAAACTTACTTACCAATGTAGCTCTACAGATTTAAATTTTCTGGATGTACATATAACCTTTGAGGCAGGTATGTCTAAAACATCTTTGTTCACTAAAACCACAGACAGGAACACACTACTAAGGAACGATAGCTTTCATCCTTTGCCTTTGAGAAAGGGCTTACCATATTCCCAACTATTACGGGTTAGGCGAATCACTTCGGATGATGCCTTGGCTGAATTAGCTTTGAATGATATGGTTGAAAAATTTGTTTGTCGTGGATATGACCGTTGTGAATTAGTCAAGTTAAAGGATAAGGTCCTACAAATGCCTAGGGCTGATCTATTTAGGTCTAGTAACACTAGGAAGCAACTTGATAACAAATGTATCCCATGGGTGAACAGATTCTGTAATGATAGTCCACATCACGTGAGGCGGGCTAAGCAGTGGTGGCCTATCATTAATTCTGATAGTGATTTACCTACTTTGCGTGATTCTAGGCTCATGCCTTGTTTCACTAGAAGTAGAAATATTGGTGATCGTGTTATGCGGTTGGATATAACTGGCCTTGATCGCCAACCACAATTTTTTGAGTATTAACGCAGGTTGTCATCGCTGCTTGGGCTGTGTCACATGTAGAAGTCTAACTGTTGGAAATTCGTTTTGTCATCCCCACACAGGGAAACATTTTAAAATGAATTTTGCAGTGACTTGTTCCACCACATTTGTCGTCTACATGCTTACCTGCCCCTGTGGCTTGTCTTATGTGGGTAAAACCCAGCGTCAATTTAAGGAGTGCATGGCGCTACATCGGTCCGCTATATGGCAGGCATTGGCTAGTGGGGGCAGTGAACAACCTATGGCACGTGATTGTGCCCGGTTTAAGCATGGGGTAGCATCTATTAGATCAATTATTATAGATCATGTGCCCCCCCTTGTGAGCCCGGTAATAGAAACAAGATCTTGATGCAAAAGGAGAGTCGATGGATACATGTGTTAGATACCATCGCTCCAAGGGGGCTCAACGAGACTCTGGGTCTGCAATGTTTTTTGTAATTGTGGAAATTGTATATTCAGCTTAGCTTTTCAGCTTTATTATATTTATATTTGTATAATCTATAGATACTTATTGATTGCTTGTATGCTGTGTTGCCACTACATACTTCTTTGTTTTTAATTTATTCTAGTCATTTATGCTACATGTGATGTTATGGTGGTTGCCCTATTTGTGTACTAAATAATAGCGTAATTGACACAATATTGAGTCTTTAGCAACTTGTTTAGAGGTTTGCTAAGCAATAGGATCACGTGTTCGGCTCACTTGCGGGGCGCTGGCCGATGACGTCATGGATTCAGCGCCGGAGTTTCTGCTCGCAGGTCCCGGAGGTCGGAGGCTGGCGTCCTTCAGGTGAGTTGATTAAGGATTGATTACATGGCTTTATATGTTTGTTATGTATGTATGTTTCATTTGTATTGCTGTCCCTGACGAAGGGGGGAACACCGAAACGTCGGCTCATTAAAGGACCTTTTTATTCATTTACATCAGTCTATGGAGTGCCGTCCATTTTTCCTATTATATATATATATATATATATATATATACACATATTATATATATATTATAATCCAAAAATAGGTCCAGCACTCTTAATAGCAGAAAACAACAAGTCCCGGGGCCTGAGTATAGTTCAAGTAATAAATGCTTCAAAGAAAAAAAACGGCATTCAAAGGACATTTTCAAATAATGCATTACATATATACACATAGGGCTCGATTCTATTCTACGCGATGTGAATAGCGCCGGGAGTGAGCTTCCAGAGCTATTCAATACACTGCGCTACTAAGCCTAACTAAGGATTTCTTCTCGCACCCCTCCGGGGATGCGAGCAGAAATCTGAGAAAAGTCCAGGGGCAATGCTGTTTTGTGCCCTTAGCGCCGGGAAGTTTAGCTGGAGAATGCCCGTTCTTGCGCCTAAACACCCTGTTTAAGGAGCGAGAACGAGCCTTCCCCGACCTAACCTCACGCAAAATTGAATAGCTCCGGGAGCTGATTCCCGGTGCTATTCACAGCGCATAGAATAGAATCGTGCCCATAGAGAGAGAGATACACACACATGTATATACACATACATATATATAAAGCAAACAATGGTCCAGCACTCATGTAATCCAAGCAATTTAGCCCGGTGCCACCACAATGTAAAACAATACCAAGTCCGAAGATGCAGCACTCAGGGCATGATAAACAAATAACTCAGACACGTTAAGATAATTTCAACGTTTCAACCCATAGCAGATTGTTACATTTTCATTTTCCTGATGACAATCTGCTATGGATTGAAACGTTGAAATTATCTTCACGTGTCAGAGTTATTTGTTTATCATTCCGCAAGTGCCGCACCTTCGGACTTGGCATGTATATTTTATATATATATATATATATATATATATACACATATACATATATACATAAACATATATATATATATATATATATATATACACATATATATAAAATACTGCCTTTATTGTCCTACGTTGTGGGGGTCTGCCTGTCATCAGGGAACGACGACGGGCTGACCCCTGAAACGTAGGACACTAAAGGCAGTATTTTATATATATGTGTATATATATATATATGTATATGTGTGTGTGTGTACCCATGTATTCAACACCAGTTTAAGTTTAATGTTGGTGTAACATTGGCCTTTGTGTACCAGCTTCTACAAGAGCTACCACATGTTTTTGTCAGGAGAATATGCAAATTAAATATCCTAATTGCTTATAGTGAGAGGCAAGGTGCCAGTCTTCTAAATATAAAGGTTAGCATCCTCTCTCTAAAGTCCTATGTAAGCTAAATTGTGCATGACAGTGGCAACCATGACATAATGATGATACATATAAATTATACCATAGAAAAAAAAATACACACACATATATACATATATAAATTATATATATATATATATATATATATTATATACATATATATTTCCATGTGCTATATTTTATATGTATCATCATCATGTCATGGCTGCCACTGTCATGCACATTTTAGCTTACAATGTATGATTTAGGGGTGTACACCGGCCACTTTTCGTGTTTTGTGTTTTGGTTTTGGATCTGGATCTTTCTTCGTGTTTTGGATCTGGATTGGTTTTGCCAAAACCACCCTTCCGTGTTTTGGGTTCTGGGTTTTGTGTTTTGGATCTGTATTTTTTGGAAAAAAAGCATAAAAACAGCTAAAATCACAGAATTTGTGGGTTTTTCTGCTCCTATGCTATTATTAACCTCAATAACCTTAATTTCCACTCATTTCCAGTCTATTCTGAACACCTCACACCTCACAATAGTGTTTTTATGTCCAAAAGGTTGCACCGAGGTAGCTGGATGACTATGCTAAGCGACACGAGTGGGCGGCACAAACACGTGACCCATCTAGGTGTGAAACTGCAGTGGCAGACAGGATGGCAGTTTGAAAAACTAGGCCCCAAACTGTACATAATGCAAAGAAAAAAAAGAGGTGCAAGATGGAATTGTCCTTGGGCCCTCCCACCCACCCTTATGTTGTATAAACAGGACATGCACACTTTAACAAACCAATCATTTCAGCGCCAGGGTCTGCCACACAACTGTGGCTGAAATGATTGGTTCGTTTGGGCCCCCACAAAACAAGCTGGCAATTAATCTGTCCCTGCACAACCTGGCTCTACGGAGGCAAGATGTCATCCTCATCCTCCTCATCCACCGATTCCTCACCCTCTTCAGTGTGTACATCCTCATCCTCACAGAGTATTAATTCATCCCCGCTGGAACCACAGGTCCCTCTGTACGTTCTGGAGGTTGGTCTCCCTGGAAGAGTTGATAATTAATTTTATGAACATCATCTTCTCCACATTTTGTGGAAGCAACCTCCTACGCCTTTCGCTGACAAGGTTCCCGGCTGCACTAAACACTCTTTCGGAGTACACACTGGAGGGGGGGGCAACTCAGGTAAAATAGAGCCAGTTTGTACAGGGACCTCCAAATTGCTTCTTTTTCCTGCCAGTACAGGTACGGACTGTCTGACATGCCTACTTGGATGCTGTCACCGATGTAATCCTTTAACAGACAGACGCACACTTGTCACTGCTGCTTTGAGGATGCAAGTGCGGCTACAGCCCACACAATTCACAAAGACAGAAAAAAAAAAAAGAATATTTTTATTGTTTGTGGAGCGCACTTTGAGGGTTACACCACCCTTTAACAGACAGACGCACGCTTGTCACTGCTGCTTTGAGGATGCAAGTGCGGCTACAGCCCACACAATTCACAAAGACAGAAAAAAGAAGAAGAATATTTTTATTGTTTGTGTAGCACACTTTGAGGGTGTCACCACCCTTTAACAGACAGATGCACGCTTGTCGCTGCTGCTTTAAGGATGCAGGTGTGGCTACAGCCCACACATTTCACAAAGACAGAAAAAAAAAGAACAATATTTTTATTGTTTGTGTAGCACACTTTGAGGGTGTCACCACCCTTTAACAGACAGACGCACGCTTGTCGCTGCTGCTTTGAGGATGCAAGTGCGGCTACAGCCCACACAATTCACAAAGACAGAAAAAAAAAGAACAATATTTTAATTGTTTGTGGAGCACACTTTGAGGGTGTCACCACCCTTTAACAGACAGACGCATGCTTGTCGCTGCTGCTTTGAGGATGCAGGTGGAATCTAGACGGGATTTGGAACCGGGGACACACTACCTCCATCAATTGTCTAAATCCCACTGCACTAATGGCGGATACCGGATGCACGTCTAACACCAACATAGCAGTCAAGGCCTCAGTTATACGTTTTGCTTCAGGATGACTGCTGTCATACTTCATCCTCAAAGCTAGGGACTGTTGGAGGGTCAATTGTTTAGTAAAAGTAGTGATGTTCCTACTTCCTCTCTGGGATGATGAGCAACTCCCAGCAGCAGCAATAGCACTAGGAGGAAGTGGTTCTTGATCTTTCCCTATTTTATTTTTATCGGAGAAAGTTTGGTCCTCCATTTATGTTATATTGATATATACGTGCGGCTAAAGCGCACACAAACACAGAAAATATTTTTTTATTTTTGCTGGAGAGTAGTGCACTTTGTGGGTTACACCACCCTTTAAGAAATGAGCCAGCCGGCTCTTTACTTATGGGACACAGGCGCACGCTTGGCGCTGCTCCTTTGTTGATGCACGTGCAGCCACAGTGCACACAAGTCACAAACACAGAAAATATATATTTTTTTGGTTTGGAGTGTACTTTGGGGGTTACAGCACCCTTTAACGGTCAAGCCAGCTGGCCCTTTACTTATGACACAGGTGCACGCTTGGCACTACTTTGTTGATGCACGTGCGGCTACTGCGCACACAATTCACAAACACAGAAAATATATATTTTTTTGGTTTGGACTGGAGTGTACTTTGGGGGTTACAGCACCCTTTAACGGTCAAGCCAGCCGGCCCTTTACTTATGACACAGGCGCACGCTTGGCACTACTTTGTTGATGCACGTGCGGCTACTGCGCACACAATTCACAAACACAGAAAATATATTTTTTTTTTGGTTTGGACTGGAGTGTAATTTGGGGGTTACAGCACCCTTTAACGGTCAAGCCAGCCGGCCCTTTACTTATGACACAGGCGCACGCTTGGCACGACTTTGTTGATGCACGTGCGGCTATTGCGCACACAATTCACAAACACAGAAAATATTTTTTTTTTTGGTTTGGACTGGACTGTACTTTGGGGGTTACAGCACCCTTTAACGGTCAAGCCAGCCCGCCCTTTACTTATGACACAGGCACACACTTGGCACTACTTTGTTGATGCACGTGCGGCTACTGCGCACACAATTCACAAACACAGAAAATAATTTTTTATTTGGTTTGGACTGGAGTGTACTTTGGGGGTTACAGCACCCTTTAACGGTCAAGCCAGCCGGCCCTTTACTTATGACACAGGCGCACGCTTGGCACTACTTTGTTGATGCACGTGCGGCTACTGCGCACACAATTCACAAACACAGAAAATTATTTTTTTTTGGTTTGGACTGGAGTGTACTTTGGGGGTTACAGCACCCTTTAACGGTCAAGCCAGCCGGCCCTTTACTTATGACACAGGCGCACGCTTGGCACTACTTTGTTGATGCACGTGCGGCTACTGCGCACACAATTCACAAACACAGAAAATATTTTTTTTTTTGGTTTGGACTGGAGTGTACTTTGGGGGTTACAGCACCCTTTAACGGTCAAGCCAGCCCGCCCTTTACTTATGACACAGGCGCACGCTTGGTACTACTTTGTTGATGCACGTGCGGCTACTGCGCATACAATTCACAAACACAGAAAATATATTATTTTTTTAGCACTTGGGGGGAGCACCCCTGATGGACAGAGCACCCCCTGGACAACACTACAGCACCCCTTTAGGACTGGGACACTGCACAGGACTTTGGAGTGGACACAGCCCCTATAGAGAACTGACTGCACAACACAGTCCAGCCAGCCCCTATGGACTTTGAAGTAGTGGACACAGCCCCTATTAACAACAGCAGCACAGCACAACACAGCCAGCCCCTATGGACTTTGAAGTAGTGGACACAGCCCCTATGGACAACAGCAGCACAGCACAGCGCAGCACAGCACAGCACAACACTACACTGCACTACACTACACTACACTACACTACACAGCTCAGCCAGCCCTAACTCCTACCCTCCCTCTTCACTGTCCACAGCCGAGTGAGAAAATGGCGCCCACGCGGGTACCTTTTATAGGATCCAAAACCCGCGAGACTCGGAAGGCGGGATGATGACGTTTTGCCTCGATTTCAGATCCGAGTCAGGCGGGAAAAGTCGAGCCTGACTCGGATCGGACTCGGATCGGGGGGGCTCGGGGGGGTTCGGATTTCAGAAATCCGAACCCGCTCACCCCTAGTATGATTATATACTATATATAAAATATAGCTCATAGAAATATATGTATATGTATATATATATATATAATCATCATCATGTTATGGCTGTCACTGTCATGCACATTTTAGCTTACAATATAGTATATAATCCTATATTGTAAGCAAAAATGTGCATGACATTGGCAGCCATGACATGATGATGATACATATAAATATAAAATATATACAGTAGTACACAGAAATATAATTTACATATAAGCTCCCTCCCCCCAATCCTGCAATATTTAACTGTACGGTGTTGGTCAAATTCATAGAGACTGTCACTAAGCAATCAGCAATACAAACTTGTGATGCAGATTCTGAGCCAGCCGCGGCCACTCATAAGTCCTGCAGGCTGCAAGCTGCCCTTCCCGGCTCTTACACTTGTGACAAATGGAGATGGAGCCGTGAGCTGTCTGTCACTCATGACTCCGAGCTCCGCAATGGCCTATGGGAGAAGCTCCGGGCTGTGGCCATTTTACATTCTTCTCCTGAATGAGCTTCTGCGCATGCGTGCAGAAGCTCATTACCGCTGCCCGATCGGAGCTGCCCGAGCTCATTCTTCTGGATGAGCTTCTCCGCATACGCGGAGAAGCTCATTACCGCTGCCCAATTACTGCTGTTGACGGCAGCGGCCGTCAGAGAGCTGCCGATCAGTGTTAAGCGGCCCAGGAAAGAAGAGAGGGGACCAGCCCAGCGGGAAATCTCCAGCTTTCCAGGCGGCCCAATCCGCCTCTGATGACGCCCCTCAGAACATTAGGCCTACATGTGACCGCTGCCCATTCTGCCACACTTTACGACCCTGAGGTGTGCGCATTTGGCTCTGACACATGAGCAGTTGCTAAAAAGACCTGTCCACATACCGGACCTGCATGCAGCTCTGCTTAGGACCTGATTATGAGTCAGACACAATCTAAAATGTGATCTGGTCTTACGGATATCTGTATATGGTGCATGCGGCGTAGAAAGAGATCGCTAACTGCGCATGTACCAGACATGGCATACGCACACAGAGATCGCAAGTGCAGACGGATTTATACATCCATTGACGCTTGTGTTTCTGGGAAGTGACCATGTGGATGCACAGAGCTGATCCGTTTCGTGTGAGCGCCATGGGAGTGTGGTGAGCACGCAGGCAGACTGCCATGCTCCATCATAGTGTGCGGACGGAGGTAAGGGGCCAAATGTAATAGGGTGAGAGTTTAGAAAATGTCAGAGTTTAGCAGTAACCTCTCACATTGGTCGAGTTTTATCTTTAAAATGGGAAAACATCTGGATGAGAGTTTAAATCGTGAGAGTTTCTTGAGACTAAAAGCATGCAAGTTTGTAAGTTCTCGGACTCTATTACATTGGGTGAGTTTACTGCTAAACTTCAAATTTTTAAAACTCTCACCCTATTACATTTGGACCATTGTGTCTGTTGTAGACTGATTTTTTGCACCCAGCATGGAGCATAGCGGCTACGGATATAGAAATAGTGGGCGGCAGAGGCGTATTTATAATGGGTGCAGGGTGTGTGGTCCACACGGCCCCTGGGTCCAGGGGGACCCACACTGCACACCCTGCACCTATATTTAGTTATACTTTCTGCAAACTCCGGTGTGCTGCTCTGCAGCGGCTGCCATTCCCGGTGACTCGCGCATGCACAGTAAATATGTCCCCGGGGAAAAGGCGCGGGCACCATTTTCCCGAAGACCTGCATATGCGCAGTAGATTCTGGCAGTAAGACAGAATCTAATGAGCTGACAGAACGGAGGAGGCCCAAACGGAGGCTGCACCAGTGCCCCCTCCTCTCTTAAAATGCCCCTGGTGGGCGGGACCAGAGGATTCTTCATTAGAATAAGGTAGTGAGCAGGCTGCTTCCAATTCAGAATCCCCCCCCTTAGTGTGTAATTACATGTTTGTGCATCTCTCTCCTCACCCCTGGAGAGATGGAACATGGTGTGTAGGTAAATGAAGGCAGGGGACATAGAGGCCCAGATCACTTGCAAAAAAATTGGATGTGTACGCAAGAGGACTGGTGCTACAATACGCAATATGATGATGATGACTATCAGCAGCTGCTATTCAGATTTGGCTGATTTTGTGTTAACGATTCCAGTTCGTAAAACATAAATCACTACTATAGCACATATAGTATATGAGCATCTTTAGCTTAATTGACAGGTGTCATTTGCATGTTTTCCTCCCTCTGAGTCTTCCAAATGAGTATGTGTATACAGCATTGTCTGTGTATTTGAAATGGAAGAGAACGGGTTGGGGAGAGGCCTCACACTGACTAAAATGATAAACAATCACTCAGGTGAGGTAACCAAAGCAATTAATGTTTTACCTTCTGCACAGCTGTTGGCTGGCCACACCCCCTCAGGCAGCTGACCACACCCCCACAGGCAGCTAGTCACACACCCCTCATGCAGCTGACCATGACCTTCCATTGGTATGTCATTACCTTCCAGTGGGCCTCAACCATTGCATTCCCCTTCTCTTCATGGTCCAGGCCGACACTTGCTGGGGCTAACGTTTGCTGATATTTATAATCTACACACAATAAATATTATATTCCCTATTATATCTGTAAGACTGTAGGTATTGGATGCCTTTATGCACTTATGCAAACCAGGGCCGGATTATAGGGAGGGTGACAGGGGCAGTCGTCCTGGGGCCCCCACACACTGTCCCCGGCCAGCCCCTTCCCCAAGATGAAGTTATTTTTTTTATCGGAGCCACCTGCCACGGCCCGTGATTAAGCTCCGCCCCTCCCTGCATTTTGCTCCACCCTATTCTGCTGCTGCTGTCCTGCTGCCTCTGAACTTGGTAAGAAATAATCTTTATATGTATATGTGTGTCTATATGTATACATGTGTGTGTCATATATACTATATATATATATATATATATATATATAAATATACATACATACATACACATCAAGCAGGCAGCCCGATGTGTGTGTGTGTGTGTGTATATATATATATATATATATATATATATTACGGGTGTACACCGGCCACTTTTCGTGTTTTGTGTTTTGGTTTTGGATCTGGATCTTTCTTCGTGTTTTGGATCTGGATTGGTTTTGCCAAAACCACCCTTCAGTGTTTTGGGTTCTGGGTTTTGTGTTTTGGATCTGTATTTTTTTTTAAAAAGCATAAAAAAAGCTAAAATCACAGAATGTGTTGATTTTTCTGCTCCTATGCTATTATTAACCTCAAAAACCTTAATTTCCACTCATTTCCAGTTTATTCTGAACACCTCACACCTCACAATAGTGTTTTTATGTCCAAAAGGTTGCACCGAGGTAGATGGATGACTATGCTGAGCGACACGAGTGGGCGGCACAAACACGTGGTCCATCTAGGAGTGACACTGCAGTGGCAGACAGGATGGCAGTCTGAAAAACTAGGCCCCAAACAGTACATAATTCAAAGAAAAAAAAGAGGTGCAAGATGGAATTGTCCTTGGGCCCTCCCACCCACCCTTATGTTGTATAAACAGGACATGCACACTTTAACAAACCAATCATTTCAGCGCCAAGGTCTGCCACACGACTGTGGCTGAAATGATTGGTCCTTTTGGGCCCCCACAAAACAAGCTGGCAATTAATCTGTCCCTGCACAAACTGGCTCTATGGAGGCAAGATGTCGTCCTCATCCTCCTCATCCACCGATTCCTCACCCTCTTCAGTGTTGTGTACATCCTCATCCTCACAGACTATTAACTCATCCCCGCTGGAATCCACCACCACAGGTCCCTCTGTACGTTCTGGAGGCTGGTCTCCCTGGAAGAGTTGATAATTCATTTTTATGAACATCATCTTCTCCACATTTTGTGGAAGCAACCTCCTACGCCTTTCGCTGACAAGGTTCCTGGCTGCTCTAAACACTCTTCCGGAGTACACACTGGAGGGGGGGAAACTCAGGTAAAATAGAGCCAGTTTGTACAGGGGCCTCCAAATTGCCTCTTTTTCCTGCCAGTACAGGTACGGACTGTCTGACATGCCTACTTGGATGCTTTCACCGATGTAATCCTCCACCATTCTGTCAATGGTGACAGTATCATATGCAGTGACAGTAGACATGTCAGAAATTGTTGCCAGGTCCTTCAGTCCGGACCAGATGTCCAAATTTGGTCCTGCCTACCCTGCATTACTGCCAGCGGGTTGCTTAGGATACCTAAGTTTTTTCCTGGCAGCCCCAGTTGCGGGAGAAAATGAAGAAGGAGCTGTTGACGTGTCACGTTCCGCTTCAGCTGACAGTGTTTTCACCAGCAGGTCTTTGCACCTCTGCAGGCTTGTGTCGGCCGGAAAGAGAGACACCACATAGGCTTTAAACCTAGGATCAAGCACGGTGGCCAAAATATAGTGGTCTGATTTCAACAGATTGACCACCCTGGAATCCTGGCAAAGCAAATGAAGGGCTTCATCCACAAGTCCCACATGCCGAGCGGAATCGCTCTGTCTTAGCTCCTCCTTCACTTTCTCCAGCTGCTTCTGCAAAAGCCTGATGAGGGGAATGACCTGACTCAAGCTGGCACTGTCTGAACTGACTTCACGTGTGGCAAGTTCGAAGGGCTGGAGAACCTTGCACAACATGGAAATCATTCTCCACTGCGACTGAGTCAGGTGCATACCCCCTCCTTTGCCTATGTCATAGGTGGATGTATAGGCTTGAATGGCCTTTTGCTGCTCCTCCATCCTCTGAAGCATATAGAGGGTTGAGTTCCAACGCATCACAACCTCTTGCTTCAGGTGATGGCGGGGCAGGTTCAAGAGTGTTTGCTGGTGCACCAGTCTTCGGCACGCAGTCGCTGAATGGCGAAAGTGGCCTGAAATTTTTAGGGCCACCCAAAGCGTCTCCTGCATGCCCCTGTCGCTTTTCAGAAAATTCTGCACCACCAAGTTTATTGTGTGAGCAAAACATGGGACGTGCTGGAATTTACCCAGATGTAATGCCTGCACAATATTGGTGGCGTTGTCAGATATCACAAATCCCCAGGAGAATCTAAGTGGGGTAAGCCACCGGGCGATGATTTCCCTCAGTTTCTCTAAGAGGTTGTCGGCGGTGTGCCTCTTACTGAAACCAGTGATACACAGCGTAGCCTGCCTTGGAATGAGCTGGCATTTCTGAGATGCTGCTACTGGTGACGCTGCTGTTGTTGCTGCGTAAGGTGATACATCTACCCAGTGGGCTGTCACAGTCATATAGTCCTTAGTCTGCCCTGTTCCACTTGTCCACATGTCCGTGGTTAAGTGGTCATTGGGTACAACCGCATTTTTCAGGACACTGAGGACACTTTTTCTGACGTTTCTGTACAGTCTCGGTATCGCCTGCCTAGTGAAGTGGAATCTAGATGGGATTTGGAACCGGGGACACACTACCTCCATCAATTGTCTAAATCCCACTGCACTAATGGCGGATACCGGACGCACGTCTAACACCAACTTAGCAGTCAAGGCCTCAGTTATACGTTTTGTTTCAGGATGACTACTGTCGTACTTCATCCTCTTCGCTAAGGACTGTTGGAGGGTCAATTGTTTAGTAAAAGTAGTGGTGTTCCTACTTCCTCTCTGGGATGATGAACGACTCCCAGCAGCAGCAACAGCAGCAGCGGCAGCAGGAGGCGTAGCAATGCAGGATCCTCCGGAGGAATCCAGGATAGGAGAGTCAGTCATGCCAGTGACATGGCCTGCAGGACTACTTCCGATCCTGACTAAGTAGGAAATTTGACGAGGAGGGAGTTGACGGTGTGGTTTGCAGGCGCTTGGATACAACAGGACAACGGGATTTAGGTGTCCCTGGACTGCTTACGGTCTTAGCCAAAGTTTCTGAACTTGACAGTAACTTTTTATGAATGCGCTGCAGGTTCCGTATAAGGGAGGATGTTCCAAGGTGGTTAACGTCCCTACCCCTACTTATTTCACCTTTACATATGGTACATATGGCAAGACAGTTGTTGTCCAGATTTGGATAGAAATATTGCCAGACCAAAGAGGTGGAATGTTTGGTCTTCTGCCCAGGCATGACCGTGATGGGCTTTTTTATCCCACGGACAACAACTGTCTCCTCCGGAGCCTGATTTAAACAAACCACATCAAAATCAGAATCCTCCTCGCCAACTTCCTCTTCAGCGCCAGCTACACCAGTATCCTCATCCTGTTGTACTTCAACAGTGACATCTTCAATTTGCATATCAGCAAGTGGACTGTGGGTGCTCCTTTCAGCACTTGCAGGGGGTGTGCAAATGGTGGAAAGAGCCACCTCTTCCCGTCCAGTGCTGGGAAGGTCAGGCATCGCAACCGCCACCACACTTGGACTCTCCTTGGAGATTTGTGATATCTTCTTAGAACACACAGTTCTTCGCTGTGCTTTTGCCAGCTTAACTCGTTTGATTTTTTTAGCGGGAGGAGGGCTTCCATCGTCATGTGAAGCTGAACCACTAGTCATGAACATAGGGAAAGACCTTAGCCGTTCCTTGCCACTCCGTGTCGTAAATGGCATATTGGCAAATTTACGTTTCTCTTCAGATGATTTAAATGTTTTTTTCAAGGTCATTTTCCTGAACTTTGTCATTTGGGATTGTATGTGCCCTCTACTATGACATTGGGCATCGGCCTTGACGATGATGGCATGTTATCGTCTATGTCATGACTAGTGGCAGCAGCTTCAGCACTAGGAGGAAGTGGTTCTTGATCTTTCCCTATTTTATTTTTATTGGAGAAAGTTTGGTCCTCCATTTATGTTATATTGATATATACGTGCGGCTAAGGCGCACACAAACACAGAAAATATTTTTTTATTTTGTTTGGAGTGCCCTTTGGGGGTTACAGCACCCTTTAACAGACAAGCCAGCCGGCCCTTTACTTATGGGACACAGGCGCACGCTTGGCGCTGCTCCTTTGTTGATGCACGTGCAGCCACAGTGCACACAATTCACAAACACAGTTGTTGTCCGGATTTGGATAGAAATATTGCCAGACCAAAGAGGTGGAATGTTTGGTCTTCTGCCCAGGCATGACCGTGATGGGCTTTTTCATCCCACGGACAACAACTGTCTCCCCCGGAGCCTGATTTAAACAAACCACATCACCATCAGAATCCTCCTCACCAACTTCCTCCTCAGCGCCAGCTACACCAGTATCCTCATCACACAGAAAATATTTTTTTATTTTGTTTGGAGTGCCCTTTGGGGGATACAGCACCCTTTAACAGACAAGCCAGCCAGCCCTTTACTTATGGGACACAGGCGCACGCTTGGTGCTGCTCCTTCGTTGATGCACGTGCAGCCACTGTGCACACAATTCACAAACACAGAAAATAATTTTTTATTTTGTTTGGAGTGCACTTTGGGGGTTACAGCTCCCTTTAATGGTTAAGCCAGCTGGCCCTTTACCTATGACACAGGCGCACGCTTGGCGCTACTTTGTTGATGCACGTGCGGCTACTGCGCACACAATTCACAAACACAAAAAAATATATTTTTTGATGTTGTTTGGAGTGCCCTTTGGGGGTTACAGCACCCTTTAACGGGCAAGCAAGCTGGCCCTTTTTTTATGGGACACAGGTGCACGCTTGGCGCTGCTCCTTTGTTGATAGACGTGCAGCCACAGTGCACACAATTCACAAACACTGAAAATATTTTTTTTTTTGTTTGGAGAGTACTTTGGGGGTTACAGCACCCTTTAATGGACAAGCCAGCTGGCCTTTTACTTATGGGACACAGGCGCACGCTTGGCGCTGCTCCTTTGTTGATGCACGTGCAGCCACAGTGCACACAATTCACAAACACAGAAAATATATATTTTTTTGTTTGGAGTGTACTTTGGGGGTTACAGCACCCTTTAACGGACAAGCCAGCTGGCCCTTTACTTATGGGACATAGGTGCACGCTTGGCGCTGCTCCTTTGCTGATGCACGTGCAGCCACAGTGCACACAATTCACAAACACAGAAAATATTTTTTTATTTTGTTTGGAGTGCCCTTTGGGGGTTACAGCACCTTTTAACAGACAAGCCAGCCGGCTCTTTACTTATGGGACACAGGCGCACGCTTGGCGCTGCTCCTTTGTTGATGCACGTGCAGCCACAGTGCACACAATTCACAAACACAGAAAATATTTTTTTATTTTGTTTGGAGTGCCCTTTGGGGGTTACAGAACCCTTTAACAGACACGCCAGCCGGCCCTTTACTTATGGGACACAGGCGCACGCTTGGCGCTGCTCCTTTGTTGATGCACGTGCAGTCACAGTGCACACAATTCACAAACACAGAAAATATTTTTTTATTTTGTTTGGAGTGCACTTTGGGGGTTACAGCACCCTATAACGGTCAAGCCAGTTGGCCCTTTACCTATGACACAGGCGCACGCTTGGCGCTACTTTGTTGATGCACGTGCGGCTACTGCGCACACAATTTACAAACACAAAAAAAATTATGTTTTTTGCACTTGGGGGGAGCACCCCTGGTGGACAGAGCACCCCCTGGACAACACTACAGCACCCCTTTAGGACTGGGACACTGCACAGGACTTTGGAGTGGACACAGCCCCTATGGAGAACTGACTGCACAACACAGTCCAGCCAGCCCCTATGGACTTTGGAGGAGTGGACACAGCCCCTATGGACAACAGCAGCACAGCACAGCACAACACTTCACTGCACTACACTACACTACACAGCCCTGCCAGCCCTAACTCCCACCCTCCCTCTTCACTGTCCACAGCCGAGTGAGAGAATAGCGCCGATGCGGATACCTTATATAGGATCCAAAACCTGCGAGACCCGGAAGGCAGGATGATGACGTTTTGCCTCAATTTTAGATCCGAGTCAGGCGGGAAAAGTCGAGCCTGACTCGGATCGGGGGGGCTCGGATTTCAGAAATCCGAACCCGCTCACCCCTAATATATACATACATACATACGTGTATTGTGGCAAGGTCGGGGTAGGGGGTCCCTCTCCTGGGGTAGGCGGACACCACCTTACACACACAGCAGCCAAGAAATAGCACTCCAGTCCAGGGCCGGATTAAGGGGGGGGCACTGGGGGCATGTACCCCCGGGCCCCCCTCTCGGAGAGGGCCCCTGCCACCAGGCCCGGCGACGGGGGGACTAGGGGCACACCTGTGCCGGGCCCTGAAGTTCAGAGGGGCCCCGAGTGCTCAGGGCACCAAGCACCTTTCTGCCGCGGTTCCGCGGATTGTGTAAACACCCCCCAGGCCAGGCTCCAAGCGGACACTCTGCATCGCATCCACCACCGGCCCTGGCCACTGTCTTCCTTACTTGAACGGGCTGTGGGCGCCGCCGGCGGAGGTCAGGTGCTTGCGCTGCGCATACGTTATGCACGTCGCCGCATCAGCGTCATGAACTCATTCCCATCTCATGCCGCTGCGCGACTGCCTGCGCCGGTCCTCCACCCTTGCCTCCATTCTTATTCACCACTGAAGAGCGGGCGCTGGGCTCAACAATGACAGAAGGGATCCAATTATTCACCGACGACACCCGCCGCCGCCGCCTACCCACCACCCGGCAACCTCCACCTGTTTGTCTGGGCTGCACCATACTGGTCTGTGCACTGTCTGTCCCAGTGTTAGGGTAAGTCAGTGACAGACCTTATTCGTTTAGGCAGCTCAATTTTTCTTATATAGAGAGAGAGATCTATATATAGATTTATACATATCATATACATATAAATCTATATATAGATCTCTCTCCATATATATATATCTATAGATTTATATATAGATATATATATCTATATATTTTATACATATATATCTATATTTAGATCTATAGAGAGAGAGATAGATGTGTATATATATATAACTACATATAAATATAGACCTATATATACCCAACTATATATATATATAGTGTATATATATGTGTGTGTGTGTATGTATATATATATATATATATATATATATATATACACATACAGTATATGTACGTGTGTGTGTATATATATTATTGATACCGTTTGAACAGCATCGATATTAGAGAGATTTGATTGCACAGACCAGATTGCCCATACCTCCCATTTCAATATAAAATAACTTTGTCACACAGAAACAGTTTGCGGTTACAACACACACAAAGGTACTATATTGTAAAAAGGGTATATTCAGCCTTAATCTATACAATGCAGCTATATACAGGATAAAGACAAAGACACAATTACCAACACTTCGCTATGCGGTCTGGATCCTAGACTAATCAGCTGTCCATCAGGATTGCTGTGTGTTTCTTTAGGGTCAGGCAGGGAGGAAGGTAGCAAAGGAAAAGGTAAGGGATCCAGACTGCATGGCAATTTATAGGTGTACAATTACCTTTGAACATAAGCTGAATACTCAGAGGGGTTCCCTATTGGCCCTTTATTACTGAGTCACAATGGTTGTTGCTATTCATTTGTTAGTAAATGGTTGACGTCACTGGAGGTTGAACTTGTTAAAGAAATCCCTTTGTACTAACATTTGGCACTAACATTTGGCATGCAAATCTACAGGGGAGGTGTACAGTGATTTATACAGTATAGAGTATAATTCTTGGCAGGTCTTCATAACTCGATAGTGATCCCTTCCATATTCATTCTGTTGATTTCATATTCCTGTTGAGACAGAGGGAAATCGGTAGATACTACTCATGACCCATTTATCTTATTCCTAATCCCAGGTATCATATAACTGCTATTTAACATGTAACATTCACTGTATACCTTTAAAACACATAGCATTGTGCGTATCTCAGTCAGTTTAGGGTTAAATGGGATATAAGTTTATTGTAAGGAAAGGCTGCTGTCCCTCGGGGTAAGGTTTCCGACAATAATACTTAAAAGCTGGCTATGCGATTGAAACGCAAAACAGTATTTAAACAGTATTGCTGTACTAACTTTATGTGTTTATGTAATGTAAAAATGGCGCTTAACTGTTGTGAGCACAGAAGCATGGCTCGCCATTCACAATATGACGAGTTGTGGGGGCATGGGATGCGTGTGCATGTATAGCGAGCATGTGCAATTGCGCGTGCGCAAGTGCGTGCGCAAATGCGGCGGGAGCCTGTGTTCGCATAAGATGGCCGTGGACGATCAAATCGTCCAATGGATGTTGTGTTGTGATTCGTGCATTAAGCGATCGCAACCAATTTATACGGTTTCGACAGTCCACCCTTTGATAGCAATTATACGCTATCACCATACGCAAGCAACAATTAATAATTGGTTATCTGATTAGCCATACTATAAGACATTAGTTAATGTTATTGTTATGGGATGGCATGAGTTGTTAATTTACCCATCAATGAAGTGCTCTTGGGGGAAGGGACATAAAACTAGCCTTATGTGCACACCACAGGCCAGACTGAAGAGGTCGTGACCATATGTTAGATGTGGAAATGCACCTAACCCATAAGGATAATTTTGAATTGTTTAGAGACTTCATTTTAAGATGTTTTGAAATAGCATTAATAACACTTTTATGCACTGCTAAACAAATCCAAATCACATCATTACAAGGTACGTGTTCTTATGGGACTTCTACTATCATTTGGATCTTATTTCATGTGGACACTGTATTATAAAGTATTGTTCAATGTTCTTAACGATATGACTCCGTGTGGTCATTTGAATCATTGAATAATGCGCCCCTGGGGACATAAAGTAGCCCCTCGTACGCATACCACATGGACTCTAAGTCGAGGACCAATGGGGAGCTAGTGTGGGAAAGCACCACTCCATGGAGAGGACAACCTTGGAAGAAAGGGGAGATGGAGACTACATTTAAACTAGGATGTTCTAAAGAAACATTGACAATACTTTATTATACATGGCAATATGCAAGCAAACATTAGATCGTACTCTCTAATTCAGGGTTATAATGTAGGGTATTAGTTACATTAGTATTCACAGCATCATGGGTAACTACCATCATTATTTCATTTTCCTGGTTTCCATTGGAACAACCTTTTGCACACTTCATAGCCGCTGGAACACATCTGATACATATGCCAATTATTAGGATGACCACCAACACTAGGATCAGGAGTTTCCCTATACTCGCAATCAGTCCTTGGACCCACTCTCCTAGACCCGAGAACCATTTCATAGGGTTCAACCAGGAGAACCACTCTTCGACCTGTTCCTCCACTTCAGCGATTGAAGCATTATGGTTCTTCCGAAATTCTCATTTCAACTGCAGAATTTCATCCATTTTCCAGTCTATCACCTCCTTGGGGTCACTAGTGCTATTGGTGATATAAGTACAACATTTAACACCAAACTGGGTGGCTAGGGTTACGCAATACCCTCCAGTGACAGCAGTTAAATAATTCAGCACTAAACGATGTTGGACCAGCTCTTTCTTGTACACTTGCAACTCCTTACCAGTGTACCTAAAGGTGTCATCATATAGCTTGGTGATATTATCTATTAATTTTGCGAGATCTTGAATATACCTAAAATTTAGAGATCCCCGAGCAATCCTGGTGGGATCAAGTGCAACTAAAATCTGGAAGCCAGTCGTCTCACTTATCATTTGAGTGGCTTTATGCACATCACCAGGAATCATGTTTCTCTTATTTCTGTGTTCATAATGCGTATGAAGGTATGGAGAAGGTATGTTCCTATGGACATCAATCATTTCATTATGTGCAAGAGTCATCACTTCAGGGAGTACCTTTCCCAAATAGCATAGTCCACTGGAACTTGGAGAGAGCCATTTATACGCTTTTCTACCACAAATATAATATACATCATCTGGGAGGATGAATGGGATGGAATGTTTCATGATACCGGTACACATCTTTTCTATGAATGATCCCATCCCTATCTCCTCCATTTGGCTAATACAAGTATCAGGTTGTATGATCTTCGCACTGTACCCGGGTGGTACTCTTCCAACCATCACTTTAACATTACTCCGCGTATACCTGCACCTATAGAATTTCCCACTTGTAACAATGTTGTATAAAAGTGCTGAGTCTATAGATACATTATCGGCTCTCAGTGAGAAGGTCATTGTCTGATTAATTCCTGTGACTTCCCAATTCCCAGGTTTGTTGGGATTGGTGAAGTTGAAACATAACAGGGATTTATCTACTTGATATTGGTGGAGCTTCAAATTAGGGGAATCGGATATGTTAAATTTTCTGTCCACCGGTTTGCCTCCCTGTAAGTCAATGACTTCAGAGACCTTTAAGGGGAATGGGACTAACCCTACATTATGCTGTCCTTGAGGAACCTGGGAGCATACCCAACATTCGGTTTGGTTCAAAACCTTGCCTACTAAGGAATGGTAGTCCTCTAATGGATGCTCGCCCAAGTATAAATTACTCTGGGTCTGACATTGTAGGATGCATTTATCATTGACTACAGGCCCACAATTTGCGCATATACAATACTCTTCAGACAATAAACCTTCACACTGCCTCCGAGATTCCAAGAGAGCAGATCTTTTAACCATTACAGTGCTAATATTGGTCAGGTACTGGCCTTGTTTTTGCAGCTTTCTCTCCCAGCTCCTCTCCACCGACACCACTACCAATCTCTCTCTCCATACTCCGACCACCAGCACAGAACCAGGACATCCCGAGACACAACAGTATGATATCAACTCTGGGAGGATACACAAAAGCAGTTACAACCTGAAACCACATCACCATACCAGGTCTTACCAGCCTTGTTCAAGTGCTACTGATACAATTAGTAGCTTTCACGGAACAGGCTTGCAATTGACAGGTCCAGGTTCTCTGTCTCTCCCCTGGTCTGGTTCTCCTCAGGATTTTTGACCTTCCGACAATGGCTGGAATGGACCCAGGTGTCTCTCTCAGCTACTTTCACGGATGTTGTACTTGTCAGTAGCACTTGGTATGGTCCTTCCCAACGGTCAGTCAAACAACCTGAACGTAAAAAGTTTCGGATCATAACATACTCTCCAGGTTCAACATCATGACAGTTCATTTCAGGCATATCAGGTGATAACAGTTTTAGTTTCTGCTGCTGCTGTTGGAGCTGCTTACTCATCCCTATAAGGTACCTCACAGTAACCTCGTTGTTACTTTTCAAATCTTCCTGAGGACTTATAATTAAATGAGGTTGCCTCCCGAACAGTATTTCGAATGGGGAAAGATTAAGAGGGGATCTAGGGGTGGTCCTGATACTATGGAGCACAAGAGGCAGAGCTTCTGGCCATCCCAAACCAGTTTCAGCCATGATTTTACTCAGCTTGTTTTTAATAGTACCATTTACCCTCTCCACCTTGGCACTGGCCTGCGGTCGATATGGGGTGTGAAGCTTACTATTAATACCCATCAACTTACACATACATTGAAAAACATCTCCGGTAAAATGGGTACCCCTATCACTTTCAATTACTCTAGGGATACCATACCTACATACAAACTCCTGAACTATTTTCTTTGCCGTGAATGCAGCAGTGTTGGTAGCAGCTGGGTATGCCTCTACCCAATTAGAGAATACGTCAATGCAAACCAAAACATTCTTCAAGTTCCTGCAGGGTGGTAACTGGATGAAGTCAATTTGTATGACCTGGAAAGGGCTGTCTGCTGGAAGGATGTGAGATGGTTCAGTGGGTACAGTTTTTCCTATATTCTTCCTTAAGCAGGTCAAACAGGACATTGCCCTCTTCTCTGCTTGGGAAGAAAAGACAAGTGCATACCAGTATGCCTTCACTAACTTACACATACCCTGCTTACCCAGATGGGTCAGACCATGTGCTGCTTCTGCTAAGCTTGGGTAGTATGCCTTAGGAGCTACTGGTTTCCCTTGTTCATTTCTCCAGAGCCCAGAGGACTCTTGCTCACATCCCTTGGATCTCCAGCTTGCCTTTTCCTGATGGGTACACAGTCCTTGCATTTCAACCAGTTTCTGCATGTCAACCGTTTCAAATACCAACACTTTATCCATTTGATTAAGTTTTAAACCTGCTGCCCATTTGGCAGCTTCATCAGCCCTGTTGTTACCCAATGATACTGGATCATCTTCGCAGGTGTGGGCTTTACACTTAATGACAGCTACTGTCTTGGGTAGCTGTATTGCCGTCAACAGTCGTTTTATGTGATGTGCATGTGCGATTGGTGTGCCTGCTGCCGTTAGAAAATTTCTTAGACGCCATAGGGCCCCAAAATTGTGCACCACCCCAAAAGCGTACCTGGAGTCTGTGTAAATATTGGCCGTTTTTTCCTTCGGCCAACTCACACGCTCTCTCCTTAGTGCCACGAGTTCCGCCACCTGCGCTGAATGGGGTGAACCGAGTGGTTCGGCCACTATAACGTCCTTGTCATCAACCACAGCATAACCTGTACATAACTCACCTGTATCAGTCTGTCTATGGCAACTCCCATCCGTGTAAAACGTTAAGTCTGCATTTTCTAACGGTGTGTCATGAATGTCAGGCCTAGCTGTAAAATTTGGATTTAAATACTCCATACAGTCATGCCTATTAATTCCTGTACCAAACTCACCTTCTACCACTGGTAACGATTCACCTTTACCTTCCACCCTTTGTGCATCATGAGGCACACTTGGTAAATATGTAGCAGGGTTTAAAGTATTACACCTCTTTATAGTAATGTTGGTCGGTGCAATTAACGCTAGTTCCCATTTAGTGAACCTAGCGGAGGAAACGTGTCTGGTCTGGGCCGAATTTAACAGGGCAGAAACAGCATGTGGTGTATGTACAGTCATGTCATGGCCTAACACTACATCCTCACTCTTTTCCACTAAGAGTGCGGTTGCAGCTACGCTCCTTAAACACGTTGGGAGTGCTCTTGCCACAGCGTCCAACTGGGCACTGTAGTATGCTACTGGTCTATTGGCATCACCATGTTTTTGTGTGAGAACTCCTGCCGCACAACCAGCAGCCTCCATACAAAATAAATCAAAGGGTTTCCCATAGTCTGGAATCCCCAATGCAGGTGCTCTTATCAGACTGTCCTTAAGATTAAGGAAGGCTTGCTCTGACTCTTCAGAGTGCAAGACACGGTCTGGTTTTGTGGAAGATACTAACTCCTGCAGTGGAAAAACCGGGTATCCATGACCTGCAATACCCACACATGCCCAAGAAGGTACGGATCTGGTGCTGGTTCTGCGGTAGTGTCATGGTCTGTATGGCGTGGATTCTGTCCGCTGTCAGATGTCGGAGGCCTTGGGTAAGACAGTGTCCCAAGTATTTAACCCTGGTCTGGCACGGCTGTAACTTGTCCTTAGCAACCTTATGCCCTGCGTGCGAGAGGTGAAGCAACAAAAGTTTAGTATCATTTAAACATGACATAAACGAATCAGAGCATAACAACAAATCGTCTACATATTGGATTAGTACCGATCCATTGGCAGGTTGAAAAGACTGTAAACAATCATGTAAGGTCTGGGAGAAGATACTGGGGCTGTCAATGAAGCCCTGGGGTAGTCGTGTCCATGTGTACTGTACGCCTTTGTATGTGAAGGCAAATAGGTATTGGCAATCAGGATGAAGGGGGACGGAGAAGAAAGCGGAGCATAAATCTATTACCGTGAAATGGGTTGCGGTTGATGGGATTTGCATAAGGATGACAGCTGGGTTAGGCACTACGGGAAATTGACTTTCTACCACCCTATTAACCCCTCTAATGTCCTGTACCAGCCTGTACCCCCTCCCACCACTCTTTTTCACAGGGAAGATGGGACTGTTGGCTACACTGGCTGTACGGACTAAAATTCCCTGCTGTAGTAAACGCTCAATTATGGGGTGAACCCCTAACTCCACGTCTGGCTTTAATGGGTATTGGGGAATTTTAGGAGCGTGTCTACCGTTTTTCAGGTTTACCATGACAGGAGCTACATTTGCCATTAACCCAGTGTCCTGTCCATCCTTAGTCCAAAGGAAACTAGGTATTTGTTCTAACATTTCATCTACCTGAGCTGAACCCTTGTCTGATGTTATGGTGTGCAGCATTAACCTTTGGGGAGTGTCTAGCACATCCCTTACCTTGTGTGCAAACCTTCCTGGGACATCCATAAATATCCCGTCAGGGGTACAATAGATAATACATCCCATTTTGCACAATAAATCTCTTCCCAGGAGATTAGTAGGGGCTGTTGCTGCCAGGAGGAAAGAATGCCTGGCATGTAAAGGCCCAATGGTAACCTCCATGGGTTTGGTTAAAGGGTAATGCTGTACGCTACCTGTTACACCCATTGCTGGTACTGTCTGGTTTGTTATCTGTAGATTTTCAAGAGATTTTAAAACAGACCTGGTCGCCCCTGTGTCTACTAGGAAGGAACGTTCAGTACCAGCTACATCAACCTTTATTAACGGCTCTTCCCTAGTACCTCCCGTTATCCTGACTGCCTGCAGACTACAGGTATGACCTAACCCCTATAGTTGGCTATCTTCCCCCAGCAAGGCATTTGCAGCAACTATGTGGGCAGGATTTATCTGGTAGTTCTTATGGTTACGAGATGCATCAATACGTTGCTGCATGTGGGGTTCCTGAATTATGACTCTACAGTCCTTCCTAAAGTGTCCTACTTGGTTACAGTTAAAACATTTCTTAGCTGATCTGTTGGGGAAATTTTGTTGAAGTCCGGGAGGAGGGGATTTTGAGTGTGGGTATGATGGTTTTGGGTGTGTGTGAAGAGTGTGTTGTGGTCTGGTGTGGTATGTGTGAGGGAATTGTATGGGTTGGGCCTGCGCAGGATGGTAGGTGTTTAAGACTTGTAACTGTGCAGGTGGATATGTGTCTGTTGGCTGTAAGTGCATATCTTCTAGAGCTCGAATGCTAACAGCCATCAATTTCTCGCTCTGAGCTTCACGTTTCCTGGTGATATTTTTGTCATGGTCTATTGCAGTTTCCCTGAGCGCGTCAACTATTATCCCTCTCCAACCAGGGTGTGAGGTCTGAACTCTGTCTTTCAAACTGTCTTTTAGACCGTCCATTAGAACAGTGATGACCATTCCCCGGTAGTGCGTGCTATCCTTAATGTTTTCGATCCCAGTGTACTGATTGATCGTCTGCAGCCCACGATTAAAGTAATCTTCTGCAGGTTCACTTTCCTTTTGTTTAATGGAGAAGATTTTACTCTAATTAACAACTAACGGGAAAAATATGGCTAGTTGGGCAACTATACGGGCAATGCAATCCTGATTACCTTGATCAGTTAAGGGGATGTCTGCATCCAGAGTACATGCTGTGATAAACTTTTTCACATCTGTACCTTCTGGGAGACATGCTCTTAACACCACTCGCCAATCCTTGTTGGTTGGCTCATGGGCATTGCCTAGATCCTTTATGAAACGCTGACATTTTGCCAGATGTTTCTTGGGGTCAGGAAATTCAGACATAATAGAATGTAGTTCCGCCCGTGTCCAAGGACAGTGCATCGCTACTTCCCTTGTGGGTACGACACCATTCGCATCTGCGTTCCCATTAGGGACAATAATTGTCCTTACAGGGTGGATGCCTCCCACCTCTATACCTTTAAGCCTATTACTGCAGCGAACGGTATTAGTAACCTCCGCTATTGAAGCAGTTGGTTCTAATACTTCCTGCACCCTTATTAAAGGAGCCTCCCCCACCATGGGTTCTACTAGGGCCTCCCCCCCATGAGCTAAGGATCCCTCCCCCCCTCTTGATGCCATAGGGGCAGCTACTTGTACTTGCTGGGAAGGGACATTTAATAACTGCACAGCATGGGATACAGCAGACATTGCTACAGGATCACTTTCTGCATCATAGACATTTTCCAAATATTCACTCAGGACCGGGTACAACTTACTTGGTTCAGTTACAACATTTTTATAGTTTTTGTTATGTGGTAATGTATCATCACCGCCCACCACAATACCTTTGGCAACGCTACCGTGCCACAGGTTTGCATTTCCCTGTGATGCGTACGCTACGCTGTGTAGCGTTGCATGCGCATCACCCCTAGGCATGCACGTGGCTCCACGCGGTGCCCCATGCACGCCATTAACCCATGTGCGACTCTCATTCAGCCAGAGTTTCAAACAATCATCATACTCCACTCTTTTCTTTAGGCATTTCACTCTACATATGTGATCCCTAAGGTTATTTAAAATCTCCATATTAAAGCTTCCAATCTTTGGGAAAGGTTTCTCACTCTTACCCGTCATCTTAACCCACACAGTACAGTGCGTCATTGCGTACGCACCATATTTAGTGTACATTATATGAAGAGCCGACCCGGTCGGACCTTGCATACACAGCGCATTGTCTACCATCCCTGTTCACTGTTTTGCGCCCATTTTGCGAAAAAAAACAACAACAATGATGAGACCGGTGGAAAAATTAACCAATAGGCTGCCTCCACACACCTATTCTACAGTTAGCTAATATCTAAAAATAGGGAACACAGCAATACCTACTAAGGCAAGCACAGTACCACCTATAATAGGGAACACAGGAGTTATCTAGCTATAGATAAAACCACAGTAACGACCTATTGTCCTTTTGTCCTAGCAACCAGCCTCAGTCAGAGATGCCACACTCGTATGGTCCGGTTGCAACACTCAAAGGCCCTAACTGACCGATGAATATTACAACTACACTGGAAGCTATATTTTATCGTTAACTCTCTTTAACGATAGGAAACCAGGAGGATCCCCTCTGCCAGTATACCTGTTATGTATACCCTATATTTATTACCTAAAATAGGGACCACGAAGGCACAACCTATTTCACAATCTCAATCATACACCTTACACACTTCTATATTGTGGCCAAATAACAAAAATAAAAAAAATACCTTTCTTTTGATTAACAGCCTTTTGGAGATTACAGCCCTATCAATATGACGTATTTCAGTCTTGATGATTTATTTGAATTCTAACAGAAATGCTAGTCACATGCTTCACTTGCTATTGTGCGTTCGGTTACAAACAATTAGATGTACTCACTACACATGGCAGGAAGTGGCCGTACATCCGGTCGCACGCACTATGCTGCGACTGTTTGCACGTGGTGTACACTAAAACCTTTGTGGCATTATTGTGCGATCGGTTGCGCATGCAATGCGCGGCCGTTCTACAACAACGTGGGCAAGCACAAATCTCTCTCCACTATCCCAGATTCTAATCAGCCCTCTCTGAATTTGCAAACTGCGAGTCTCCGTCTCTGAACAAAAATAGGAACACAGGAAAAAAATCTGCGGGCGCCTTTCCAGTCTTTTGTTCCAAGACGAGGGGAGCAGTTCAAAAACACAGTGATGGGTGATATCCCGGACGAGCCCCCATTTATTGATACCGTTTGAACAGCATCGATATTAGAGAGATTTGATTGCACAGACCAGATTGCCCATACCTCCCATTTCAATATAAAATAACTTTGTCACACAGAAACAGTTTGCGGTTACAACACACATAAAGGTACTATATTGTAAAAAGGGTATAATCAGCCTTAATCTATACAATGCAGCTATATACAGGATAAAGACAAAGACACAATTACCAACACTTCGCTATGCGGTCTGGATCTTAGACTAATCAGCTGTCCATCAGGATTGCTGTGTGTTTCTTTAGGGTCAGGCAGGGAGGAAGGTAGCAAAGGAAAAGAGAAGGGATCCAGACTGCATGGCAATTTATAGGTGTACAATTACCTTTGAACATAAGCTGAATACTCAGAGGGGTTCCCTATTGGCCCTTTATTACTGAGTCACAATGGTTGTTGCTATTCATTTGTTAGTAAATGGTTGACGTCACTGGAGGTTGAACTTGTTAAAGAAATCCCTTTGTACTAACATTTGGCATGCAAATCTACAGGGGAGGTGTACAGTGATTTATACAGTATAGAATATAATTCTTGGCAGGTCTTCATAACTCAATAGTGATCCCTTCCATATTCATTCTGTTGATTTCATATTCCTGTTGAGACAGAGGGAAATCGGTAGATACTACTCATGACCCATTTATCTTATTCCTAATCCCAGATATCATATAACTGCTATTTAACATGTAACATTCACTGTATACCTTTAAAACACATAGCATTGTGCGTATCTCAGTCAGTTTAGGGTTAAATGGGATATAAGTTTATTGTAAGGAAAGGCTGCTGTCCCTCGGGGTAAGGTTTCCGACAATAATACTTAAAAGCTGGCTATGCGATTGAAACGCAAAACAGTATTTAAACAGTATTGCTGTACTAACTTTATGTGTTTATGTAATGTAAAAATGGCGCTTAACTGTTGTGAGCACAGAAGCATGGCTCGCCATTCACAATATGACGAGTTGTGGGGGCATGGGATGCGTGTGCATGTATAGCGAGCATGTACAATTGCGCGTGCGCAAGTGCGTGCGCAAATGTGGCGGGAGCCTGTGTTCGCATAAGATGGCCGTGGACGATCAAATCGTCCAATGGATGTCGTGTTGTGATTCGTGCGCAATTAAGCGATCGCAACCAATTTATACGGTTTCGACAATATATATATATATATATATATATATATATATAAAAATATAAAATGTATCTGGTATAGCTAGAAGTGATATGCTTGTACTTTAACACAATAATTGGAGATGGGTTTTGTGTCCCTATGGCCAAGTCCCTATATTATTTTACCCCCTGGACAAGATAGTCTGAGATATCTGCCTGGATTATACAGGTTTTTTTGAGTGCTTATCCCTGCTTCTTTATACCGAGATTATGTATTTATCTTGTTACATAGATAACAAGATAAGCGCCCATTGGTTAACACACATTGGTCACGTGCGCAGGGGTTTGCGTGCCGCGGGTGGAACGCATCGCTTTTCAGCACGCAGCAACCACGTTGTGTTATACAATGCCTATGATGCGACAAAAGTGACGTGCCATCAGTTGGCTAAATGAGTTGGAGATGTAGGTTATCGGTAAGTCACGTTTTTTTTAAACGTGAAGTTTGGCACTCTGGAAAAGAAACAGTATGCCAGAGTGCACTCCTACTTTAGTAGACGCAAATAGGTACAGTATCCTGTAGAAAGAAAGAAGCATCACTCCACATACTTTCAAATTAGTGTAAATATGTACCCTGAGGAAAAGATTCATAGAGGTCTTGAAATATCGGTAACTATTTAAACAAATTTGAACTATTTTAAAAGTCTGTGGAGTGCAGCTTTTTCCTTTCTACAGGATACCTATAGCTATATATAATATTAATATTTACCACCGAATTGTACCGTAATTCTCTCTCTAGTGATTGATGACGAATGATTTTAATTTTAGACTTTAGGACCCCCCTGTCTTAAGTGCCCCGGGCCCCTCAAAGCCTTAATCCAGCTCTGCTCCAGTCGTGGGTTTTCGTACAAGCTGGTCGGCGCCAGTTTTTATTGTGCAATATCAAAAACCAAAGAAACAAAACACAAAAAATAAACCCTAGCCAGGCTGGGCACTAACTAGACATCAAGTTCCCTCACTAACGGAACACTAAATAAATCTCCGTCCACAGGGCCTGATTCAGAGTCGCTCGTAAGCAGCCGCTCATTCGTTCCGAGCGATGTTCGCACATCTGCGCATGCGTATGGGTTTTAGTACGCATGCGCGAACCAGTCAGTGCGGTCAGAAATCGTGTGCTCGCAAAATAGCGAATGCCTGCTAATTTGAGTGACAGGATGAGGCGTTTGTGGGTGGTAACAGGGGAAGGTGCTTGAAAACGGGGAGTGGAGATCCGAACGCAGGCGTGCCAAATGGTCAAAACGGGCGTTTTAAGGGTGTGCATAATTAACAAAGTAGCGTCATCGACCACGTCAGTTGGGTGTCTTTTAGCCAGAACTGCTCGCATGATTGCGGTTGGAAAATGCAACCACAAGAATAGCGAGCAGTTCATTCGCCTTTTGATGTACTCGATTAATCTAATAAATAGCGGAGATGACGTATGATGCAAGCGGCCAGGGGGCATTTTTACAAAAAAACGTCCGCATGTTTTGTTCGCTCGTTCAGACCTAGAGGCGTCAACAGACCACAAAGAGCGAACGGTCAATTTAAATAGCCAGCGCCTTTTTCTGGACGAGCGAGCGCAAATAGCATCCGGCTCTGAATGAGGTCCACAGTACCTTCTGCTTTGTAGGCAGCAGTGTCTCAGAGCAAGCTAACCTGCAGGCCTGCTCTCCCAGGTATTAGACACTGAGCCCTAACTAGACCCAGCATTTATTAGCCACTTCCATGTGCAAGCCCTGATGAGCCTGCTACAAGGCTGAAAGGCCCAAGACCTGGAGTGGCCTAAGGATGGAGCCCTCCCTCTCCTCACATCCACACCCCAGGACCTATTCCGGCTTTTCACAGAAGCCGACATTTCTAGTCTGCTTTTCTAACAGACATTTCCTGGGGGTTTTAAAAGACATAAGACAGGAATAGAAGCCATTTCTCACTTCTCCAGTGCTTCTATCACAGTATATATATATATATATATATATATATATATATATATAACTTATTGATTGGGGGGGCCCCCACATTTGTTGCCCAGGGGACCCCACAGACCTTAATCTGGCCCTGATGCAAACTGTGTAAGTCTTCTAATGTTACAATAGCATTGATAGGGGCCAGTGATTAAAACTGCACAACCACATAGTAAACATTTATGAGCTATTTACCTAGAGTTCTGTTGATTTTATGACACAGAAAAAGCACATAAATAAAGATTACCATTTTCTAATGGTGTCAAAGATGTGTGAACAGGAGGATAAATCAGTGCTTGTGATTGGTTCTCATATTCCTAAAACCCAGCCATCAGTTATATTAGGAAGAAATCCTCAGCAAGGAGCAGTGCCATGGGTCTCACTAATAGGATCCCCCTGGTCGTCAGCTGGGGTGTAATACCAGGCACATGACCAAATGGCAGATCTTCCAAGATGTTCTAAAATCTAATACCTAGCAGATATATAGGGGGGGAATGTACTTAGCCATAGTACTTTACCACTGACTAATTGATTCCCTGGGCTAATTAAATTAGCCCTGAAGCCAGCACTTATCGGGAGCATGGCCTAATAGCGTGAGTCGTGGGCCCCCCTTAGAAAAAGAAAGAAACTATTTGCCGTTGAGTCATTGAGAAAAGGGGGCGCTGTGAGCTCCTCAGCCTGGAGCAAACCCCCCGCACAGGCAGAGAAGACTTCTGCTGTTGCTCAGTGGCAACAGTCTCCCTGGTCCCACTGCAGCTCAGTCCACCCCACTGTAACTCCACCCACATTTCCCACTGCTCTGCCCACCTATGCCCCTCCCCCAAGGGTTCCTTAACCTATTTTACTACAAATATAGCCATGGCCACATATATAATGAACGGGGATACATTTAATATCTCAACAAAATGGATGCTGGCGGTCAGAATGCCAGTAGTCAGAATGCCGGCGTCAGAATCCCGACACTTCTCAGAATCCCGGCGCTAAAGATAAGTAGCAGGGTTTGGGGGAGGGTTAGGGTGCAGGGAGGCTAGGTTTAGGCATTTGGGGGAGAGGTTAGGTTCAGGCATCAGGAACGGAGGGTTAGGGGTAGGGAGAGGGGGAGGGTTAGAATACTGGCCAAAAAGTGTTGGTGTTCTAACCCTGTTGGGATACCGCATTAAGATTCTGACCGGCCGATGAACCCATCCCAATGAACAGGGCTCTGTGTAGAAGCAATAAAATAGCAATGAAGAACTGATGTAGGTGTATGATAAGAGGGACATAAATGGTACTCTTTAATTCCCAGACTAATTAGTTAATAATTAAAGTTAATTATTCTGTAGTACAGAAACCATTTGTAAAAATGGGATCTTATCTAGCCACCCTAAAAATCATGGCACACCCATGTCATAGGTATCAATCAAAAGGACAAGAGCAACTGATGTAGACATAAATAAATGGTAACACTGTTAATAATTAGATAGGTAAACCTTGCACTAACAGCATATTGATGTGATATTATTTTCATTTCTGTCAGTTACTTGTAAATCACACCAGGTATATTATATTTTCCCTGTACAATTGTCTCTAATTACCCCTTTCCTAGCATCATTATTACAGCACATGACGCATCATAATAGAGCTTTGGCTCAGGGTGATGTCATAGACGTTAACAGTTTGAGTCTTTTGATAGGAAGTTTTCAAAGGAGAAAGACGGAAAATGAGTAGCTTGTGTATTAATACACTATTTCTACTATTATTATTTCTCAGGTCGTGCACAGGAGCCCCGATCATGAGAGCAAAAGGTAAGCAGACACCTCAGTTATTTTAACTAGACATATATACATCAGCAGATATCAGAACGCAAAGTATATAATACACAGCTTATCATACAATACAACAAACCTTACACAGTACTACAGTAATACACATAGGCCCATATTCAAGTAGTTGTGCTCCCATGCATTTCATCGTATTCAAATACCAAAGATGCAAAAACGGCACCCGGTAAAACTCAAACACGCGAAAAGTGCTGTCAGAAATAAGGAAATCAGCCTGATAATTAACATTGGGGATCACTATAGATGTCCCCGATTAGCCCTACTGAAAGTATTTGGGATACTTAAGTTGTGTCAAAAGTTGTGAAGAATAGCATTTAGCTGATTTTTTGGAGAAAATAAGTAGTCCTGTCAAATGTGGGGTACATGAAAATGGGTACAAGGATGGTTTAAAGTTGGTAAAGCGAAATTTTAAAACATGTAAAAAACGCACCCTCAACAAGCTCCTGCACTCAAAAAATCTCCTCACCCATACTTGAAAACCCCCCAAAAGTCTATTTCAAAAGTGTTTAAGTTTGTACCCCGAATTTGTACTTTTGCGCACCCATTTTCAAAGTCAATTTTTGGGGGGTCCCTCACTTTTTTATTTAGTTTTTTTTTGCGCAGTAATCCTTTGGGGTGCTGTCCCAAGGTGCAGGATGGTTTCTGCACCTTTGCACCACAAGACCGCAATTCGGCACTTTTTTTCCGCCTGCTATTCTGCTAATCTTTTTCGCCTATTACATTACATTATATTGCATTTGCGAAAACAAGTTGGAATTAAATATGGCGAAAAAGATTCCACCTGGCGAAATGACGTCATCCGCGATACTTTTCCACGGATTTGGACTTTTCGCGGCTAATTAAATACGGGCCTAAGTGGGTGTTATCATATTATGTTATGTGAGGATGGATTTGGGTGAAGTGTTTGGTTTTCAGGTGCAGACTCACCTGTATCCAGGGGTTAGTTATATGGTGATAATAAATAAAGGGTCAACTTTAGACTGATATTGCAGGACTACATATTCTATTTACATACAGCTGTGGTTAAAATGATATATGACATGTATAGCAGAAAAAAAAAATAATTACACAAGGGATTGGTATATTTATTACATTTTTAAATAGGCACTACTGACGAGAGCCATTGCAGGGCACATCCACACCTAACAATGCCACCTGCATGTGTGATGTCATGATATGATGGTGCCATCCCCAGCCTTATGCCCACAGACCTGCCATTGACACCAGGATGGAAGGTAGACCCATTGTGGTCTTTAGCACTTACATAGGTGCCGGCAGTTTAAAATAATTTCCCAGGGTACTTTGCTACATCTAAGCACATCATGTCTCTGCTGCCCTTGGAGCACTACAAATACCATCATGTCATGTTTACTAAATACTAAAATTAAATACTGTTCTTTGATATATATTGAATTACTCGCTAAAGTACCTGGTGTTGCACAGGTTTAAATCTTCAAGTTTATTAAGTTAGGCATCCCAGACTAAATGCCACCCCTCTGTGATTATCCAAATCCATTCAGTGGAAGGCTCAAAACAGGCTCCCTGGGTCAAAGTTCTGCCCAGCATACACTAACGGGGGTCCAGCCAGGACCTAATCTTCAAGTTATTAAGTTAGGTATCCCAGACCAATGGCCACCCCTATGTGAAGTTTTGACATTCCTGGGGACATAGGGCCTGATTCAGCCCCGCTCGCGAAGCGGGTCGATGTTTCCCAAATGCGCATGCGAACGACGGAAGCGCCTCCGTCGTGCGCATGCGCGAGACCCGAATAACGACGGGGTAGCCGTCGTTATGGGTCTCGCACCAAAGGGGGCGTGCTGTCGATGGTGATTGACAACACGCCCCCTTTGGTGGGCGTGCCGGGGGCGTGTCTGCCCTGATGGAGGCGTTCCCATGGGAACGCCTACCGTCTGGGTCCGGCCCCACTGACATCACTAGTGATGTCAGTGGGAGTGATTTTGGCTCTGATAGAGCCAAAATCACTCCAGGGCTTGCGGCAGACGAGACCCTACCACAGGGGTCTCGTCGCAAGCCCGATGGTCGCGATGGTCTTGACCATCGCGACCATCATCATGGACGCTCGCATAAGCTGTAGGTGGTAACCCACAGCTATGCGAGTGTCCACGAGGCCGCATCGCAAAAAAAAAAAAAAAACACCCTGATTCAGAGCGGGCGCTCGTTCAGAGCGTCCGGCTCTGAATCAGGCCCATAGGTACCAAGGGATAACTCACTAAAACCTGGGACTGTCCCTGGAAATTAGAGACAGCTGACAATGGTGCACTTGGGCTGGTTATGTTTAGTAGAGAGAATGGTTAGGGTCTGGTTTTCTGCCCCAGAGGAAGGGGAGGATCCCATAAAACATTGTGCACTACATTTCCTTCTCCTGTCATTGTCTAATAAACCAGCCCTTGTGATCATATAAGATGCTTCATTCCAGCCTCTGGTGTGTAGCCTCAGTCACATAAATGTTCCAAGGTCTGGTTACCATCAATAGCTAGCTGGCCCTGGCATTTAGTCCAGAGAGTATATAGAAATTAGGAAGGTGTGCCATGTTGTCTTATTTTACTTCTAACATATATACTCATGTTACACTGGTCTGCTGTTTTTTATAATTGTTCTAAATAAACGATTGATATGTGTAATATGGCTGCAAATTACATGAAGTTTATTCTCTTCACTTGTTTCTTTCTGCATAGAAATGAATAAGATCTATACCATGGAGCTCACCGTACTGGTTGTGGATCCAATTCTCCTGATAATTGTTGTGGCTATTATGGCCTATGCCATTTGCTACTGGTAAGTTACTAATATCATGTACAGAGTGTTAGATTTACCTAGCCTATGGGTGTATTATTACTATATTATCATTACACAATACAACAATGTGATCTAGTTGGTGCATATGTCTCCAGGCTTTTCCAGGGGCAGATTTAGTACTAGGTGCACTAGGCTGGTGCTGACAGATTCGTTCCTGGCCCTAATGCCTAATGCCCCATCCCTTTAGCTTCAGTGTTACCACCCCTGTCCCTGCATCTTCAGTGTTACCTCCCCTGTCCCTGTATCCTCAGTGTTACCACCCCTGTCCCTGTATCCTCAGTGTTACCACCCCTGTCCCTGCATCTTCAGTGTTACCACCCCTGTCCCTGTATCTTCAGTGTTACCACCCCTGTCCCCGTATCTTCAGTGTTACCACCCCTGTCCCAGTATCTTCAGTGTTACCTCCCCTGTCCCCGCATCTTCAGTGTTACCACCCCTGTCCCTGCATCTTCAGTGTTACCACCCCTGTCCCCGTATCTTCAGTGTTACCACCCCTGTCCCAGTATCTTCAGTGTTACCTCCCCTGTCCCCGCATCTTCAGTGTTACCACCCCTGTCCCCGCATCTTCAGTGTTACCACCCCTGTCCTTGTATCTTCAGTGTTACCACCCCTGTCCCTGCATCTACAGTGTTACCTCCCCTGTCCCCGCATCTTCAGTGTTACCACCCCTGTTCCCATATCTTCAGTGTTACCACCCCTGTCCCTGCATCTACAGTGTTACCACCCCTGTCCCTGTATCTACATTGTTACCACCCCTGTCCCTGTATCTTCAGTGTTGCCACCCCTGTCCCTGTATCTACATTGTTACCGCCCCTGTCCCTGCATCTTCAGTGTTACCCCCCTGTCCCTGCATCTTTAGTGTTATCCCCCCTGTCCCTGCAGCTTCAGTGTTACCATCCCTGTCCCTGCATCTTCAGTGTTACCACCCCTGTCCCTGCATCTTCAGTGTTACCTCCCCTGTCCCTGCATCTTCAGTGTTACCATCCCTGTCCCTTCATCTTCAGTGTTACCACCAGGGGCTGGCTGGCAACTTTTAGCCTGGGGGGCAAATGCATGCAGGCGTCCCTGGTAGAGGAGTAGCGTGTAGCCAGGGTGCCCGAAGAATGTGCGTGCTACGGCGCCGCCCCCCCTCAAGTGTTTCAGGGAGGAGGCGGGTCCATATGGGATTAATGTAAGGTAAAAATAAAGATATGGGGCAGCCCCCTGTCGTAGTGCCCATATGCAGTGCCCCCGTTTGCCACAGGAGAGAACACCCTTATGCAGGCCTCCAGTAGTGATCCCCCCTATGCAGTGCCCCTTGTGCCCCCAGTAGTAAGCCCCTTATATAGTGCCCCCAGTAGTGGTCCCCCCTGTGCAGTGCCCCTTGTGCCCCCAGTAGTAAGCCCCTTATATAGTGCCCCCAATAGTGGTACCCCTATGCAGTGCCCCCAGTAGCAGTCCACCCCCAATAGTGGTAACCCTTATGCAATGCCCCTTAAATAGTGGCCCCAGTTGTAGTCTCCCCCCTATGCAGTACCCCCAGTATTGCCCTTTATATAGAGCCCCCAGCAGTGGTCCCTCGATGCAGTGCCCCCAGTGGTAGTCCCCTCCCCCTATGTAGTGCCCCTAGTAGTAGTCCCCTCCCCCCTATGCAGTGCCCCTAGTAGTAGTCCCCTCCCCTTGTAGTGCCCCTAGTAGTAGTCCCCCCCTTGTAATGCCCCCACTAGTAGTAGTACCCCCTTGTAGTGCACCCAGTAGTAGCCCCCCCTTGTAATGCCCCCAGTAGTAGTAGTCCCCCCCTTGTAGTGCCCCCAGTAGTAGTAGTCCCCCCCTTTGTAGTGCCCCCAGTAGTAGTAGTCCCCCCCTTTGTAGTGCCCCCAGTAGTAGTAGACCCCCCCTTTGTAGTTCCCCCAGTAGTAGTAGTCCCCCCCTTGTAGTGCCCCCAGTAGTGGTAGTTCCCTCCCCCTTGTAGTGCCCCAGTAGTAATCCACCCCCCTGGTAGTGCCCCCATAGTAATCCCCCCTGGTAGTGCTCCCATACTAATCCACCCCCTGGTAGTGCCCCCATACTAATCCACCCCCTGGTAGTGCCCCCATATTAATCCACCCCCTGGTAGTGCGCCCAGTAGTAAGAGACTTAATAAAAAAATAAAAAAAACACTTACCTGAAACTCCCGCTCCTGGTTCCGACGCTTCTACCGGCTCCTCCGGCTGCTTTGCATTATGGGAGAGACGTCGTCATGACGATGTCTCTCCCATTACCCACTGCGGGAGCCGGAAGATGGCTCCTGCAGTGGGAGCAGCAGCAGCCGATGATAGTCTGACAGTGTCTTCAGTGTTACCACCCCTGTCCCTGCTTCCTCAGTGTTACCACCCCTGTCCCTGTATCCTCAGTGTTACCACCCCTGTCCCTCTATCTTCAGTGTTACCACCCCTGTCCCTGTATCTTCAGTGTTACCACCCCTGTCCCTCTATCTTCAGTGTTACCACCCCTGTCCCTCTATCTTCAGTGTTACCACCCCTGTCCCTGCATCTTCAGTGATACCTCCCCTGTCCCTGCATCTTCAGTGTTACCACCCCTGTCCCTGCATCTTCAGTGTTACCTCCCCTGTCCCTGTATCTTCAGTGTTACCACCCCTGTCCCTGCATCTTCAGTGTTACCACCCCTGTCCCTGCATCTTCAGTGTTACCACCCCTGTCCCTGTATCCTCAGTGTTACCACCCCTGTCCCTGTATCCTCAGTGTTACCACCCCTGTCCCTGTATCTTCACTGTTACTGCCCCTGTCCCTGTATCCTCAGTGTTACCACCCCTGTCCCTGCATCTTCAGTGTTACCACCCCTGTCCCTGTATCCTCAGTATTACCTCCCCTGTCCCTCTATCTTCAGTGTTACCACCTCTGTCCCTCTATCTTCAGTGTTACCACCCCTGTCCCTGTATCTTCAGTGTTACCACCCCTGTCCCTGTATCCTCAGTGTTACCACTCCTGTCCCTGTATCCTCAGAAAATAAATAGAATCTGACCAGGTGTTGAGTTAATTCCCTCTGCTCTTCTGTGGACTCTGCCTCCCTCATTACTAACCATTACTACTATTCAACCACAATATGGGCGGGATGTACTAAGAATCACATCCACAATGTGGTACATCCTGCCTCTTATCGGGTACATAATACCGCAGTTGATTACTGCAGTATGTACCTAGAAATGTGAATAAAATCACAAAGTACAGCTCTCCCTATAAGAGCTGTCCTCTGCAATGTCCTCGGATAAAGGAACTTCTGAGTTTAACACCCAGTTCCTGTGGCGTCCTATGTATCCTCAGAAGGGCGCGCGCTGCGAGAGGAGATGGGAGGAATCCGATCGGATTCCTCTCAGGGGGACATCTCGATAAAAGCCCATTGGGTGACGCCACCTGAAGATGGCGTTACCCACCAGGACAAATCATTGCTTAGTACATATGGGAAATGCGGTAATAACGCCCGAAAACTGTATTTTCAGAAGGTTTTAATGCATTTTTCTGTTTAGTACATCCCGCCCTATAAATGATGTTTCCACATTTAACAGTGAGCATACCTCCCAACATTGAGCAGGGCTGTAGAGAGCTGGCCCAGGCCGTTACATTAGAAAGGTGTGGCCTAATCACGGGAGACATGGCCCCTCAGCCAGGGTCTAATCCAGGGGGGGCATGATCAGTTTGATCGCTTCCCCCAATCCCCACACAGGCAGTGGAGAGGAGAAAGCTGCTGCTGCTCAGCGGCAACAGTCTCCTCTGTCACACTGCAGCCCAGCACACAGTAGTATGGGTCAGGCTGCTGGCAGGTAAGAGGGATGGGGAAGCGGTGATGGAATTAGGCCCTCGCTGGTAGTATCCGCTGCCCCCCTCTCTGTGCCACTGACATCGAGAATGAAATGCAGCCACTATTGGACCAGCCTGTACTAAAAGACCCAGAAAATGTGCTGCTTGTGTTATAGTCATGTCTGTGTTACTGTGCTATACTGCAGAGCTATAGCTAGCCTTTTTGGTGCCCTGTGCCAGAGAGAGCATTGGCATCCCCCTCCCATTTTTTAAATAGGGACATAAGATAGTGCACCTGAAAAAGGGCCATGGCGTCATGGGGAAGGACCAGGGAAGAGATAGGGGAGGCCAGGAGATGCTGGGGATAACAGTAGAGGAAGCTACAAGTGAGAATGATAAGCAGGAATATTGACAGGCCCAAACAGCGCCCCCTGCCCTATGGTGCCCTGTGCCATGGCACTGGTCGCACTACCCTGGTTACGGCCCTGCTGTACTGTAATATGCTGCTCTATGATATAATGTGCCGCTATACGTTGCTCTTTATAACCCTTACTTTCTTTCTATGTGATGTTACTGAACGTTCTTTTCTTATTTTTTTACTTTTAGCAAAAAGCAGACATCAAAAATAAAAGAAGATCTTACCCTGGAATCAATAGTTGTCATCAACCCAGGTAACATTAACTAGATAATGACATAATATAGATACGTCCTTAGTTATCTTTGCTGTTAGTACAAATTACATTCCATGCAGTGGCATGAGACATTTTTGCAAAAGCTATACAGGAGCTCATGGCAGATGGCGCTGCTGCTGGACTGGACTGCGCACGTGTATGTTTTGCAAAAGTAATACAGACTGTCAGATGGCAGAAGATTATTTACAAGTATTTTACAGAAATGAGAAGTGCTTTCCTCACAAAGTTATTCTCCCCATACATTAGAAAATCATCTGGCTCCTAGCAAAATGTAAATGAATTGCTGGACAACAGGAACTTAATAGCCAAACTCCACTGCCTTGATGTAATATTCATAGTACCGTATATTCGCAGGGCATATTCCTGCTTCTCTCAATCATTTGAATGTCAATAATATTTGGCCTTTGGATGTGCTGTATTGCAAGACACCATCTGGAATTATGTGGTTAGGAGAGATGTGCTTGTGCGTCTTTTACGCATAAATTATTTTTGATTCCTGTTCATGTTGTTGCACTACAAAGATGCTAAAACAAAGGGCCAAGAATAACTGAATTTTGGTCACTCGTGGATACTGCAAATGAATCCCAACTCTCTGATTGGTCAGAGCATAGGATCTGCTGCACTTTGAGAAATCAGAGTGATCCTATTCATTCCTATGAGTCTCACTGGAAGTGATTTCACATTACCATTGTGCTCCCATAGGGAGTAGTGCATAGTTTTATATGTTGACATTGATTGTAGGCCACAAAATCCCTATTGTATACCAATGCTGTTATGACATACTACTGTACAATATACAGTACTGTATAAAACATAATATCACATAAATGGTCTAGTGGGTACAGCAAATGTGTCATATTGTGTCAGCAATTTATATTCATGTTATCAGTCTTCTAATTTGGCAACAATGGTGCAAGAGAAAGTGGAACAGTATACTGTGGTTATTGTAATATGAATATACTAAACTGTAGGTCAACAGATTTGTGAAGAAGGTGTCACTACGATAAATAATAATAATCTAAAAATAACTTCTATTTCTTATGCTAACACAGACCAAGTACATGAGTCTAGCCAGGAGGAGGTGTCTAGCCATGAGGAGGTGTCTTCCCAGGTTGATGTGTCCGCCCTGGAGGAAGTGCCTGCCAAAGAGGAGTTGTCTACCCAGATGGCGGTGCCTGCCCTTCAGGAAGTGTCTGCCCAGGAGGAGGTGTCTACCCAGATGGAGGTGCCTGTCCAGGAGGAGATGCCTGCTCAGGAGGAAGAGTCAGCCCAAGAGAAGGTGCCAGTCCAGGAGAAGGGGAAGGAAGAGGTTCCAGAGGAGCCGGATATGGTGCAGGCAGCAGGTACAGTAATTACCACATAGTTTTGTCTAAATAGTGATTTTTAATGTAACGGTGATTGTATTCATTAAAGGTCTCATGTACTGTATAATGCATGCTGTTGTGAATACACTAAATTTCTACCACACTAGCCATAGCAACACTATCAGGGGTATTCAATATGGGAGCGAAAAGTCTGTGCTGGACTTTTCGCTCCACATCGGAGCTTTTCCTGGGATAAAGTATCGGGCGCGCGCCCACTTTATCCGCGTATTCAATTAAAAAGCTACGAAAAAGGGAGCCGGCGAAATAGGATCAGCAAAAAAAAACGGGATTTACCTGGAAAAAATTGTAGGACCCCCCTAAAGCTGTAAAAACATGGGGGATTACTATGGGTACCCCCGTTTTAGCCTGCAAATGAAAGTCGGGGTTTTAAATAGCCGTGGCAGGTGTTTTTTTCCCGACATTGAAGAAGTGATGCAGAAGAGCACTTAGGTTATTTTTTTCGTTTTTTTAAGTGGTCCCATCAAATTTGGGGTACATGAAAATGGGTACTAGCATATTTGTTTTTTTTTTAATTCTGCAAAAATGCACCTGCCGCTAATAGCCTATTCTAGAAAACACCTTCCGCATACTTGCAGAATACCCCTGAACCTATTTCCCTATTTTTAACATTTTTTTTCCCTTTTTTATTATTTTCACCCCAATTTTTAAATTAATTTTTTGGGGTGTCCCTATTTTTTTAAATCTTTTTTTGACACAGTTATTTTTAAAATGTCATTCCCAGGGGTGCAGGCTATTTTTTTTTAAGCCTGCACCCCTAAACCCCAATTCTGCACTTTTTTTCGCCACCTATTCAGTGGTGAAAAGTTATCCCCATTTTTTTTCAAAGACTTTTCGAACCTGCGGAAAGTCTTTGAAATTGAATACGGGGATAATTGAAATCGGCGAAAATTACGTCATCAGCGATAATTTATCGCCAATTCCGAAATTTTCACTCCAAATTGAATACCCCTGTATATTGTATGAATACAGTACTGTACCTACATGTATATTGTATGAATACAGTATTGTACCTACATGTATATTGTATGAATACAGTACTGTACCTACATGTATATTGTATGCATGTAGAATGGAACCAACTTTTGCTATATTTAGCATGGATCCATTTCTTTTCACAGTTTTAAAACTTGTTGCATATGATAAAACGATAAGTATTTTCAATGTGTACATTAAAGGAAGACCTGACTGGAGGGGGAGTCAGACAGGGAGGAGGTAGGGGTGACCAGGAGATGCCAGGCATCAAAGAAGAGGAAGCTACAAGTGAGAATGGTTATAGACAGAAAATTGACAGACAGAGCTGAACCCCCTGCCCTGCTGTGCCCTGTGCCATGGCACGTCACACCACCCTAGTTACAGCCCTGCGCACAGGCTTTCACCTTCTTGCTATATGAAGTCACCCATTGTTTGAATCTTACATTATGCTAATTCACTCACTTAACTACTAACTAGAAATAACCACACTGACACCTATGTCGAATTAAAGAGGACACAGCCAACATTTATTGATCAATTTGTAATTAGAAAGATGGTGGCAGTAAAAAGCAGTGCTCCAAGGCCACACCCTGACAATTATATGTGACTAAATAAATAAAAAGGCAGATCCCCGCCCGGCGCAAACTGACCTGAGGTAGGACCATTCACCCTTAATTGGCATAGTATTGGCCCCTCCCTAAGATGATGGCCCAGTCCTCCCCTAAGGTAAATGACCACTGGCCGTTATCACAAGGCAAATGCTACCCAGGCACTCTTACGCAATAATAGGCCGCCCAGGAGCACTGTTTCCCGCCAGGCTGCACCTCCACCTGTTAGAAGGAAATTGAAAATTGCACAATCCAACAACATTTCAAGAATTTAATACAAGACAGCTTAGATGGGTGGGTGGGGTTCAAAAACTGGAAAAGAGGAAGATTTCTCCTCTTCCAGACTATTTATAATGAATAGTAGGGGTCTTGCCCCTTATTACTGCAATAGGCTACAATTTTGATGGGCACATTCCTGGCTACGCCCCCTCCTTTCCTTTAACCCCTGGTGAGCTAGCAATATTCCATCACTAAACAGTAAACAGGGTGCTTATTTTTCCTCAAACTTATTCTAGTATTCGGATCTATTAAGTGGATAATGTACTGTACATTTCTGTGCTAACACCTTATTTTTGCTTTTCACAGCTCAGTCACACCATGAGGAGGAGAAACTGAGGGAGGAGAAGGTATATGAGGTGGACCAGGAGCAGGAACATCGAGATCAAGGCTCACTGTATTATGATCTGGAAGAAATTGCAAGGGACGATATGATCCTGGCCTATACATTTGCCATTCGACAACAAATCTCCACCATGCAGAATTCTTTGGAAAATATTGAACAATATCTTGCATGGAGAGATAATCCCAGCCAGAAATAAAAACATTTTTTGGCAATATACCAAACAAAACTGTACTAATCATTTAATAAAAATACCAAATAAAACAGTAAAAATACAATTACAAATATAGATATAAAAACACTCCTAAAAAAGATACCTTGTTAGCTGACAGACTATTAATGACTACTAGATCTATGTCACCCTCCAAACATTAGATTGCATTCAAATATCTTTAATGTACATATTATAAGAACATCAACAGAGGGTTAAAAACCACATCGAAACCAGCAGATACATTATGTAGCTTGAATAAAGGATGTTAGTCTGTTTCCTCTTGATTAGACTAATAAGCGAGCTAAGAGGTTGGTCAGCTGTTTAAGAAGAATGTCACTGCCCGTCTGTAGGAATCGGACGGAGCTCAACGTGTAACACTCACGGAGCTTACTTTCTCCTTGTAGTTATACTCCCATGTGTGGCTCTCCGATCTGACAGGAGCGTTCGTATGGAGACCAGCTTGTAGCATGTAAGGAGACCCGGCCGGCGGTAAGCAGTCACAAGTATTCTCTATCTCATGAGAGCCATTTCCAAATCCCTGTGCCGGGACGGTGTCACTAACCACAGGGTGGAAAGTGGTTATCACTGAACCAGTGTTATGGCATATTTTCAACAGGCTAGTTGATAACTTATTACAGCTTGACTAATGGGAATCCGATGTGTGGCTATTTAGTAACTAACACCATACAAAGAGACATTTGAGGTGTGTACAATCAAGCCATACAAATATCGGCAATACTCTCATTTTCTATCCGGAGGACAGAGACTTTTATTTGGAATTTAAGTAACCGATGGTTACACATTGCATATCAACATAGGAAACACCTTCTGCAGGAGTTGTTCTCCTATATACAGATATGAGCCATTATTGACATCCATTACCAGCTTGTATTTTATGTATATTTTATTTGTGCATTTGCGTGTATTTATAGTTAATATAATTTTATTGCTTTTTCATTTGTGTTACATAATAAATTGTCAAAATTTTTATGTCAAGCGCTCTTTTGTCTGGTTGAATATAAAAAAACAGCTGGCCTATTAAGGCACACATTTTGAGTATTCTCTATCCAGGCTTTTTTGTAAATATACAACTGCGAAGACTCCAATGAAATCTCTCAAGATGTCATTAATGAAGTCCTGGAAGACGGCTGGGGCATTGGACAACCCGAGCGGCATGACCAGATACTCAAAATGTCCCGAGTGAGTGTTGAATGCCGTCTTCCAATCATCACCTTCACGGATACGGATGAGATTATAAACTCCACGTAAATCAATCTTAGAGAATATTGATGCCTCCCGTAGTTGGTCAAACAAAACAGAGATTAATGCCAGTGGGTAGGCATTCTTTACGGTGATCTTGTTTAGACCACGGAAGTCTATGCAAGGCCGAAGGGATCCATCCTTTTTTTGGACAAAGAAAAAACGGTGCCTACCGGGGACTTGGATAGTCATATGAACCCAGGAGGTCTTTAATCTGATCCGACAGACCCAAACGGAATTGGCTTTGAAGAGTGGGGTCATTCCACTCAGAGTCCACGGCCCATTTCCAGAACTCTGTGCAGTAATCCTCCACCTCCCGGATCTCCTGTCTCAGAGACCGAAGGCTAGCTTCTGCCAGAGCTGCCTTATCTGGGTCCTCGTATAATAGTCCGAGAGCAGTGAAAAAGGAGTCTACGCTCTGAAGGACTATAGAAGTGAAGGGCAGACTGAATGCCCAAGTCTGTGGATCCCCCTGCAGGAGGGAAATAATTATCCCAACTCGCTGGACCTCGGAACCTGACAATTGAGGCCTGAGTTTGAAATAAGGCTTGCAGCTTTCCTTAAAATTCATAAAGTTCATGCGATTCCCCGAAAAAAGCGGTCAGTCAGATTTAATTTGGGCTCAAGAATCGTGATACTACGGGATCCAATCCGTGTCTGCTCAACTTGGTGTCACAAATCACCACGCTGACAATGCTGTGTGGGGTGAATGTCAGACAAGCATTCGCTGAAGTCTCCTCCTTCCTCCTGTTAGGATCTGTGGTGGCAGCATATTGTTTGCAGTTCCAGTCTTGATTGCTGCTGAGGCTCTGCACTAATTACTACTTGCTGTGTGCAGTAGCAGGTGCACACATTGATTTTCCTGTCTGTGCAAAGCCCAGGTGCACAGTAGTCTGTGATCAAGGGAGACTTCCTCTGATTGGGCTCTGTCTCTGTTAAATTCCAGCCAGCCCTGCACTCCATGCCGGTGATAGAAGTGCAGTGTTTCCGGTTTTGGCTATGTCTCCTGTCCATCAGTTGAGCTGCAGTGTTCCTGTCTCTCTTATTGTTCCAGTAGTGATATATTACCTGTGCCGTTTTGTTCAATCCTGGCGGCATGATCCGCATTCCACCTGCTGTGTGCTGCTCGAGTCATCCAGGCAGCACGGCGTGCACCTCTGCCCTCAGCTGAGCGTATCATCCCAGCGGTTCAGAGTGCACTCCCAGGCGAATGCTAGCATCCTGCGGCCTGTGTCAACCCGGCAACATTAGCCGCACTTTAGCATCCAAAGTGCGCCAACTCAGCATACCAACACCAGTGTCAACCTGGCGACATTGGCCACACTTTAGGATCCAAAGGGTGCCAATCCAGTATATCCATGCCAGTGTCAACCCAGCAACATTGGCCGCAATCCAGCGTCTTATTTGTGCAACCCAGCATACCTCCGCCAGTGTCAACCCGGCGACACTGGTTACACCTCCACATCTTTGTGCACATCCTGTCAGAGACTCATCAGCCCAAAGGCTGCACCTCAGCTTCGGCCCTCGGGCCGCAGCTCACCAAGGCCAACCAGCCCTCAAGGCTGCTTCCACAGCTTAAAGGCTGAACCCCATCTTCGGCCCTCGGGCCGCAACTCACCAAGGCTGACGAGCTCTCAAGGTTGCTTCCACAGCCCAAAGGCTGCACCTCATCTTCGGCCCTCAGGCCGCAACTCACCAAAGCCAACCAGCCCTTAAGGCTGCTTCCTCAGCCCAAAGGCTGCATCTCATCTACACCCACTGGCAACAGCCAGCCAGATTACCCCAGCTCTCAAAGCTGAAGCATGGCCGCATCTAGCCAAGAATTACCCGCCCTCATGGCGGTCATCAAACTTACCCTCTAAATCACACCCGTGGCATAACACTTGGATGGAAAGTTCTTGTATCTTCTGGGTTAGTGCCTGTATCTGGATTGCCAGAATTTGCACTGGATTCTGACCAGTTTCCATGGCTAACCTCAATTTTATGGCCAGTGATAATGTTAGAAATGGATGGTGGTATGGTCAGATATGATGCCAGGCTTGAGGGTGGATTTTGCATGGACTAATTGTGGCCACGAGGCTTGCGGAGGTGGTACAGTGTTTTGGGCTTTTCAGGCAGCCTTGGGGGCTGGCAAGCTTTGGCTCGTTTTGGACAGAGGCCTGGAGGAGAGATGCAGCCTGTGGGCTGTAGGAGCAGCCTTGAGGGCTGGTTGTGGCCTTTATAGTTTTGGCCAAGGGACTGGTGATGTAAAGCAGCCTTTCAGCTGTTGGAGCAGCCTTGGGGGGCTGATTGTGGCCTTTACAGTCGTGGCCTTTGAGCTGTTACAGTAGCCTGTTACAGTAGCCTTGAGGGCTGATAGTGACCTGGGGCCCCAGGACCGTTGCAGCCTTTGGGGTGATGAGACTCAGGTGAGGTATGCAACAAGAATGTGGGGCTGCTACCAGTGACAGCAAGATGACACTGGCGATGGTGTGCTTAATAGCGCACCTGGATGCAGCGTCGCTTCCAGTGCCTTCGGGATGACACTGGCGATGGTGTGCTGATTTGCGCACCTGGAATGCAGAGTTGCTACCAGTGGCACCGGGATGACACTGGCGATGGAGTGCTAGATTGCACACCTGGAATGCAGAGCTGTTACCAGCGCTGCCGGGATGTTACCAGCACTGCTGGGATGGCGGCAGTGTGCTAGATTGCGCAACCTTGAACGCAGAGTAGCTACCAGTGCCGTCGGGATGACACTGGCGACAGTGTGCTAGATTGCGCAGCTGGAACGCAGAGTTGCTACAAGTGCCACTGGGATGACACTGGCGACGGTGTGCTAAGTTGCACACCTGGAACATAGAGCTGCTACCAGTGCCGCTGGGATGACACTGGCGCTGGATGGTGACAGATGCTTCTGAGGAAGGAAGCGCTCCGTGCTGCCCAGATGCTACAAGCAGCTAGACTGACTCAGGAGCTCGACTGACAAGCAGGAGACTGGAAACCGAAAGTACGAAAAAAACTCTATAACCGGCAAGGAGTGAAGGGCAGGCTGGAATTTAACAGAAACATGGCCCAACCAGAGCAAGGCTCCATAATGACAGATTATTGAGCACCTGGGCTGTGTTCAGACCAGGGAATCAATCAGTGTGCACCTGATGCTGCACACAGACAGGCAGTAATTAATGCTGTGCCTCAGGCTGGAAACTGCAGATCCTAACACCAATAAGCTTCTCGTTTACAAAGGATATTGTATCTGTCTCCTCCCCTCTTAGTGGACTTCAAATGGTCAATTGCTTTAACTGAGATTTTATTTTTGACAGTTACCAACATTCTTTCTAAGGTGTATGTGATTTCAGTTTTGTCAGCATGTTTCTCCCATGCTCCATAAATGTAATATGTAGTGGTCTAGTGGTGCGGCCCACATACTGAAGGCCGCATCCAGACTCCACCACATATACAACAAAGGATGACCTACGATTGCAAAAGTCTCTTATTGTAAAACATTCATTTGAAACAAACAACCTAAATTCATATGTCCTCCTATCTGTATATGCACATGTAATACATTGGTTCTTTCCAAATCTATAAAACCCCTGTGGTTTTGGGGGTAACCAATTAAGAGAACTTTCCTGTTTTGTATCCGGCCTTCTGAAATGGCTAGGGGCTACTTTTATTTTAAGATTATCTGATTTCCTAAAAATCACATATTTTTTCCTGGTATAATCAAGGAACCAATATGTGTATCCAATTTCAATAATGGAAGTTTTTCTTAATTATCTTTTTATTGAGCATACAAGTTACAGGTAGAAACAAATGCCAAGGTTCTATCTGTATTTTCTTCCCTCTCTTTATTTTCCCCCATTAAAGAATCTCTGTTCAACATAGCTACCTCTCCATATGCCCTCTCCATATGCCCTGTGTGCTGGGTAGCCCTGTTCCTGGAAAGAGGAATACAGAGCTGCAGCTTGCTTTTCAAAATCTTCTGGTACAGAATAGTTCCTTTTAATTTGGAGGAATTGACCTTTTGGGCATATTCTCTCTCCAAACTTTCAGGTGGTTGCTTTTATAATTAGGGTATCTGTTTTGGTCTACTTTCTTAATATACTTCTGGGTAATTATATTAGAATCCTTCCCCACTGATAGCACCATATCTAAATGGGCTGGGTATGAAATCTCGGCTGTCGGTATGCCGCTGGTCAGAATACTGACAGCGGTATCACGACAGCCAGAATCCCGACACCCATAGAGAACAGCGGTGAGTATTTTTCTAACCCCTACCCTAACCCCTACTTTAACTCTAACCCTCCCTCCTTGGTGCCTAAACCTAACCTCCCCCTCCCTGCACCCTAATCCTAACATTCCCACCCCGGTGCCTAACTCTACTCTCCCCCTAATGCCTAACCCTAACCCCGCTACCTAACTCTAACCTCCCCCTAACACCCCGATACTTACCTTCGGGATGCCGGTGGTCGAGATACTGGTGCCAGTATCCTGACCTGTCGGGATTTTTGGCGCTAGATGATCTTGCCCAGACTCACACGACAATACTGTACAGATGTTAGCTTAAAAATTTCACAGCTGTGGATGAAACGCGTAGCTGCTCTCCTCCACATGATGGATCTAGTCATGATGCAGCTTTACCGAATGACAGGAATTTTGGCTGCACTAGAGCCTTACAGTGCTGACCAGCGTGACCACAACCGGCTCTTTAATTACCCTGATTTGAAGAAACACCAGGGTCTAGCTAATGTATGTGGAAGTGACCAGGCACCTGGCTATTGAGATCAATTAGCCGGTGGCATGTGGAGTGATACTGGGCTACAATTCAGTTATCCCCTATATGTGTTGTGTGTCTGTGCGTCTACAAATAGGCTAAGATAAATTTGCGTGAAGATCTGTTTATTGGTTACATACACAGGAAGGCCGAAGGGCTGAAACACGTTGGGACACTGAGCACACTCCAGACGGCAACACCACACCTCCAACTGACCATCACCACCCGTGTCACGTGACCGGAGCCACCAGGTGCTAACTCGGAAGTGGGAGACCGCTGCAGTGCACGCAGCAGTCCTACTCTGAAAACACAAATCCAGCACCGGGAAGAAAAGAGAAGAGTCCCCGTGACGCAGCCCCTCAGAAGGCGACCCCGCGACACTCTGATCCGACCAGCAGGCACCCCATTAAGAGTTGTTGGCCAATGGTCCAGCCAGGTCAGGCGACGCCGTTAGTTGCACCTCACGCAAGGGAAGCCAACAAATCCCGAGGTTTAAGCAAAACCCCACTGAAAGGCATCAATGAACTGAAGGTTCATTGATGCCTGAACTGAAGGTTGAAGTAACAAGTGTTGTCATTCCCCCCCCACACACACACACACACACACTTTTTTTGACTATTTTTTCACCCAAAACTATACTTGTTTCTCCAAATTCCAGCACCATATGGATATGTAACCCAAATAAGCAAGGCGGGATGCCTAGACTAGACACCTGGTAACACACCACTAAGACAGTGAACTACCCCTACAGGTGTTTACATACCACAGTCCACAAGGCCCACAGATATAGGTCTCATCCTGATTATCTAAATTTGTTATATATACTGTAATTGATGTGTTTATCTGATAGTATAACTCATCAATACTAGTAACTTTGTCATACCTTGTTTTATATATATTTGTTTTACCTAGAAACTCTGTCATACATTGTTTTATATGTTTGCTTGAATTACCTATACCATATACATAAGTGTGATATATTTCTGATGTTAACACTGTGTTTAACCAATAATCAGATATTCACTCAAATTTATCTTAGCCTATTTGTAGACACACGGACACACAACATATGTAGGTGTTGTAGCGCGGTAAATATGTGTACTTATCTATATATCGAGAGGAATAGGCACCTCTACCTTACCTGCAGCAGACCCCGTAACAAAACAGAACTATCCACTGCACAAGGAAACCAATTACTGATTTAATTACAATTCAGTTACCTTGTGTGTGTCACCTGAGAATAGTCTACAACCTGCTCTGAATAGGAGGAGATACTCTGCCGAATAATAACTACCGACTAATAACTGCTGATTGATAGCAATGCAACGAGCTTTCATTCAGGAGAAATTACCCACCAATTTGGACTACACTGTCCGGGAACACACTTACTATTCACTAACATCACTTCACTACCCTGGAGGGGAAGCCTAAGCATCAAGAACTAGGGGTGAGCGGGTTTGAATTTCTGAAATCCGAACCCCCCCGAGCCCCCTCGATCCGAGGGCGATCCGAGTCAGGCTCGACTTTTCCCGCCTGACTCGGATCTGAAATCGAGGCAAAACGTCATCATCCCGCCTTCCGGGTCTCACGGGTTTTGGATTCTATATAAGGTACCTGCGTCGGCGCCATTTTCTCACTCGGCTGTGGACAGTGAAGAGGGAGGGTGGGAGTTAGGGCTTCCTGGGCTGTGTAGTGTAGTGTTGTGCTGTGCTGCTGTTGTCCATAGGGGCTGTGTCCACTCCTCCAAAGTCCATAGGGGCTGGCTGTGTTGTGCTGTGCTGCTGTTGTCCATAGGGGCTGTGTCCACTCCTCCAAAGTCCATAGGGGCTGGCTGGACTGTGTTGTGCAGTCAGTTGTCCATAGGGGCTGTGTCCACTCCAAAGTCCTGTGCAGTGTCCCAGTCCTAAAGGGGTGCTGTAGTGTTGTCCAGGGGGTGCTCTGTCCATCAGGGGTGCTCCCCCCAAGTGCAAAAAAAAATTTTTTTTTTCTGTGTTTGTGAATTGTGTGCGCAGTAGCCGCACGTTCATCAACAAAGTAGTGCCAAGCGTGCGCCTGTGTCATAAGTAAAGGGCCGGCTGGCTTGACCATTAAAGGGTGCTGTAACCCCCAAAGTGCACTCCAAACAAAATAAAAAAATATTTTCTGTGTTCGTGAATTGTGTGCACTGTGGCTGCACGTGCATCAACAAAGGAGCAGCGCCAAGCGTGCGCCTGTGTCCCATAAGTAAAGGGCTGGCTGGCTTTTCTGTTAAAGGGTGCTGTAACCCCCAAAGTGCACTCCAAACAAAATAAAAAAATATTTTCTGTGTTTGTGAATTGTGTGGGCTGTAGCTGCACGTGCATCAACAAAGCAGCAGCGCCAAGCGTGCGCCTGTGTCCCATAAGTAAAGAGCCGGCTGGCTCATTTCTTAAAGGGTGGTGTAACCCACAAAGTGCACTATTCTCCAACAAAAATAAAAAATTATTTTCTGTGTTTGTGTGCGCCTTAGCCGCATGTATATATCAATATAACATAAATGGAGGACCAAACTTTCTCCGATAAAAATAAAATAGGGAAAGATCAAGAACCACTTCCTCCTAGTGCTGAAGCTGCTGCCACTAGTCATGACATAGACGATAACATGCCATCAACGTCGTCTGCCAAGGCCGATGCCCAATGTCATAGTAGAGGGCACATACAATCCCAAATGACAAAGTTCAGGAAAATGACCTTAAAAAAAACATTTAAATCATCTGAAGAGAAACGTAAACTTGCCAATATGCCATTTACGACACGGAGTGGCAAGGAACGGCTAAGGTCTTTCCCTATGTTCATGACTAGTGGTTCAGCTTCACATGACGATGGAAGCCCTCCTCCCGCTAAAAAAATCAAACGAGTTAAGCTGTAAAAAGCACAGCGAAGAACTGTGCGTTCTAAGAAGATATCACAAATCCCCAAGGAGAGTCCAAGTGTGGTGGCGGTTGCGATGCCTGACCTTCCCAGCACTGGATGGGAAGAGGTGGCTCTTTCCACCATTTGCACACCACCTGCAAGTGCTGAAAGGAGCACCCACAGTCCACTTGCTGATATGCAAATCGAAGATGTCACTGTTGAAGTACAACAGGATGAGGATACTGGTGTAGCTGGCGCTGAGGAGGAAGTTGGCGAGGAGGATTCTGATGGTGATGTGGTTTGTTTAAATCAGGCTCCGGGGGAGACAGTTGTTGTCCGTGGGATGAAAAAGCCCATCACGGTCATGCCTGGGCAGAAGATCAAACATTCCACCACTTTGGTCTGGCAATATTTCTAGCCAAATCCGGACAACAACTGTCTTGCCATATGTACCATATGTAAATGTGAAATAAGTAGGGGTAGGGACGTTAACCACTTAGGAACATCCTCCCTTATACGGCACCTGCAGCGCGTTCATAAAAAGTTACTGTCAAGTTCAGAAACTTTGGCTAAGACCGTAAGCAGTCCAGGGACACCTAAATCACGTTGTCCTGTTGTATCCAAGTGCCTGCAAACCACACTGTCAACTCCTTCCTCATCAATTTCCTCCTTAGTCAGGATCGGAAGTAGTCCTGCAGGCCATGTCACTGGCATGACTGACTCTCCTATCCGGAATTCCTCCGGAGGATCCTGCATTGCTACGCCTACTGCTGCCGCTGCTGCTGTTGCTGCTGCTGGGAGTCGTTCATCATCCCAGAGAGGAAGTAGGAACACCACTACTTTTAGTAAACAATTGACCCTCCAACAGTCCTTAGCGAGGAGGATGAAGTACGACAGCAGTCACCCTGAAGCAAAACGTATAACTGAGGCCTTGACTGCTATGTTGATGTTAGACGTGCTTCCGGTATCCGCCATTAGTGCAGTGGGATTTAGACAATTGATGGAGGTAGTGTGTCCCCGGTTCCAAATCCCGTCTAGATTCCACTTCACTAGGCAGGCGATACCGAGACTGTACAGAAACGTCAGAAAAAGTGTCCTCAGTGTCCTGAAAAATGCGGTTGTACCCAATGTCCACTTAACCACGGACATGTGGACAAGTGGAACAGGGCAGACTAAGGACTATATGACTGTGACAGCCCACTGGGTAGATGTATCACCTTACGCAGCAACAACAGAAGCGTCACCAGTAGCAGCATCTCAGAAATGCCAGCTCGTTCCAAGGCAGGCTACGCTGTGTATCACCGGTTTCAGTAAGAGGCACACCGCCGACAACCTCTTAGAGAAACTGAGGGAAATCATCGCCCAGTGGCTTACCTCACTTAGACTCTCCTGGGGATTTGTGATATCTGACAACGCCACCAATATTGTGCGGGCATTACATCTGGGCAAATTCCAGCACGTCCCATGTTTTGCTCACACAATAAACTTGGTGGTGCAGAATTTTCTGAAAAGCGACAGGGGCGTGCAGGAGACGCTTTGGGTGGCCCGAAAAATTTCAGGCCACTTTCGCCATTCAGCGACTGCGTGCCGAAGACTGGAGCGCCAGCAAACACTCTTGAACCTACCTCGCCATCACCTGAAGCAAGAGGTTGTGACGCGGTGAAACTCAACCCTCTATATGCTTCAGAGGATGGAGGAGCAGCAAAAGGCCATTCAAGCCTATACATCCACCTATGACATAGGCAAAGGAGGGGGTATGCACCGGACTCAAGAGCAGGGGAGAATGATTTCCGTGTTGTGCAAGGTTCTCCAGCTCTTCGAACTTGCCACACGTGAAGTCAGTTCAGACACTGCCAACTTGAGTCAGGTCATTCCTCTCATCAGGCTTTTGCAGAAGCAGCTGGGGAAAGTGAAGGAGGAGCTAAGACGGAGCGATTCCGCTCGGCATGTGGGACTTGTGGATGAAGCCCTTCATTCGCTTTGCCAGGATTCCAGGGTGGTCAATCTGTTGAAATCAGACCACTACATTTTGGCCACCATGCTCGATCCTAGGTTTAAAGCCTATGTGGTGTCTCTCTTTCCGGCCGACACAAGCCTGCAGAGGTGCAAAGACCTTCTGGTGAAAACACTGTCAGCTGAAGCGGAACGTGACACGTCAACAGCTCCTTCTTCATTTTCTCCCGCAACTGGGGCTGCCAGGAAAAAACTTAGGTATCCTAAGCAACCTGCTGGTGGTGACGCAGGGCAGGCAGGACCAAGTTTGGACATCTGGTCCGGACTGAAGGACCTGGCAACAATTTCTGACATGTCTACTGTCACTGCATATGATACTGTCACCATTGACAGAATGGTGGAGGATTACATCGGTGACAGCATCCAAGTAGGCATGTCAGACAGTCCGTACCTGTACTGGCAGGAAAAAGAGGCAATTTGGAGGCCCCTGTACAAACTGGCTCTATTTTACCTGAGTTGCCCCCCCCTCCAGTGTGTACTCCGATAGAGTGTTTAGTGCAGCCGGGAACCTTGTCAGCGAAAGGCGTAGGAGGTTGCTTCCACAAAATGTGGAGAAGATGATGTTCATAAAAATGAATTATCAACTCTTCCAGGGAGACCAGCCTCCAGAACGTACAGAGGGACCTCTGGTGGTGGATTCCAGCGGGGACGAGTTAATATTCTGTGAGGATGAGGATGTACACAACACTGAAGAGGGTGAGGAATCGGTGGATGAGGAGGATGAGGACGACATCTTGCCTCTGTAGACCCAGTTTGTGCAGGGACAGATTAATTGCCAGCTTGTTTTGTGGGGGCCTAAACGAACCAATCATTTCAGCCACAGTCGTGTGGCAGACCCTGGCGCTGAAATGATTGGTTTGTTAAAGTGTGCATGTCCTGTTTATACAACATAAGGGTGGGTGGGAGGGTCCAAGGACAATTCCATCTTGCACCTCTTTTTTTTCTTTGCATTATGTACTGTTTGGGCCCTAGTTTTTCAAAATGCCATCCTGTCTGCCACTGCAGTGTCACTCCTAGATGGGCCACATGTTTGTGCCGCCCACTCGTATCTCTTAGCATAGTCATCCAGCTACCTCGGTGCAACCTTTTGGATGTGAGGTGTTCAGAATAGACTGGAAATGAGTGAAAATTAAGGTTATTGAGGTTAATAATAGCATAGGAGCAGAAAAACCCACAAATTCTGTGATTTTAGCTGTTTTTATGCTTTTTGTCCAAAAAAATACAGATCCTAAACACAAAACCCAGAACCCAAAACACGGAAGGGTGGTTTTGGCAAAACCAATCCAGATCCAAAACACGAAGAAAGATCCAGATCCAAAACCAAAACACAAAACACGAAAACTGGCCGTTGCACACCCCTATCAAGAACCCTCCCCTAGTTCTGGATATGCAGACTCTGATGAGGAAGACCAATCTCCAATCAATCAAAAACATTTTTTTTCCTCACATGAGGGAAAAGCAATCAGATCTTAAGTTCGCTCTGAATTGTAAAAGGCCATGCAGTGCTTCCAAGCTGAGGTAACGACAATCAGCAACAGAACTGATTACAGGAAGAGGAAGATTAATAAAATCCCTTTCAACAGGGTGCAGAAGATGATTTGCACCAATGGAAACAAGATTTTGAAGAATGAGACACCCTGCCCGGGAGAAACAATGTCTATATTAAAGATATTCAGGAACTTGAATCCCCACACATGGATGATTGAATAAAAAGACTGTTTACCCACCTATTCCCTGCCATGTTTAAGGATAACCTAACACATCAGGCCCTAAGACCCCTTTCCCAAGTGTGGTTATGAGTGAAGTCTGTAACAACAACAGGTCACATTTGAGGGTACTCAACTCCAGCTCTACCAGGACCTCACCCCCTGCTAAGCATAGGGTATTTCAGCTCCACAAGGCCTTCCTCCAAGACCATAATATCAGATACAGGTGGGGTTATCCATTTTGTCTTATTCTGTGGCACCAAAAATAAAATGTACCCAGTTAAGACCCTGAGGGAATCCCATTCTCACTCATTCTATTACTGCAGGAAATATTCCCTCTAGGCTTCAACTTCCTCCTTGCCTTCCCAGCACCGAGCTCCTACCAAGGACTGGACCGATGTCACCAGTCATGTCACCAAGACTTGAGGAGTACAGCTAAGACTAATTTATTTTCCATACTTCTTATGTTCTACTCCCCCATGAAGTGCACATCAAACAAGTTTTCATTTAACATTAGTTTTAGTGGTGTTTGAATTTGTATTTTTTTTCAAGTACATAAATAGGATTTTGAGCACATGGTGTTAATGATACAACTTGCTTTGTGATGTGCAAAGTTTTCAATAAATAAAAGTGGGCAAGCATGGACAAGGGCCAGCCATTGTCCCACCATCTCTGACACTCACTGATAGGGCAATGTGGGAAACTGGATGCAAAAAATATGTTAAATTAAGTATGCAGACCTGCATGAAAAGCATCCGAATACTTGAATGAGTTTGATGATAGATAAGCACCCTGTTTGATATGTAATTTTGTTAGGTAGTTTAACGGTGAAAGGCTGGGGGTGTGTGGTTAGGTATTGGTCATTTGATGAGTGTAAGCCTATTGTAGGCATTAGGGGGAGGGCTTAGAGGACTCATATAAATAGCCTGTTGAGAGGAACCATCTTCCTCTTTCCAGTTTATTCAACCCCACCCACCCGACTAAGCTGGTTTGTATAATTTTTTTATTTTTGTTGGATTGCGCATTTTTTGTTTTTTCTCCCAACAGGTAGAGGTGCAGCCTGTTGGGAAGCAGTGCTCCTAGGTGGCCTATTATTGGCGCAGGAGTGACTGGGTATCATCTTTCCTTTGAGAGTGGCAAGTTAGTCACCGCCTAAGGGGGGGACCTAGTTTCTGTCCAAGGGAGGGGCCAAGGCTGTGCCAATTAAGGGGGGATGGTACTGCCTCAGGTCAGGCTGCACGGGGCGGGGATCCTCCCCCTATTAGCAGGACCATTGGGCTGTGGCCTCGGAGCACTGCTTTCTCCCTGCCACCTATTCTCAAATTTAAATTCGATCAATAAGTTCTGACTGTATCGGAATCGGCAATAATTTATCGCCGATGATGTAATTTTCGCCTATTTCAATTATCCCCGTATTCAATTTAAAAGACTTTTCGCAGATTCGAAAAGTCTTTGAAAAAAAAAAAGAGGATAACTTTTCACCATCTTTTACATGGCGAAAAAAAGTGCAGAATTGGGATTTAGGGGTGCAGGCTTACAATAAATAGCCTGCACCCCTGGGAATGTCATTTAAAAATAAACTGTGTCAGAAAAAGCTTTTTAAAACTAGGGACACCCCCCAAAAAAAATAATACAATTTTGGGGTGAAAAAAAAAAGGGAAAACAGTGTTTAAAAATAGGGAAATAGGTTCAGGGCTATTCTGCAAGTATGCGGCAGGTGATTTCTAGAATAGGCTATTAGCGGCAGGTGCATTTTTGTAGATTTTGAAAAAAAATACTTTAGAGACTTAAAAATATGCTAGTACCTATTTTCATGTACCCCAAATTTGATGGGACCACTTAATAAAACTTAAAAAAAAAAAGCTAAGTGCTCTTCTGCATCACTTCAATGTCGGGAAAAAAACACCTGCGGCGGCTATTTAGAAACCCGACTTTCTTCTGCAGGCAAAAACGGGCTTACCCATAGTGATCCCCCATGTCTGGACATCTTTAGGGGGTCAAACAATTATTTCCCAAAAATTCACGTTTTTTTCGTAGATCCCAATTCGCCGGGTCCCGTTTTCGCTCGTTTTAAATTGAATACGGGGATAAAGTGGGCACGCGCCCGGTACTTTATCCCCAGAAAAGCTCCGATGTGGAGCGAACAGTCCAGCACGGACTTTTCGCTCCCTAATTGAGTACGGGCCTATATATGTGTCGGAACGTTTATTTCTAGGTTTAGGTAATAAAACAAATGGGTGACTTAACAACCATTTGTCAAGATTACCACACAGATGGTTCTATTGACAGTCTTGAGATGTATGGACCTCATTCAGAGTCGGTCGAAGCGGCCGCACAGTCGTACGCCACCGATGTTCGCTATACTGCGCATGCGTAAAGTTCGCAATGCGCGTGCGCAAACTAGCCGCTACGATCAGAAATTTCTCTCTCCTTGAACACAGCCAGGTCGGTAGTTTGAGTGACAGAATGAGGCGTTTGTGGGTGGTAACAGGGGAAGGTGCTCGAAAACGAGGGAGTGGAGATCCGAACGCAGGCGTGCCTAATTATGCGAACGGCGTTTTGTGGGAGTGCATACGGTTTATGGGAGTGCATAATTAACAAAGTAGCATCATGGCACATGTGATATGGGAGGTTTTTACACTGACATGATCGTAGAGCTTAAGAGAGGGTATGGTCAACCTTAAGCTCTACGACCAGTTTCGATGGTTGCCGATGGTCTCGATTAATCCTTATATGCCCGGAGATGACGTGCAATGCGTACGAGAAGGGGGCATATTTTTTTGTCTTCCGACCGCTTCCTCCCCTTGGTCGGCTAGCTACCGATCCGAACTTAGGGACGCAACTTGCGAGGGAATCATTTGTATACCCGGCCCCTTTTCCCGTACGACCGTGCGGCCGCTTCGACCGACTCTGAATGAGATCCCATATACCTGTTTTTTGGAGGCGTTAAAAACTGGGAGCAATGTTGAGTTGGGTAGAAAATGAAAGCATGAAATGTGGGTTGGTAAAAATGAACATCTGAAGTGAGAGGGGGTTAAAGACCATGCTGTGGTCGGATATGTAAGGTGCTGGTGCTGGCCTTAATCAGTCTTCCCTTTATGTTGGTAATTGTGTAAGGTTTACTCCAAGAATTGTGCTCAGAGGCAGGGCTGCCAAGAGAAATCCTGGGCCCCGGTACAGCAAGTTCTTGGGGCCCCCCCAGCCATACACAGCATGTAAAATCGGGCAGCCTACCAGGTACACTACTGGATACTATTGTCTGCTGTGCATCTCAACTGTCATTGGTTGTAGAGCGCATCCCCCAGGACCCAATTATTTTTCGAAAGTGGTCCTCCACTGTAAATCTGGGGTACAGGTTGTGCTAAAGAACGTAAGTGGGATCACTATATATATATATATATATATATAGTATATATAATTATACACACACTTATGTGTATATATATATATATATATATATATATATATACACACAGCATATATAATTATACACACACTTATGTGTATATATATATATATATATATATATATATATACACACAGCATATATAATTATACACACACTTATGTGTGTGTGTGTGTATATATATATATATATATATGTATATACATACATACACACACACATATATATATATATATCAAACACATAATTTATACATATATAATACTACTATTAATATATTTAAATATACGCAGTGTGTATATATATATATATATATATATATATATCTACACACACACACACACACACACACATGCGCGCACACATATATATATATATATATATATCATGCTTGCCGACATTTGGCTCCCTCCTTCCGGGAGGGAGCTGTCGGGCTTACAGGGCTGGGGGCGTGACGCGGCCAAAGGGGGCGGGGCCCGACACAGCATTGGGGGCGGAGCATGGGGGCATGACAGCGTGATCACGGCTCCGCCCCCTCTTTACAATGCCGTGATTAATGGCATTGTGCAGCGGGGGCGGAGCCACGATGACGCGATTCAGCGCGAATCGCGTCACCAGCCCCCCTGCTGCCGGGGTTTGTACCTAAAGGCACGGGGGGGTGCGGGCACATCGCTGGGGGCCGGGAGGATTGCCTGCCTTCCCGGGAGAGGCACCCGATTTTCGGGAGGCTCCCGACCAAATCGGGAGGGTAGGCAAGTATGATATATATATATATATACCTATATATGTAGTTAAGCAAGAGGACAGCACTCCCGGACTACTTCCAACACATAAACTTGTATTTTTCAAAAAATACAAGTGCCGTCCATTGTGTTTCCATGGACTACGTGGAAACCTCAGGTACCCTGGCATAGAGATCTTTTTTTACTGAGTGCCGGACTTTATTTGTACATTGTACATTTATTTGCTGCATATTAACTGTATATATATATATATATATAGTGTTTGTATTACTAATTTTCTCACGCCGCATATATATATATATATATATATATATATAAACATAAACCACAAGGATGGATGCATGTATTACAAATATAAAAACTACAGCCCCGTCTCACTCACAGTCACTAGGCTCTTCCCTCGGTGACACACTCCACACAGAGCCCAGTAATCAGCCAGCCCTGCCTTCCTGTGTCTTCCAATCCCTGCCCACCTCCTGGAGCCTGGTTAAGAGAGTGAGTCTCTCGTGAGATGATGACGTCATCATCTCGCGAGGCTCCGTCTTAAGCTGGCCACACACTAGACCAACTTACATCCAACCAGCCAACTTGTTGATTGGTTGGAATGAAAATCTGGTTAAGGAATGAAAGCAAATGACAATCAGCAGTTTGCTCCCAAACGCCGGAAAATTAACAAAAACTGTTGTTTGAACAAATTGTTTAGATCAAACATTTAACAAACTTGTCTGACGACCATTTTCATCTGTTTTCTGGCATTTAGGAGCAAATTGCTGATCATCATTTGCTCCCATACGTTACCAGATTTTCATTCCAACCAATCAACAAGTTGGCTGGTTGGATGTAAGTTGGTCTAGTGTGTGGCCAGCTTCACTCTTCAACAACAGGCTTAGGAAGCATTAGCTCCGCGGCGGCTGGGAGTTATTAGTGACACAGAGTCCGGTGAGTAAGACACCCCCCTCCCCCACACCCACACCCCCCACCTGACCTGCCGCCCGCCGCGAAGGTTTAATAAAGGTGTTTTTTTTTTATTTTATAAAAAGGTTATTGAAAAAAAGAATCAAACAGCTACTGGTGTGTGCTGCGGCCCGGGCCCCCTGGCATGACCGGGCCCGGGTAATCAGTACCCGCCCACCCTCCCTTTCGGTGCCCATGCTCAGAGAAATGAGTGACATTAAAACATGTTCATGGATTCATTTTTTATAGTAACTTTACCAGATGTAATTTAATGTCTGTTATGTAGCTGTTACCATATAAAGTCTAACAACTTATATATATATATATATATATATATATATCGTGCGTTCTATATATTTTTAAGAACAATAAAGAATGCTTAATTTGAGTGTACACAGTAATAATTTCTTAACATTGAATGCACAAATATTTATATTAACAATATTATCCTTTTGGAATGGTCCTCCACATCGGAGTCTCTTACCGTTCCTCTCCTCTGTCCTCCTTCACCTTTCTCCTTCCCAAACCCATCAAAGTGTAATATGCACAAACAAGGCTTAAATAGGGCTAATGAGGTCCGACTACGCCGCGACCTAACTCCCAATGCATACAATGGTCTCTGTCAGAAAACGCCCTATGATATGAACCTCGCTGACTGATTTGGGGCAATTTTCCATGGGCTTTAGCTTGCGGCTGCTCAATGGAAGTCGTTGGTACCTTCTAATTCGCCATCTTTTACACCCCATGACTTTATGTAGCAATCGATGCAAATATGCCAACTATACATTTACCCCAGTGTGCTATAGGGGTCAGTGCAGAGTTGTAAGTAAAATGGGCGTACTGTACATTGCTCAAAATAAATGTGCATTGGAAAATAGCATGTCTGCATCCAATGCTGCCAAGAGGGTGGGGGGGGTGCTGTGGGTGTGCCCCCATGATGCTTTGTACGGTGCACCATAGGACCAAGGGCCTGATTCAGAGCCGGATGCTATTTGCGGACGGTCGTTCCAAAAAAGGGCCGGCTATTTAAATTGAGCGATCCCTCTTTGTGGTTTGTTGACGCCTCTATGTCTGAGCGAGCGAACGAAAAATGCGCTCACTATTTTGTAAAGACGCCCCTTTGCCGTTCACATCACACGTCATCTCCGGTATTTATTAGATTAATTGGGAACATCGAAAGGCATCTGAACTGCTCGCAGTGCTTGTGGTAGCTTTTTCCTACCGCTATCACTGCGAGCAGTTCAGGCTAAAAGACAACCAAGTGACGTGGTCGATGACGCTCCTTTACTAATTATGCAATCCCATTAAACGCCCTTTTGACCGTTAGGCACGGCTGCGTTCGGATCTCCACTCCCCCGTTTTGTTACCACCCACAAACTGTACATTCTGTCAATCAAATTAGCAGCCCCTCGCTGTTTTGCGAGCGCACGATTTCTGGCCGCAATGACTGGTTTGCGCATGCGCATTACAACCCATATGCATGCGCAGTTGTGCGAACATTGCTCAGAGCGAATGAGCGGCCGTTTACGAGCGGCTCTGAATCAGGCCCCATATTCCATGATGTGACACAGCAGCACCCTCTCTGAAGGTCACGGCCTGCATACCATGATCTGCCCAATGTCTCTGCAGCATTGTCTGCCTGGGCAGCATATGCGCCTGTTTTAATCAAAATCATCATCAGTGTGTACTAGCACCTGCCCTACTAGGTGCAAAATATACACCTCCTAACAGGCGTATGTACATGCTTGCATATTGATCTGGGCAGCTTTTTTCTGAGCACATTCTTGCTGAAATGTACCTACATGAGAGTACACCTTCCCACCCACGTTCTGCCTCCCTGATTGTGAGTATAGATATCTTCACAACGCGTTTGACTCTACATACACACATTTGCATGCGCTCATTTTCTCAGCAGGCGCAGTGCAGATTCACGTAAGATAAGGTATGCAGATGGGTTTTATGTTCAATGCTGCATCAGCCCCAGAATGTCTATTTTCAAAGTGTTGTTATGGCTCCAGAGAGCACTACAGTGGGACCAGGGCCAGGTGGAAAGCAATAATGCTGTGTCTCCATGTCCTAAAAGATTTTAAAACATTTGAATCTGTTCATCTTAAAGACTTCTACATTGCTGTATTTATTATAATTTAAGTGTACTGCAGTACATAGCTCTCCATACATGGACAGATTTTATTTGATTAATTGATTCAGGAGAAGACATAGCACAGAAACAGCCCTGGTATGTGTGTTTAATGATCTTCTGATGGCAAGATAGGTGACTGTTCAGTCTTAGGGTCTATTTACTAAGCAGTGTTAGGAGACAAAGTGAAATGAGATAAGGTACCAGCCAATCACCTCCTAACTGTCATGTCACAGGTTGTGTTTGAAAAATGACAGTTGCGAGCTGTTTGGCTGGCACCTTATCTCCTTTCACGCTGTCTCCTAACACTGCTTAGTAAATAGACCCCTATATCCTTCTGGATCTCTCTGCAGCATTTTATACCATGGACTCCATGGATTCTAATTGAGCGCCTGAAAATAGCAGCGTTCCATAGCAGGGGTGGGGCTACAAAGATACCACCACTGTACCATGTCTGCACCCACCTGCAACCCAGCTACACAAAACACCCTTTGAATTTCCAACCTGGTTGCTCCCTCCCAGAGGAGGGCAGCCAGGGCCGGCTGCCTAAGAGCGCCGGCCACTGCAGGGCGGTAGTGTGGACCGCACATAAGTGCAGACCGCACTACACTACTAGTAACAAACACACAGCCTGCCGGCGCCGGCAGCTGTGTGTTTGTTTTAGCAGCCGATGAGAGTCAGGCAGACTCTCATCGGCTGCTGCGCCCACTGCCGGAGCTGGGCTGGAGCTCTCATGAGCTCCATTTTCCGGCTCCAGCAGTGGGTGATAGGAGAGATGTCATGACATCTCTCCCATCATGCAGAGCGGCCCGGCCCGGGAGGACGCCGGACGGAGGAGCAGATGCCGGAGCAGGGATTAAGGTAAGTGGAGGGGACTGCACACTGGTGGGACCACTACTGGGGGCACAGCCTAGAGGGGGATTACTACTAGGGTTACTGCTGGGGGGACTGCTACTGGGGGGGGGACTGCTACTGGGGGCACTGCTGGTGGGGACTGCTACTGGGGGCACTACATAGGAAGGGATTACTGCTGGGGGCACTACATGGGGGGGACTACTACTAGGGGCACTGCTGGGGGGGAGGAGTACTACTGGGGGCACTGCTGGGGAGACTACTACTTGGGGGCACTGCATAGGGAGGGATTACTGCTGGGGGTGGGGGGGGATGACTACTACTAGGGGCACTGCTGGGGGAGGGCTGCTACTGGAGGGATTACTACTGGGAGCACTGCATTGGGGGGACTACTGGGGGCACTGCATAGGGAGGGTAACTACTGGGGGCACTATATAAGGGGCACTGCATAGGTGGGGGACTACTACTGGGGGCACTGCATAGGGGGGCCACTACTGGGGCACTATATTGGGGGCACTGCATGGGGGGACCACTACTGGGGGCACTGCATAGGTGGGACCACTACTGCCGGCACTACTGGGGGCACTGTATAAGGGCTTGTGTAGCTATCGAGGATGGCTGTGGGTGTGGGGGGCGTAAGGCTGACGAAATGCCTAGGGTGCCAAGAAACCTTGCACCGGCCCTGAGGGCAGCCACAACGTTAGCATGGCAATAAGATCCAGCATCTGACATAAGTCAATCAGGATGAACAGTTCTTGTTTCTTCTAGTACAAATAACCCCAACGATATGAATCTCTCCATTCAGTAGCTTCAGCAGAGACACAGGCATTCAGAATATCTTTTGGATTCCTCAATGAATAGTGCTGCTTGTTCAAGCCACATGCCTGCCAGAAACAAGACGTCATGCTGAGAAGGATTAATGCGCTTATGCTTATCAAAGCATGTAAATGGTTCATTATTCCTAAAACAACAAAATGATCACCATGGAACAATGTTTAAGTGACAAAACAGCAATATATATTAGTAGACTAGTAACACAAGCAAATACAAGAGGGATAGGGATTACAGGTGCCTAGAATCACCATCTAAACCAGCTTTAGGAACATATTTATTAAAGTGAAAATGTTTGAAATTTGCTAAAAACAGACGTTTCCAGGTGATCCTCTCAAAATCTGTTTCCTAGCATTTAAGACATAATTGCCTATTCTACCGGAGCGGCCAGGAGCCTCTGGAAGATTGGATGTCCCCACCCCCACCCCCCAGCAAAAGAAGGCAAGTCTCCCGGATTGGCTTACTTTGCATTTCAGGTGGAGGAACCTCAGGTTACACTTATACAAATAACCTGATGGGGGCAGAAGAACACGTTGGTCGGCACATTCTTGTGCAATATCACACTGCAGTGCACAGTTAAGGATATATTTACTAAAGTGCAGGTTTTTATAAGTGGAGTTGTTGCCCATAGCAACCAATCGGATTCTACTTATTTATCTAGCACCTTCTAGAAAATAATAGCTAGAATCCATTTGGTTGCTGTGGGCAACAACTCAACTTCAAAAATCCTGCATTTTAGTAAATAATAATATACACCTTAGAATAAAGTATTGACTGTTGTAGGAACAGGTTCACCAATGGGGTGATCATTTATTAATTTGACTGATGAACCTCTTTAAAGGTTAATTCCTTTCAAAAGTAAGAATAGTATGCGGTGATAAAAGAGGTTGTCATATGTGAACTTTTGCATTCTTTGATGAATAGTTCTGCTTGTTCCAGCTCAGTCCTGCCAAAGACCAGAGGTCACTTACAGTATAAAATGCGATGTGCTTATCAGGACATATTCATGGCACATTATTCCTGAGACAGTAAAACAATATTACTAGTAAATTTGGTAATTGCAGGGATACTGAGGTAAAGGAAAAGGGTCTTACAAGTGCCCCAAACTCTCCTCTAAACCAGACATAGGGACCAGATTCAATTAACCTCATTAATCTACCGCACGGGGAAAAGGGTTGAAGCCTTAAACTTTTATGCCCGAGGCTATTAGAAGCCCTTTTTTTCCTCACGTGGTAAATCTGTGGCTAACGCATGTTAATCCATAGATTCCTGTATAAGTACCAGGAGCTTCGGGTTAAGTAGTGAGGGGTACATGGATGTGTGGAGGAGCCTGCCACTAGTAGAGAAAGCTACCTGGATATGTGGAGGAGCCTGCCACTAGTAGTGTGGCGTACCTGGATATGTGGAGGAGCCTGCCACTAGTAGTGAGGGGTACATGGATATGCGGAGGAGCCTGTCACTAGTAGTGAGGGGTACATGGATATGTGGAGGAGCCTGCCACTAGTAGTGAGGGCTACCTGGATATGTGGAGGAGCCTGCCACTAGTAGTGAGGGGTACCTGGATATGTGAAGAAGTCTGCCTCTAGTAGTGAGGGGTACCTGGGCATGCGGAGGAGCCTGCCTCTAGTAGTGAAGGGTACCTGGATATGTGGAGGAGCCTGCCTCTAGTAGTGAGGGGTACCTGGGCATGTGGAGGAGCCTGCCTCTAGTAGTGAGGGATACCTAAATATGTGGAGGAGCCTGCCACTAGTATTGAGGGGTACATGGATATTTGGAGGAGCCTGCCACTAGTAGTGAGGGGTACCTGGATATGTGGAGGAGCCTGCCATTAGTAGTGAATGGTACCTCGATATGTGGAGGAGCCTGCCACTAGTAGTGAGGGGTACCTGGGCATGTGGAGGAGCCTGTCACTAGTAGTGAGTGGTACCTGGACATGTGGAGGAGCCTGCCACTAGTAATGGGGAGTACCTGGGCATTTGGAGGAGCCTGTCTATAGTAGTGAGGGGTACCTGGGCACGTGGTGTCCATTGAAGAGAGATTGATGGCCTTTTTTGTCATTAGTGTACAGAATTTAAAACAAAAAAAGGTAAGTACTCATAGTGTGCTTTATTTTTATAGGGGGTGCCATCTGGTTTAGTGTACAAGAGGCTGCCCCTTGTAGTGAGGGGTTCCCGAGTATCTGGAAGAGGGGTATCAAGGTATTTTGCCTCCAGTGGTTAGAGGTATTGGGGTTTGTTGCCACCACAGGTACTTGCCATGATGCCCTCTATTTCATTGCTGTCACTTGAATTGGTGCTCCAGGATAGCCACTAACCTGTTCGTGGTAGCTTGTACTCCAAGAACAGTAGAGGCCAAACACAAGGACTCTATCAACTGCAGCGGCTACAGACTAGTTCAGCGGCCCAAGAACAGTTTACTTACAGGCTTGGCTCATCTATGCCATAGCATTCACTCCATCTATGCCATGGCTGGCATTCAACTCAAAAGTGGCACTGACACTCTGCTCCTCACATTAGTGTAGTAGCTCATCCCCAGGAAATGGTTGGTGGTCCCGCTCTGCCTGGGGTCTCTATCCTTTCCATGGCCTGACTGGAGCCTCTAAGGCTGATGTCATTACACAGGAGAAGGCTCATGCAGTTTCCTTCTGTCAGCAACACCTGGGTGCATGGCTGTCATGTTAAGCATAGAACAAGAGGGGCAGGGTGGTTACTAGGAGACCAGGCTGCAGCATGGACAGCAGCAATACTGGAAACTCTGTCACTGGGCCCTGCAGTGTCACATGTACTCATGGCTGCTGGATGTACACGAAGGGTTTCCTCTTAGGGCCCCATTTATGGACTAGACATAACCCCTTTAGCACTCTCTAAAGGGATTATGGCCCTGATTCAGAGCCGGACGCTCTGACCAGAGTGCTCGCTCTGAATCAGGGCCGTCCTATTTAAATGTGGAGCGGCCTTTTGGACGCTCGCATAGCTGTGGGTTACCCAGACGGACCCAGACGGTAGGCGTTCCCATGGGAACGCCTCCGTCTGGCAGCCACGCCCCCGGCATGCCCACCATCATGCCCACCATCAGTCACCATCGACAGCACGCCCCCTTTGGTGCGAGACCCGGAGCGACATCTTGGCTGTCGCTGTCCGGGTCTCGCGCATGCGCACGACGGAGCTCCCTCCATCGTGCGCATGTGCATTGGGGTAACATCGACCCACTTGCGAGCGTCCTGCGCTCGCGAGCGGGTCTGAATGAGACCCAATGTCCTCCTTTCAATATTTAACAAACAGCAGTCTAAAGACACCCACTTTTCTTTCTTAACACACTACATCTCTAGGAAGAGTATGAATAATCAGAACCATCGAGAGCCATCGGAGCTGCACGCAGCGCTTGAGGTAGACCCTACCCCACTGCAAGCACTGTGATCACTGCAGGCTGAAATACAACCAAGTGACGTGTATAAATGACGCTTCCATGCTAATTATGCACACCCATAAAACACCGTTTTAAAGCCCAGACACACCTGCATTCGCAGCACCACTCCCCCGTTCACAAGCACCTTCCCCTGTAACCACCCACAAACAGCACATTCTGTCAATCAAAGTAGCGTCCAGTCTGTGTATTACGAGTGCACAATTCCCGGACGCAGTGACTGGTTCGCGCATGCGTATTTTGCCACATACGCATGCGCAGACGGGCGATAGTCGCCTATAGCGTGCGTCCTTGGCTTAGTGACCGGGTCTGAATCGGGCCCTAAGTTTTACTTAATTTCCTCCTAGTACAAAGCTGCAAGAGAGTCTCTCACTGATAAATACAAAAAATGCAGAACAGATTCCTGGTGCTAAATGACTCAAGGTCACGTGTATTACAGAATAACAGACCATTTAGTAAGAAATAGGGTATAGAAAGTATAGAGTTTGTCTACTTTTGGCAACATACTTCATAGTTTAAATCCTCTAAGCAACCAGTTACGTATATAGGGCCTGATTCATAGCCGGACGCTATTTGCGGTCGTTCGTCCAGAAAATAGGGGTGGCTATTCAAATGAACCATTCGCTCTTTGCGGTCTGTTCACGCCTCTATGTCTGAACGAGCGAACAAAACTTGCGGTCGTTTTTTGGAAAAATACGCCCCCTGGCCGCTCGCATCCTACGTCATGTCCGCTATTTAATAGATTAATCGAGTACATTGACCAGCTTATGAACTGCTCGCTATTCTTGTGGTTGGTTTTTGCTACCACAATCTTGCGAGCAGTTCTGGCTATAAACTAACCCAGTGACGTTGTCAATGACGCTGCTGTATTAATTATGCACACCCTAAAACGCCCGTTTTGACCTTAAAACACGCCTGCGTTTGGATCTCCACTCCCCGTTTTCAAGCACCTTCCCCTGTTACCACCCACATACGCCTCCTCCTGTCACTCATATTAGCAGGCATTCGCTCTTTAGCGAACAAACGATTTTCGGCCGCACTGACTGGTTCGCGCATGCGTATTACGATCCGTACGCATGCGCAGTTGGGCAAACATCGCTCGGAGCGAACGAGCGGCCACTTACGAGCGGCTCTGAATCAGGCCCATATTCTGCAGCACTTTCCAGACAATATTTGGCCATTCACATCAGTCCCTGTTCCAGTGGAGCTTACAATCTATGGGCCTGATTCACTGCGGATCGCTATTGCATCCACAGCTGCGATTATGCACGTAGGTATGCTGCGAAAATATGCTAATGACTGTAATCACAAAGCTAGTATAGAGATGCCCACTACCGCTTTCGCACATCCGTAATACCTTGCAATCCTGTGTATACATCGGTAGCATAGAGTAACATCGGCCCCTCAGGCACAATTACAACAGGTCTGACCTTACCTTAGAAATTGCTAACCTCGTCGCACACAGTGAGTACACAAGCTGTGCATGCCGTCGCAGTGGCTAATTTACGCACGCCCAAGTAACAGCGTTCAAAAGTACAGGCATATCTGCATTTCTCCGACCACCCACAAACGCTGAGCTGACGTCACTCACTCTGCAATGGCTTTGTATCTGCGTAGGTGATCGTAGAGCGATCGCAATGCTAACTTGCGCACATGTAATGCAGTGCATACGCATGCGCAGTATGCACCATCGACCGATCTGTGTACGCGGTTGCAATTGCGATCCATGATGAATCAGGCCCTATATTCCCTACCATGTTTACAAACATGTTGATTTTTGTTGGGAGCCAATTAACCTACAAGTATATTTTTGGATTGTGGGAGGAAAATAGAGCACCCGGATTAAACCCACGCAAGCATGAGAACATACAAACTCCACACAGTGGAAGCTGTGGTTTGAATCAAGACCATGACCTGAGTAATGTGAAACAGTAATGCTAACCATTACACCATTCGTGCTGCCTACCATCTTGTATTTAAAGGTACTAGCTGATGTTTACAGCACCAAAACTCTAAAGGAGAAGGGAAACTTAGGGGTATATTTATCAAAGTTCGATTTTACTTTTGTTTTGAAGTTCGTTTTAGCTCACCTCAAACCGAATCAAATCGAAAGTACAAATCCCTCTTCAAATCCCTCAATTACTAAAATTCGATTTTAGAAGCATTTTTTATAAATTCGAATTTGATTTGGTTCGGTTTTGAACAGTGATTTGCTGTTCAATTTGGCATGTTTATGTACAAATCGAACTGCAAATCCCACTTCAAAAGGAACTGCAAATCCCTGACTGACTGTATCTGTTTTCATACAGATACATGCATGCATCAGTGAGATGCATGCATGTATCTTACTGTAACAAGCTTAGAAACAGTTAAATAAAAATTTAAAACAGAACCAGCCCCGGACTTTTCATAGCCAGTCCTGGTTGTCTAAGTACAGGGCAAAAATTGTGTAGGGTTCACCTTGTACTTAGCACAACCAGCACTGGGCTCTGATTCTGTCCTGGTTCTGGAATTACAGGGGGAAAAAATTGCGTAGGGTCCCCCTGTAATCTCCAGAACCAGCATCGGACACTTTCTAGCGGGAGGGGGGGTGATACCACAGCCAGGGGAGCCCTATCACCGGGTCCCCCAGCCACAGCATCAGCCCTGACCGCTAGTCAGCCCAGGCCAGGGATCCGTGGGGAGTTGGGGACCCCCTCAATAAATGGGTCCCCCTCTCCAGGGAACCCCTAGCTATGCCCACCACCCCTGGGCGGTGGGTGGTGGGTTGATGGTTTAAGTGGAGGGAGCCGTTCATTGGCTGAGAGAAGCGGGGCTGACCTCTCTCAGTCAATGAATGCTCAGATACGGCTCTACAAAGGCAGAAGCCGGGTCTGAGTGCTTCATTCGGAAAGTAACAACCATCGTGGTTGTTACTTAGTTTGTGGTTCGTGTTTTATTGTATTTTTATTTTAGGAAGACCATGGATGCCTATGGGGAGAAACGGACCAGTCCAGGTAATGTAGGTGAGTATGTGTGAGTGTGTATGTATGTATTGAACCTTTAATTTCACGGTGTGTGTGTCTTGTATTTATTTAAACACTTCTTTACAGGTGAACTACAGGTACCAGCGGACCCTTAATGCCCCGTATGCTGGTACTTGTGGTTACCCAAGTACCAGCATGCGGGGAGGCTTGCTGGGACCTGCAGTTCTACTGTAAAGACAATGGCCCTCATTCAGAGCCGGACGCTCTGAGCAGAGCGCACGCTCTGAATGAGGGCCGTCCTCCATAATTATGGAGCGTCCTCCTGGACGCTCGTATAGCTGTGGGTCACCACCCACAGCCTATACGAGCGTGCAGGTTGATGGCCGCGATGGTCTTGACCATCGCGACCATCGCCACTGCGAGCCGGAGCCTGCGGTTGAGTTTTTCAACCGCAAGGCCCGGAGTGATTTTGGCTCTATCAGAGCCAAAATCACTCCCACTGACATCACTAGTGATGTCAGTGGGCCGGCTTTTGACGGTAGGCGTTCTCTTTGGAACGCCCCCGTCTGGGAGGCACGCCCACCAAAGGGGGCGTGCTGTCAATCAACATCGACAGCACGCCCCCTTTGATCAGACACAACGAGCGAAGGAAAGTCCTTCGCTCGTCGCGTCTGGCGCATGCGCACGACGGAGCTCCCGCCGTCGTGCGCATGCGCAGTGCACAACATCGACCCACTTGCGAGCGGACAGCCGCTTGCGAGTGGGTCTGGATCAGGCCCAATGTTTACACTTATCTATTTTTACACTACACTTACACTATCAACCCGCCACCCACCACCCAGGGTGCCCTGGAGAGGGGGACCCCTTTATTGGGGGGGATCCTCAACTCCCCTGGGATCCCTGGCCTGTGCTGACTAGTGGTCAGGGCTATTGCTGCGGCTGGGGTGCCTGGTGATAGGAGTTCCCTGGCTGTGGCATCAGCCCCCCACTAGAAAGTGTCCGGTGCTGGTTCTGGAGATTACAGGGGGCCCCTACGCAATTTTTTCCCCTGTAATTCCAGAACCAGGACAGGATCAGAGCCCAGTGCTGGTTGTGCCAAGTACAGTGAAACCCTACACAATTTTTCCCCTGTACTTAGACAACCAGGACTGGCTATGAAAAGTCCAGGGCTGGTTCTGTTTTAGGGGGGGACCCCCATGTCATTTTTTTCTAAATTTAACTCTTTCTAAGCTTTTTACAGTAAGATACATGCATGCATCTAACTGATGTATGCATATATCTGTGTCAATCCGACCTGCTCATACTCAAATCGAAAGCATGAAGAAGGTCTATTCATTTGGGATTTGAAGTTTGATTTTGTGTTCAATTTCAAATTGAATAATAGTAAATAAGGGATTTGTGTGTTGGACTATGTAAAAGTACCAATATTTTTCCGATGTTCGATTTCAGTAAAATTAGATTTTACATTCGATTTGGCCTTTAGTGAATGCCAATCGAATGCCATTTCACTCAAAAATCAAAATCGAACTTTAGTAAATTTACCCCTTAATCTGTTTGCACTATGAGGTTTGTAGTGGGTGGATGGTGCTATGGCCAAACAGGCTTTGCATTTACACACACATCTCCCTGCCGGGGATGGATACGGGATGCTGGCGCTCAGGATCCCGGCGGCCAGAATCCCAATGCCGGCATCCCGACAGGGTTAGAATACCGACACTTATTGGTGAGTATTCTAACCCACCCCCTCTCCCTACCCTTACCCTCCCTCCCCCCGTGCCTAAACCTAACCTCCCCCTGCCCGCACCCTAAACCTCCCCTCTTAGGGCCTAACTTTAACCCTCCCCCTATTGCCTAACCCCTAACTGTAACCCTCCCCCTAACCCTGCTACTTACCTTTGGGATGCCAATGCCGGGATTCTGACCCCCGGCATCCCTTTTGTTGGGATGCATAATGCCATTGCATAATGAATACTATGGATGGCTGTGGGTCCACTGTAGGCTGTAAGCTTTCTAGTGTTATGTAAAAAAATATATATATATGTTCCTTGAAGGGTCTATTTTTGAAATACTAACCGACTACACAATAGAGGCCTGATTCTGTGCCGCACATAATATGATTGCAAATTTGGCGGCTCCCTGCGACATGAAGCCACATGCAAATATACACTGGTATTCAGAGTCACAAGCATCTATATGATCGTCTCCAGCCCTCTGCTTTTGAAAGCAGCCTTAGAGCCTGACGCAGAGATGGACGCAATGACGATTTTTATGCAGATTGAGCAATTGTTTGCCATTGCACATGCGTATAAGCCGCACTGTGATTGCCTTATGATTACGCACCTACATAGAACCCATTAGCAAAATGAGCGACAAGTAGTCATACTTGCCTACTTTTGAAAAAGCATTTCAGGGAGATTGTGAGAGCAGCACCTATGAGCGCGTGTTACAGTGGGCGTGTACTGATAAATCTGAGAGGCGTGTCATACATGTGATGGGCGTGTACTGATAAATCTGAGAGGCGTGTCCTAAACCTGACTTACATCCATATGTAAACCAGCCCAAAAGCAGTTATTAAGATCTGTTTGTTGCTGAAAACACACTAATACTTTTCAGAAATTCATAGGGATCATTGTGCCTTATAATAACCAATGCAAGGAATTGACACTAATGATCCCATTTGAATGTATATATCTCTGTTTTTTAATATAACAGCTTCATAATGGGGGTAAGGATGAAATGAGGGAGATTGCTGGACTCTTCAGGGAGACAGGGAGATTGCTACTATTTCAGGGAGTCTCCCTGACAATGAGGGAGAGTTGGCAAGTATGCAAGTAGTCAGCGTTTGGGGGGTGGTAACTGGGGGTTGTCACAAAAACGCAGGTGTTTCGGGCCATTCAAACACCGTTGTCCTGCATAAATTAGCCATTGCGATCTCAGACGGAGCATGAGAGCCCTCTGTGTGTTAGGAGAGCTGCAGTGTATGCGGCTGGTCAGATCTTCCGCAAGGGCAAGATGGCTGCTTGATGTGTGTCGATGTTACAGATACTTATGCAGGTAAGTGGCTTCGTACACAGATGAGAAGGCAGCAGTGGGCGTCCCTATGCTCCAATAATCTTTGCAACCATTAGCATATTTTTGCAGCTGCGTTCCATACAAAATCGCAGCTGCGATCGCATTGGCGTCCATCTCTGAATCATGCCCTTAATCACTAGTATCAGCATTTGCACTTGGTTCAGGAGTTCTGACTGAATCAGACAACTCTCTGCATATGCACAGATCAAAACAGGACGCGACTTTGTGTACACGCCCACACTAAATTTTTTCTAATCGCGGACACTCCTTTACCCATCCACCCGCAAGTGAAAAGCAACCAAGTTGTGTACGACTCAAACCGCTCATAAGTACTTTAAAAATGCGTATATGCAGCCCGTGTCATATGTTCGCTAAAAAAAACGTTCAATACATTCAGAGTTGTGTGCAACTCGGAATCCGGCCACAGGACCCCAGCACATACTTGCCAACTCTCCCTCATTGTCAGGGAGACTCCCTGAAATAGTAGCAATCTCCCTGTCTCCCTGAAGAGTCTAGCAATCTCCCTCATTTCATCCTTACCCCCATTATGAAGCTGTTATATAGAAAAACATAGATATATACATTCAAATGGGATCATTAGTGTCACTTCCTTGCATTGGTTATTATAAGGCACAATGATCCCTATGAATTTCTGAAAAGTATTACTGTGTTTTCATCAACAAACAGATCTTACTAACTGCTTTTGGGCTGGTTACATTTGGATGTAAGTCGGGTTTAGGACACGCCTCTCAGATTTATCAGTACACGCCCACTGTAACACGCACTCATAGGTGCTGCTTTCACAATCTCCCTGAAATGCTTTTTCAAAAGTAGGCAAGTATGCCCCAGCATTCTGCTTTTTGAATGCATTCCATAAAATCCATTCTTATGCTATGAATTAGTCATTATTGAGTATAATAGAATGCAAAAAAAGGCAAAGAAAAAAAAAATGATTTCAAGTTCAGAGCAGCACTACAGGAGAGGAGCTTACATTCTCTAGGTCAGCAGCATAACTATTTGTAAATGTTGGTAACTATGATCACAGACATGGCAGCGTAATATACGTGACTACATACTCTACACAAATATACTGCATGTCTGGACTTTTTCATCATCATCGGTTATTTATATGTTGCCAGGGATTCCACAGCGTCATACGGCAATACACAAATACAGTCAAAGGAAAAATCAATAGAAGAATAATATACAGTATAAGCACAAGTACATTGCATGGGTCCAATTAAGTATGATAATAAGAATGAGAATACTGTTTTAATTAGGACAATGGTCCTGATTCAGAGCCGGACACTGTGACAGAGCGCTCGCTCTGAATCAGGGCATCTTTTTATTTTTTATATGGAGCGGCCTCCTGGCCGCTCGCATTGCTGTGGGTTGTGGGTTGTGGGTTGCTGTGGGTTGCGACGAGACCCTTGTGGTAGGGTCTTGTGGCCGCAAGCCCCAGAGAGCTTTCGGCTCAAACAGAGCCGATAGCTCTCCCACTGACATCACTTATATTGTCAGTGGGGCCGCCCCCCAAATGGTAGGCGTTCCCATGGGAACGCCTCCGTCTGGGCAGCCACCCCCCCGATCCGTCCACCAAAGGGGGCGTGCTGTCACTCAACATCGACAGCACGCCCCCTTTGGTGCGAGACCCGGAGCTACGGATTGCCCGTCACTATCCGGGTCTCGCGCATGCGCACAACAGAGCCGGCTCCGTCGTGCACATGCGCTCTGGGCCACCATCGACCCGGTTTCGAGTGCTCAGCGCTTGCGACTGGGTCTGAATCAGGCCCAATAATCTGAGAACTGCTCTATAATTTCTATTGTGTGTAATAAGGCTTACACCCATTTTGTTCGCCAAGTAAAAAAAAAAAAACAGACAAGGAGCTTATGACAGAAGTGGAAGTCTCAGTGACTCACAGTGTTGTACATGTGAGATTCTGGTGTACAGTACTACTCACTTCCTCATTATCAATCACATGCCCCGAGGCTCAGTCCACAGCATCTCTTTGAACCTGGCTACGATTTTGGATGTGGATTAGTTCAAGTTTTACCAACTTATTATTATACGCTCATGTTATCTATAGAAAATAAAAAGCATGGGACGTTGCCATTCCTTCTAATGTTAAACAATTATAAAGTACAACAGAGGCTTGTTCCTAGTTCCTACATGTTTTTTTTCTATGAATCTATATGATTTGCTCAGGAAATTAATTAACTATGGGGATTACTGACCCCAGGAAAACTTTTTGGTTGGTCTCACATGATCTCAAGTATCATCATATTTTTTTTAAAATATTCCCTTAAACATATGAATTACACAGGTTCTGTGGCATAAGGCCCCCATACATCAGAGATTGATTGCAGCAATAGTGCAATTTGCAATCGATTGTGTATAAAAATCTTTCCCTTTTTCAATCGATTGCAGAATTGCCACAATCGATTGAAAAAGGGAAATATTTTTATACACAATCGATTGCAAATTGCACGTTTGCTGCAATCAATCTCTGATGTATGGGGGCCTTTAGTAAAGCCAGGTAAAATGCCAGCCACAGAACCTGTGCAACTTGTGTGTCCCTGATTAAAGGGATATTATAGCAAACCTACTAATTATGATTTCACGACATATAAATTATTATTCATATTCAGCGTATTGCCAGGCAGAAGTCTGTAAAGGATGGATATGACCTTCCCGCATCTGTGGTTTATACCATAAGATAATATTCAACTATAGTCACAGAAATCCCTGTTCTAGAAGGCGGAGGGCATGGATCTATCAATCATTGCTTTGTAATTACACGCAATAGCCAATTGACCATGAAGAAGCAAACACCAGACCCTCCAAAATGATCCGTTCCATTAGGTATAAAATGCTCTGCTCCTGGACTTCCCTTATAATTTCTGATTGCAGCCACCTGTGCTGAAAAACCTGTCTCAGCAGTTACCTAGTTCAATCATACATTAGGTGGGAAGTCCAGGAGCAGAGTATTTTGTACCTAATGGAACGGGTCATGTTGGAGGGTAGGAAACACATATTTCATATAACTCTTATCAATAAGTCCACTTTCATTAATTGGTTAGTACATGCTATTCGGAACCTTTTACTGAAAACGGTCATATTTGAGATTCTTTTTGTGCTTTTCTAGCACTGCGTAGAACTGTTTATTTTTGTTGGTTCCGAATATGACGTAAGACAATGCAGTGAGCAGACTAGAGCTGTGTAGGGCAGATTCGTTCAATGTGATTTGGCACATATCTCCAGATAGGACGGTACAGAAACGTCGCTTATGTTTGCAAATCGCTGTTTATTACCTGAAACATCACTCAGAAATACATCATGTGAGACTCCAATGGGACCTCACACAATTAATACCGCTTTTACACCAGAACAAAAACCTGTTTTTTGCTGGGTCTACCCGGGTCGCAGCTCAGTGTAAAAGGGTCCCTGAAGAATAACCTGGGTCAAGTGACCCAGAAATCCAACCCAGGTAGCTACCAGGTTGGATCCAGGATGGACCCGGGTAATGGTGCAGTGTAAACGGCGCGACCCAGGTTATCTGACCTGGGTCATGCCTAAACTGAGCTTATTGGTGGTTGTGGAGCATTCACCTCCCACTTTTTATGACCTCACAGATTTAGCAGGGCAGACCTGAGTTCAGTGTGAACAGGGCTGACTTGTGAGCAACCAAGATCGAAGGTGCAGTGTAAATGGGGTCTGACCTGGGTTGGAACCATGTCCAAAACCCAGGTCGGACCTGGGTTTTTGGTTGAAAAGAGGTATAAATCTCCCCATGTGTAATGCTGGGCATACACTATACAATTATCTGTCAGATATCTGTCAAATCTGGCTGGTTGAAATGAAAATCTGGTAATGTATGGGAGCAAATAACAATTGTCCATTTGCTCACAAACACTGGAAAACAGACAAAAATGGTCGTTCAAACGAATTTAACCAATTTGAACAATTGTTTTCATTTGCAGGGGCGTATCTACCCATTGGCCAGAATGGCCTTCGCCAGGGCCGCAGGCCAGAGGGGGGGTGCCGTCCGGCAGTGCCATCAGCAGCCAATGGGTGGACTACCCCAGGGGCTTGAACTAGCCCCGCTAGTCCCCCATCCCCAAGTCTAGGGCAGACCGCAGTGAGAGCGGTCTGCCCTACACAGTTACAAACACACAGCCGCCAGTTTGTTATAGCAGCCAGCCAATGAGAGTCAGACAGACTCTCATTGGCTGCTGCGTCATCCACGGAGTGAGCCGGCTGGAGATCACTCATGAGCTCAGTCTTCCGGCTCCCTCCACAGCGGGTGATGGGAGAGACGTCATGACATCTCTCCCATTCCATAGTGCAGCGAGAGCGGGCCCGGAGGAGTGGACAGCCAGTGGCAAACGCAGGATTTTGAAAGGGGGGTTTCCAAATACTTGGTTACAAAACTAATGACAAAAAAATCTAACCACATGCAGGCAGCACTTAGGTTTACATCTTTCGTCAAGGCATTCAGCATTTCAGCCCCTCCAAGAAATAAAAAGGCAGCACTCCTCCATTGCAAACATACACAATGACACAGACACACACTAATGCAGACACACACACACTGGGCAAAGGCCCTCATTCAGAGCCGTTCGCTATTTGCGGTCGTTCGTTTAAAAACAAGGGGTGGCTATTCAAATGATCCGTACGCACATTGCAGTCTGTTCACACCTCTAAGTCTGAACGAACGAGCAAAACATACGCTCGTTTATTTGTTAAAAACGCCCCCTGGCCGCTCGCACCATACGTCATGTCCGCTATTTATTAGATTAATCGAGTACATCGACCAGCGTATGAACTGCTCGCTATTCTTGTGGTTGGTGTTTGCTACCACAAATTTGCGAGCAGTTCTGGCTATAAAATAACCCAGTGACGTGGTCAATGACGCTGCTGTTTTAAATATACACACCCATAATACGCCCGTTTTGACCTTTAAGCACGCCTGCGTTCGGATCTCCACTCCCCATTTTCAAGCACCTTCCCCTGTTACCACCCACATACGCCTCATTCTGTCACTCAAAATAGCAGGCACTCGCTATATAGCGTACAAACGATTTTCGGCCGCACTGACTGGTTCGCGCATGCGTACTAAAAACCGTACGCATGCGCAGATGTGCAAACATCGCTCGGAACGAGCGTACTGCCGCTAACGAGCGGCTCTGAATGAGGGCCAAAGACCACACAGACGCGCACACACTGACAAAGCCTGCACACATACACTGACACATACACTCCGCTCACTTAAAAATATGAATGCAGCCAAATAAATACAGCACTGGCATAATTTATTAAATATTCCCCCCACCGGCACCCCCCAAATGCGGTACACACACCTACGGTGCGGATCCAGAAGAGAGCGCTTTGAATACCAGGAATACTGTCACCTGGGGGCAGCTTTAATCCTCTCACAATGCTGATGTCCCTTTGGGAACTCCCCCTACAGCCAGACCAGCCAGTATAACTGGCCTCTTTACAACAAAAAAACCAAACAGAAAGTAATATTGTTCAGCCCAGGCCCAGCAGTAGAAATCTTGGGGCCCGATACACTTTTTTGGGGGGAGGCCCTATTCCAAAGTTGGTGTCCAGGTCCTCATCCTTTGGATCCATGGGGTGTGTGTATATATGCACTCTCATTCACAATATACAACTTTCTCCTTTGGCTGTTATATATAATATATGCCAATACAAAGGAAATGGCACTAGGAAACATGTTAAAACACATATTTATGAAAAATCCTTTGGTGCTAAACTCAATCAACTGCACCTCACACTCACTGACGTGGGGATTGGTAACACTGCCTTGCCTTGTACGTGGTAGTAAACAATCTGCAAATGTGACCCCTGTCAGGGTGTCACACAACTCACAGTTTGTCACCTTTTTCGCAGCCTTTAACACTCACAGAGAAAGCAGCACTGGGCAAGCGCGGGTATAACCTCTGAGAGCTGAGTCTGATTGGCTCAATCTCCCCAGCTATCTATGGGCACGATTCTATTCAGCACGATGTAAATGGCGCCGGGAGTGAGCTCCCGGAGCTATTCAATACACCGCGCTGCCAAGTCTGACTAATGATTTCTTCTCTCATCCCTCTGGGGATGATAGAAGAAATCTGACAAAAGTCCCGGCGCAAGGCTGTTTTCTGCCCTTCGCGCCTGGAAAACAGCCTTGCGCCGGGAAGGTAGGTCGGGGAATGCCCGTTATCGCGCCTAAAAACCCTGTTTAAGGCGCGAGAACGAGCCTTCCCCGACCTAACATCGCGATGAATTGAATAGCTCCGGGAGCTATCTCCCGGCGCTATTTACATCGCGTAGAATTGAATCGTGCCCACTGTGTCCTACTGTAGCTGTAGTACTGATGAGTGCCGGAGAAAGCTTCCCCAGGGTCCTAATAACCGCACTGTTCAGCAAGGAGTTTGCAAAGTATTTTTAACAAGGTGCAAATACCCATGCAGCTGGTAACTGCAATGGAGGTATGTAACCTTTTCCTTACTGGTGCTGCAGACTGCAGCTCCTGCTTTTGTCTTTTTACTGTAACCGGACAGCTCCGGGACTCAGATCATCTCTGTCAGACAATTGTTCTCTCTAGCTGCTCAGCGATGGAGCAACGGGCAGGGGAGGTTTCTAGGTACTCGGAACCCCCCCCCTGCGTGCGCGCCTGACAGCGGCGGTCGTCGGCAGGAGAGGGGATCAGGTAAGTTGCTTTTTTTTTTTCTGCCACAGCACGGGGAACATGTTATGGGGGGGATGGCTGCTACTGGGAGCACTGTATAGGGGGGACTACTACTGGGGGCACTGTATAGGGGGGGACTACTACTGGGGGCACTGTATAGGGGGGACTTCTACTGGGGGCACTGCATAGGATGGACTACTACTGGGGGCACAGCATAGAGGGCAAGGTCAGATTAAAGTCTGTGGGGGCCCCTGGGCAACAAATTCGTGGGGGCCCCCATCAGTGATCAAAGATATATATATATATATATATATACAGTCAGGTGCATAAATATTGAAATGAAACAAACAAGATGTGATTTAACTTCAGACTTTCAGATTTAATTTGAGGGTAATTACATCCAAATCAGGTGAACGGTCTAGGAATTACAACGGTTTCTATATTTGCCTCCCACGTTTTAACAATCCTAAATCTAACTTTCACTTTTTAATACTTTGTTGCAAATCCTTTGCAGGCAATTACAGCCTGAAGTCTGGAACGCATAGACATCACCAGACGCTGGGTTTCATCCCTGGTGATGCTCTGCCAGGCCTCTACTGCAAATATCTTCAGTTCCTGCTTGTTCTTGGGGCATTTTCCCCTTCAGTTTTGTCTTCATCAAGTGAAATGCATGCTCAATCGGATTCAGGTCAGGGGATTGACTTGGCCATTGCATAACATTCCACTTTTTAGCCTTAAAAAACTCTTTGTTTGCTCTTGCAGTATGCTTCGGGTCATTGTCCATCTGCACTGTGAAGCGCCGTCCAATGAGTTCTGAAGCATTTGACTGAATATGAGCATATAATATTGCCCGAAACACTTCAGAATTCATTCTGCTGCTTTTGTCAGCAGTCACGTCATCAATAAATACAAGGGAACCAGTTCCATTGGCAGCCATACATGCCCACGCCATGACACTACCACCACCATGCTTCACTGATGAGGTGGTATGTTTTGGATCATGAGCAGATCCTTTCCTTCTCTTCCCATCACTCTGGTACAAGTTGATCTTTGTCTCATCTGTCCATAGGATGTTGTTCCAGAACTGTAATGGCTTTTTTAGATGTTGTTTGGCAATCTAATCTGGACTTCCTGGTTTTGTGGCTCACCAATGGTTTGCATCTTGTGGTGAACCCTCTATATTCACTTTTGTGAAGTCTTCTCTTGATTGTTGACTTTGACACATATGCATCTACCTCCTGGACAGTGTTCTTGATTTGGCCAACTGTTGTGAAGGGGTTTTTCTTCACCAGGGAAATAATTCTTTTGTCATCCACCACAGTTGTTTTCCGGGTCTTTTGGTGTTGCTGAGCTCTCCGATGCGTTCTTTCTTTTTAAGAATGTTCCAAACAGTTGATTTGGCCACACCTAATGTTTTTGCTATCTCTCTGATGTGTTTGTTTTGATTTTTCAGCCTAATGATGGCTTGCTTCACTGATAGTGACAGCTCTTTGGATCTCATATTGGAGTTGACAGCAACTTATTCCAAATGCAAATGTCACACCTAGAATCAACTCCAGAACTTTTACCTGCTTAATTGATAATGAAATAACGAGGGAATAGCCCACACCTGTCCATGAAATAGCTTTTGAGTTGATAGTCCCATTACTTTTGGCCCCTTAAAAAGTGGGAGGCACATATAGAAACCGTTGCAATTCCTACACCATTCACCCGATTTGGATGTAATTACCCTCAAATTAAATCTGAAAGTCTGCAGTTAAAGCACATCTTGTTTGTTTCATTTCAAAACCATTGTTGTGGTGAAAAGAGGCCAAAATCTGAAAATTCTGTCAATGTCCCAATATTTATGGACCTGACTGTATATATTATATATATATATATACACACACACACACTTACATACTTATGCTGTATACATACATACAGATATGCTGTGTGTGTATGTATATATATATATATATATATATAATTTAATAGTGTGCCCCCCACAACCAGCCCAGCAGCACCACACTTAAAGAAAAATTAAACATTATTTGACTTACCCTACTTGAGTTGTCACCCTCCTGTCTGCTCACCTCCGCGGGCTTCAGGCAGGGTCCGTTCAGAGTTCAGACGCAGTTGTGGGGGTGGGCTGGAGTGGGGCTGCACGGCGTGACATCCGACGTCACGCCCGCACTGCTGTACAGCCCTCCCCAGGCACCACTTAGCCTGCCTGTCACCGGCCGGAGCAGCGCCGCGCTCTGAGTCCAAGTGCTCAGCGCTGCCCGGCTGACTGCCTGCAGAGGAGGACCACAGCAGAGATAGCTAAATGCTTTACTCCGCCGGTCTAAGTAGTAGTGGCAGGGGACAGGGTGTGGGGGTCCCCTAGGTGTGGGGGCCCCGGGACGATCGCCCCTGTCGCCCTGCCTATAATCCGGCCCTGATAGAGGGGACTACTACTGGGGCACTGCATAGGGGGGACCATTACTGGGGGACACTTCCTGAAATTATGGGGGGAGGGGGTCGCCAGTCCATTACCTTGCCAGGGACGCTTGGATCCCTAGATACACCCCTGGTCATTTGCTCCCATACATTACCAGGTTTTCATTCCAACCAGCCAGATTGGACAGATAATTGTATATTGTATGCCCAGCATAAGAAACTAAACAACGCTACCTGATTATATAAATGCTAAACTGGATATGTAAAATGAAGCTTAAAAAAATAAAGAGTCAGGCAGTGCTTAATAGAAATTTGCAGGATGGTATGTGCACATCAATGAGAGTCATCTAAAGGTGGAAAACGTCCTTAACCAGCACTGCTGTAGCTCATTAAATGCATAGAGGTATATTTACTTCTGTGCAGGTTTTTAGATGTGGAGATGTTGCCCATAGCAACCATTCAGATTCTAGAAGGTGCTAAATAAATGTTAAATAGAATCTGATTGGTTGCTATGGACAACAACTTCACTTCTAAAAACCTGCACTAAAGTAAATATACCCCCAACTGTCGTTTTATAATACCAGGCAGACATTGGTGTCCACGCTCTTCTGATCCAGAGAGGGCACCATGATGAAAAAAATAATGCACACAGCTGGCATTTACACCCCTATCGCTCCTTCATAATAAATTTAAAAAAAACAGAATTAAATCCACAAAAGAATTACACTTAGGGAAACATAACTGAGGTTACATCAAATACCAACTAATAAGAAACTTTAATTATTAAGATGTTGATTAAAGAAAATACAGATATTGCTGACAGGGACACCAAGATGGGAGTGGATACAAATGACCTAGGCCCAGGCTTGCCCTGTAGCAGATTATGAGAAAGACAAGGAAGGAGAGTCCACCAGGGCTCAGAGTGATAGAGAATTCCAGCAGCCGTAGTAATGTGCGGAGCCAGATTAAACAGAAAGGGGCGCGGTGACTGCATGGGCCCATAGCAGAGTTCCCTACTTACTTTTAGTCTGCGCAAGCTCCCTTGGACTGCTTGGGAGGAGCTGTAGAAATTGTTGCGCTATGGCTGTAACTCAGGCTTGCCTACCCTCCCGAATATCGGGTGCCGCTCCCGACCCCCCGGAAAGGCAGGCAAGCCTCCCGGCTGCCGCCTGACCCCCCCCCCCCAACTACAGCTAGAAACTCCGCGCAGCGGGGGGGTACGATGAGGTGATTCGCGCTAAATTGCGTCATCGTAGCTCCGCCCCCTGCTTCACAATGTCTTTATTTTTGGCATTGTGGAGAGGGGGCGGGGCCATGATGACACCCCCACGAGGAGTCAGCGCCCGGCCACGCCTCCCGGAAGGTGGGAGCTGAATGTCGGCAACTATGCTTTAACTGCCTCTCGGCACCTCTGGTGGGTGAAACAATGACTATATCCAGGTGGGTCTCCGGATAAAAATAAAGAAGAAACAAGCTGAGAATTAGAATAATAGTAATTTTATTTATATAGCACTTTTATCCAAAAGGGCTCAAGGTGCTTTACAGAAATCATGAACATAATGCAGAGACTTAGATTTGCAGAAAATACAGAAACTATGAACATAATACAGAGTCGAAGTAACATATTCTGTTTAGTTGTTCACCGCCATTTGAAAACAGTAAATAGGAAACAGCTGCAGACCTAGGGGCCTATGTATCAAAGCTTGATGAGAGATAAAATTGTGAGATATAAATCACCAACCAATCAGCTTCTACCTTACATTTTATAGGCTGTGTTTGAAAAATGACAGTTAGGAGCCATTTTGGGTTAATACTTTTTCTCTCACAATTTTATCTCTCATCAAGCTTTGATACATAGGCTCCCTAATCCCTATCTCAAGTACAATAATTCAATTCTGCACGGTCTACTATTCAGAATGAGTTGTGATGGGTACATGATTAGTTTTCCTTATCCTTCGGTTATTCACATTTGTGATGGTAGTTACTACTTATATTATTACTTGTGATTTTCCATTTCACACTAGAAAAGGAGCAGGTTATCTGTCATACTTTATGAAGTTGCTATGGGCACGCATGATTATAAAGGAAACACTTTTTCATATAGTAGAACAAATGAAACATCTGATTAGAGAACACGACTCTCCTCAGCGTACTGATCAGTCTTGCAGTTACAACATCTGCTCTGCATAATAGCAATAATCTTTTCTCCATTGCACAGGCCCAGATGTTATAAAGTTACAGAAAAAAAAAAAAGATTCTGTAAGGTCATCAACTGAACATCTGGAGAGTAAAACAAGTGGAGCCATGGTAGTTTGGTGGCTGCAATAAGGAAATAAATGTCAGCATAACAGCCACACCTAACAAAAACCCCTATTATGTAAACCCTTTGAGGCTCATTTCTAAATGTAGAGTTTGCAGACCTGGCAGATTACCCAAACTCGCTCATACTAATAAGAGAATGAAACAGAGTTGTAGAGTCTGGGGGAGGGGATGTTCCACAGCATAAGGTTTTACCTACAGGAATTATTATAGTGTGTTACTGAAAGAATTAGAAGAGGCAGCCATTTTGTGAACAATTTACTAGCCACTAAATAACTAAGCTATAACACACGTGTTCTAAGTAAATTAATTGGGTCATTCTCACAAACATGTGTACAGCTCACAAATAGCTGCCTCTTATTGGGCATATTCTATATGCTGCAAGGTTTGTTAAAGCTATGCAGATTACACGAGCAGGAGAACCACACTTTTGTTCATATATGAGGGGGAAAAAAAAAAAATAAGGGACGTTTTCCTACCATTAGAACTCATTGTGCAGCTGCACATTACACACAAAGTTCCGTCAGAACCTCACAGGTAACCGAATCTTTCCCTAAAGTAGATGTTCCCAAACTCAGTCCTCAAAGCACCCTAAAGCTGGCCACACATCTAAAGATTATCTGTCCAACCAGCCAACTAGTTGATTGGTTGGAATGAAAATCTGGTAATGTATGGGAGTAAATGATTAGCAATTTGCTCCTAAATGCCAGAAAACAGATGAAAATGGTCGTCAGACAAGTTTGTTAAATTTTTGATCTAAACAATTTGTTCAAAAAAGTTTTTGTCCATTTTTCAGCGTTTGGAAGCAAATTGCTGATAGTCATTTGCTTTCATACCTTGCCAGATTTTCATTCCAACCAATCAACTAGTTGGCTGGTTGGACAGATAATCTTTAGATGCGGGACCAGCTTAACAGTCCAGGTTTTAATGACATCCATGATTGAGCACAGATGGTTAAATAGACTGAGGTACAAGTTGCATCATCTGTGTCCAAGCATGGTTATCCTTAAAATCTGGACCATTAGGGTGCCTTGAGGACCTCTATCGTAAAAATATGAGATATGGTAAGAACTTACCCTTGTTATCTCTATTTCTACGAAGTCCATAGGGTTCCACAGGATACCTTGGGGTATAGGTGTGACGTCAGTCGCAGGGCACCAAAGAGTTAAGCTTTCAGCCTCCCAGGATGCACTAGGTCCCCCTCCTATACCCCGCCCCCGGGCCAAGGCACCTCAGTTAGTTACCAAGCCATAGGCCGGAGGAGGAGAAGGAAGAGAGAGAACAAAGATCTGGACACATACAAGAATCACATTCTCACCAGAGGGAGACGGAAAACCGGTGACCAGAGCAAAGCCCATCTGCAGCACAGGTGCGACAGGGCGGGAGTCCTGTGGAACCCTATGGACTTCGTAGAAATAGAGATAACAAGGGTAAGTTCTTACCATATCTCATATTTTCTACTTCAGGGTCCATAGGGTATCCACAGGATACCTTGGGGATGTCCCAAAGCAGTATCCTTTAAGGGTGGGGACGCTCCTGTGCAGAAAGGAGAATCCGCCGCCCGAAGGAAGCATCCTGAGAGGCGAAGGTGTCAAACCTGTAATACCTCACGAAGGTATGGACAGAAGACCACGTAGCAGCCTTGCAGATCTGAACTGCCGAGGCACCACGTCGAGCTGCCCACGAAGGACCCACAGACCTAGTGGAATGAGCCTTCAGAGAAGGAGGGACCGGTAGGCCTTCATGAAGATAAGCTTCCGAAATAGCCATACGGATCCAGGCTGCCAAAGTTTGCTTTGAAGCAGGCCAACCCTTTTTACGGAAGCCATAGAGGACAAACAAAGCGTCCGACTTCCTAAACGAAGAAGTGCGGTCAACATAAGTCCTTAAGGCCCGCACAACATCCAAAGAGGCCTCACCCACGGAAAGACCCGGTGAGTTAAAGGCCGGAACAACTATTTCCTCGTTAACATGAAACTGGGAAACAACTTTGGGAAGAAACTCGGGCCGAGTGCGGAGCACTGCCCTGTTCCCATAAAAAACCAAGAAAGGGGGTCTACAAGAAAGAGCCCCTAACTCAGAAACACGTCTGGCCGAAGCAATGGCCAGAAGGAAAACAGTCTTAGCTGTTAGCCATTTAAGATCCACTGAGCCCAGTGGTTCAAACGGCGGTCCTTGGAGAGCCCTCAGGACCACAGCCAAATCCCAAGGCGCCACAGGTGGAACAAAGGGCGGCTGAATGCGGAGAACACCCTGCATAAAGGTGCGCACATCCGGGATTGTAGCAATCCTACGGTGAAACCAGACAGATAGGGCCGAAACCTGTACCTTCAAAGAAGCAAGGCGAAGCCCATGATCTAGTCCCGCTTGCAGGAAGGCGAGAATCCGAGACAGACGAAACTCCCGCGGTGCATAACCTCTCGGTCGACACCACTGGAAGAACGTATGCCACACGCGATGGTATATCCTCGCGGAAGACGGTTTCCGAGCTCGTAACATGGTACGCACCACAGAGCTGGAAAACCCCCGGGACCTCAGCATGGCCGTCTCAACAGCCACGCCGTCAAAGACAGCCGAGTCAGGTCCGGGTGAAGGCAAGGACCCTGAGACAGAAGGTCCGGTCGTAGCGGCAACCGCAGAGGAATGTCCACGGACAGACCCTGAAGGTCTGAGAACCAGTGCCGTCTGGGCCACGCGGGAGCTATCAACAGGAGCGTCCCTCCTTCCTGTTTGAATTTCCGGATTACCCGTGGAAGAAGGGAGACCGGAGGGAACAGGTATGCGAACCGGAACGTCCACCGGACGGACAGAGCATCCACCAGAGACGCCCCTTCGTCTCTTGTGCGAGACCCGTACACCGGCAACTTGTTGTTGTGCCGGGACGCCATGAGGTCGATTTCTGGAAGACCCCACCTGTCCACCAGTAGTTGAAAAACGTCCGGGTGCAGGGACCATTCCCCCGGATGAACGTCCTGGCGACTTAGAAAGTCCGCCTCCCAATTTAGCACTCCCGGGATGAAGACCGCTGATATGGCCGGAAGATTGCGCTCCGCCCAAACCAGGATCCGAGAGACCTCTACGAGAGCCGCCCGACTGCGAGTTCCTCCTTGCCTGTTTATGTAGGCCACGGTGGTAGCGTTGTCCGACTGGACCTGCACCGGGCGACCCTGGAGAAACCGCTGTGCCTGCTGGAGAGCATTGAAGACCGCACGGAGTTCCAAGATATTTATTGGAAGCTCCGCTTCTGTCGGCGTCCACCTGCCCTGGAACAAGTGTGGACCCGAAACTGCTCCCCAGCCCCGAAGACTGGCGTCCGTTGTCAACAGGACCCAATTTGGAACCCAGAACGGACGTCCCTTGTTGAGGTGGGTCGTCTGTAACCACCACGCAAGGGACAGGCGAACCTCCTGGGTGAGCACAATCGTCTGGGACTTCAAAGACTGAGTCAGCCCGTTCCACTTGGACAGGATCAGGTGCTGCAGAGGTCTGGAGTGAAACTGGGCGTATTCCACCATGTCAAACACCGACACCATGGAGCCCAGTAACCTCATCGCCGAGTGTAAGGACACCCGGCGGTTGTGCAGGCAACTGCGCACCCTTGACTGTAAAGCAGAGATCTTGTCCTCCGTCACGAAGATCCTTTGCTGTCCCGAGTCCAATAAGGCTCCAAGATGCAGAATCCTCCGAGACGGGATTAGAGTGGACTTCTGCCAGTTGATTAGCCAGCCGTGCCGTTGCAGCAGTGCAATGGTCAGGTCCAAGTGGCTTAACAGGAGCTCTGGAGATCCTGCCACCAATAACAGGTCGTCCAAATACGGCAACATGCGGACTCCCTGCAGCCGCAGAGAAGCCGCCATGACCGCCATCACCTTGGTGAAAACACGTGGTGCTGTTGCCAGGCCAAAAGGTAACGCCCGAAACTGGAAGTGGTCGCTGCGGATTGCAAACCTGAGGAACTGTTGATGGCGCCAAAGAATAGGGACATGCAGGTAAGCGTCCTGTATGTCCAATGACACCAAGTAGTCCCCAGGTTCCAGCGCCAGAATGATGGACCGTAGGGTCTCCATCCGAAACTTCGGGACCCGCAAAGACTTGTTGAGTGCTTTGAGGTTGAGAATCGGACGATATGACCCATTGGGTTTCTGTACCAAAAATAGATTTGAATAGAAACCCTGGCCCCTCTGGGAGAATGGAACCGCCACTATAACTCCAGCCTGGAGCATAGTGTGCAATACCTTCCGCAGCTCCATAGCCTTGTTCCGGTCTGATGGGAGACCCGTGGTGAAGAAGCGAGCCGGGGGTCTGTGCCGGAAGGAGAGGGCGTATCCGTGGGAAACCACCTCCAGAACCCAAGTGTCTGTCGTAGTGGTCGACCAACACTGGGCGAACTGTAGCAGGCGGCCTCCCACCCTGGGATCCCCCAAAGGGAGGCCCGGACCGTCAGGCCGCAGGCTTGTCATCTGGCTTGGGGGCCGGACGTCTGGTACTCCATGCCTGCTTCCGGGGCTTGACCGATTTCTTAGGGCCAGCCTGTCGAGGAAACGACTGTGGTTTGGGCCTGCCCTGGGCCCTAGATGACCGAAAGGACGATGGTCCCGAACCAGAAGGAGCAGCGGCCGACGGGAGACAAGCAGATTTGGCTGCCGCCAGCGTGGCCACAATCTTATCCAGATCCGGACCGAAGAGAACTTCTCCGGTAAACGGCAACGCTTCCAGACCTTTCTTGGAATCTGCGTCCGCCTTCCAGGATCGCAGCCACAAGGTGCGACGAGCAGCTACCGCTGCTGAAGAAATTCTAGACACCAGAGTACTAATGTCTAGAGCCGCCTCGTTGATGTAGGTGGCCGAATCACGGAGATTGCCAATCAACTCCGCCTGATCGGCCGGACAGTCGGATTCAAAAGAAGCCTCTAATGAATCCGCCCAGCGCTCCATCGCTCTGGCAACCCAGCAAATGGCCATAGCCGGCCGTGCTGCCCCCCCTGCAAGGGAATAAGCGGACTTCAGGCAGATTTCTACCTTGCGGTCCGTAGCATCCTTAAGGGAGGACATGGATGGCATCGGCAATGTGGCACTACGGACAAGACGGGTCACGTGAGAATCCACCTGTGGAGGGGATTCCCACTTAGCAAAATAATTATCCGCGAACGGATAAGCCACCGCCAGGCGTCTCTGCGGCTGGTATCTTTTGCCAGGTTGTTTCCACGCCTCCTCTAAATGGTCCACCAACTGACCCGAAAGAGGAAAGACTGTGGCATCGCCCTTCACATCTTTGAAAAAGGCATACTTAGATTTAGCCGCTGGGGGAACTTCGTCCTCAATCACCAAGGCTGTGCGGACCGCCCGAATAAGTCCAGGAATATATACTTTGGACTTAGCATCAGCGTCCTTAGTATGGAGAGGTTCCTGATCGTAAGGATCAAGAATCTCCCCATCATCAGACGTCCCTTCGTCATCCTCATAAGGAGCGGACAGAGACGCCACCGGCCTTTTATGAGGCCGCATCACAGACTCCCCTTGCAACACATCCGACAAGTGCTGTACAGAACTCGTCAGGGAGTTAACCCACGCTGGCTCCTGAGAACCCGGGAGCGGGGAAATAGGGAGACTGTGGGGTACCACCAATTGTCGTGGGAACCCCTGCATGGGTGACGACACCACAGACTGCTGGGACAAACCCATCGGAGTAAACGCGGGCTGCGGAGCTAACTGGCCCACTAAAGCTGTTAACGCCTGAGCGAAACAAGCCCAGGGCGGCTCCTGTACCGGTGCTGTAACCGTAATAGGCCGCGCCATGGACAAACACTGCCGGCAAAGGCCCTCCGCGCTACCCTCCCCCTCCGCTAACGGTACTTTGCACGTGGTACACTGTAGCCGGAGGGGAAAATCACTTTCAGACATGATGGCACCACGTATGTGACCTCTCTCACCAATTAAGTATTAAATAGGCGAGAGACCACCCTGCAGCACCGCACCGCAAGGGCTTTAGCAGAAGAACAGGGACAGTAATAAAGCTGACAGTTTAGAGAAGAAAAGTTACAGGCAGCAGCGCTAGCACAGTCACATACAATGCAGAGAAATAACAATTCCTGCACTAACAGCGCTGATCACTCAACTACACAGACACAGGGCCTGGTAGGACACAGCGCTGCATACACAGACCTGACCACAGCAGAGGAGAGGTATGCGGGGGGACCCAGACCACGATGCTTCCGTCCAGCGCTTCCAGCAGCGTTCACCATGCGTTCTGGAGAAGATGGCCGCCGAGGAGCAGAGAGGAGGCTGGCCTGGGGGAGGAGCGCTGCCACAGGACCAGTCGGCAGCATGCAGAGAGGGCTGTGTGCAGCGGGGGAGGCGCCGGCTGTGAGACAGGGAAGGCGCGCTCCCCTGGCATGCATTTAACCCCTGGGACGCCGCAGCGCTACCGCTCTGCTGCGGTCCGCTGTCCCAGGGGGTAGTGGAAGCGCAGGTTGGTCGCCTAGCTCCACGCTGCAGCCAGTCCCCAGGGAGCCCCCTGCCTGGGGACTTAGGACCATGTGATCAGCGGGGACCCACCGCGGGACCCCGCTGCTTACCTCTGTCCCCCTTGAATCCGGCCATGGTCCGGAGCATCTGGGGTCACCGCTAGCTGTGACCCCAGACGCCCACCAGCATCCCCGGATCAGTACCGGCGTTCTGGTACCGGCGGGGTGTAGGGAAGACAGCATGGACGTCAGGACTGACTGTCCATGCTGTTCATCCAGATGTGCAGCCACAGCTGCATGAAGAATAAGCTTCAGGGGCTCTTCTAGCCCCCACTCCAACAGGTGCACCCGACTCCGGCCGGGCACCAAACTAAACTGAGGTGCCTTGGCCCGGGGGCAGGGTATAGGAGGGGGACCTAGTGCATCCTGGGAGGCTGAAAGCTTAACTCTTTGGTGCCCTGCGACTGACGTCACACCTATACCCCAAGGTATCCTGTGGATACCCTATGGACCCTGAAGTAGAAATAACCTTTTTTTTTTTTTTATGTGCTCCCCCTCTATCACAGGTACAAAATGCTCTGCTCCTAGATTTCTCACTTAAATGATTGCTGTCACCTATATTGAGCAAGTTAATTGATGTGAAATGTGTTTAAACACAGGTGACTGAAATCGTAAATTAAGTGGGAAGTGCAGGAGCAGAACATTTTGTGCCTTGTGGGAAGGGGTCATGTTCTGTAGGGTCTGCATTTATACATAACCAAGGCAGCAACTTATGGGGGGTATCCACTTATAACGATGTCGTTATCGTGCAATCGCTTGCAAATCCCGCATGCATCGGGCATGTTTTGGACGGAAGCGACCCGCGTGTCGCTTCCGACATTGCCCGTACATGCAGGTCAACCTGACGATCTCGTCAGGTTCAGCATGTGCAGGGATGAGGGATGTGGCGGGACTGAACGAGTGAACATTCTGTCTAGGCACATCACTAGCTATACAATCGACAGCACGATTGCAATGTTGCAATCGTGCTCTCATTTGTATATCGCTAAGTGGATACCCCCCCATTACCCTTACCACAACCCTGGTCTCTCTAGGACACAGGTTTTCAAACTCTGTCCTCAGGACCCCAAACAGTGCATGTTTTCCATGTCTCCGCACAGAATCACAAGTGAAATAATTAGCTCTACCTGTGGATATTTTAAAATATTATAGCAGAATGAGCCTGCGCAGTGAGCTCTCTTGTGGTTTCTTATAGGTACCCTCACCTATATAATAAGCATAAACAAAAGAAGCAGGTTGAGCGCCACAATACCGTGAAACATGTCTAGTATTGTTATAAATAATTTAAATAGATACCATCTAGTGGTATGGAGGTTAAATAAATATGAAACTGTAGATGACTGATTTTGATGAACAGTTCCACATTCACAGTTGGATGTCACTGGCACCATTCTGCATGCGCAGTTTTTCTGGCTCTCTTTGGTTTAGCGCATGTCTTAATAAATACTTTCATTTTTATCATTATACAGTTGTATTGGCCAATTTCCACATCACTACACGTTATACTTTACATAGAGTGTATGTCTTGTATAATAACAGACCAGTTTTATTTACTTTCTGTCATCTGACTTATTACCACTATAGTGTGTACTACTTGTGTTTGTTCAAAATCAGTCATCTACAGTTTCATATTTATTTAACCTCATACCACTAGATGGTATCTATTTAAAACAATACTTCAATACTAGACATGTTTCACGCAGGTTGAGCGCCACAACACCTTTTGTTTATCTTTTAAAATATGTCAGTGAGTAATGAGTACACCTGCTGGGTAACCTGCAAAACATGAACTGTGTGGGGTCCTGAGGACAGAGTTTGAGAACCACTGCTCGAGGAAGATCTCATACTGCTTTTAGACCAAAATTCCTGGTCTGACCCATAGGTCAGACCCAGAATTTCCCCGGCATGGACCCAGAATATTCCTGAGTTGGCGCCATTCACACCAGAGCCGGATGTAGAGAGACCCGACTTTTCCGGTGTTGAAGTGGATGCTTGGAGATAGTCATCTCCAAGCGCCACTGATGCTGGCCAATCAGCATGATCCAGATCACGTCATTTACACTGCAGGGTTTCACAGGTTATTCCAGTGTTTAACCCTGCAAGTTACCTGGGTTGAAATGCCAGGTCACTCGACCCAGCAATCCAACCCTTTCCCCTTTTACACCAAGGAGCCGCCCAGGTTTTAGCTCTGGTGTAAAGAGCATATAAGACAGCGTGATGGAATTAAATGCAGCCAGTATTAGAATAGGAGCTGTTCACAGTAACTGCATCTTGTACAGAATGTACCACAACACAAGTGCCATATATCCACTGATAAGTCAGTTGTCATGACCACTTTGCTTTCAACACAGATTAGTTTGTTGACCCAACTTGCATTCTACCCAAAAGGCTGTATTGTATTTTGCACTGGGCATATAAATGCTCATACATTATAGATCTTAAAGGGGGCTATTATCAAAGCTGGGAGAGATGTAGAATTGGGAGAGATATACTAATCAGCTTCCAATTTACATTTTGCAGGCTGTGTTTCTATAATGTTAGGAGCTGATTGGTTGGCAATTTATTTTTTACAACTTTGTCTCCCCCAGCTTTGATAAATACCTACTAAGACTTTGGACACAAGCCTCATTCCCTAACATTGTTAAATAAGATTACTAAATGAAAAAGACCATTGCACCATTAGATGTTCTTTCCACGTCGTTGACAATATACTACATGGTACAGATAGCGAACCTGTTGAGACATATTGAGCAATGGATATAAACACTAACCACATCTTTGTAAAACAGGAAATAGCCACTTCCTTTAACAAGTATCAGTTAGTGAGACTAAAGTAGAGCTCGGCAGCTCGCTACTGAACAATTACATGTCAAAGATATAGCAGGCATGTATCACTGGCTTAGAGACTACCAATAAACAGACATTACAGTAGGAAGATAGAAAATTATTCCAAGCATTGTGTGAGTTTGAAATCATATGCAGAAGAGATTAGTAGACAGCCTTAACCACTTGCCTGGAGAGAGATAAAGCACTAACCAATCAGCTTCTAACTTTATACAGTTTTTACACCTAAATTACAGGTCTGACTGGGAGGTTGGAACAGGGTTCCAATCCAGATAATACCCAGAATTTAGCCAGCACCAACCCAGGATTTTCCCAAGCAGGCACCATTCACACCGGAGCCAGGTCTGCATAGACCAAGCTTTTCCGGCAATGAAGTGGACACTTGGAGATGACAATCTGCAAGCACCATTGAAGCCGACCAATCGGCAGGCATGCAGCATGATCCAGGTCACAGTGACCCAAATCGCGCCGTTTACACAGCAGAGTTTCATGGGTTATTCCAGTGTTAAACCCTGCTAGTTACCTGGGTTGGATTGCTGGGTCACGTGACCTGGCAATCCAACCCTTTCCCCTTTTACACCAAGTAGCTACCTGTGTTAACCTGGGTTTAAGCTCTGGTGTAAAAGGGGTATTACATGAAAAATGAGTTACAAGCTGATTGGTTGCTAATTTATTTGTTACAATTTTCTCTCATCAGGCTTTAGTACATAGACCCCTAAATCCATTGGTCATGCAATCTTTGTTTCCCACTAGAAAAGTGAACTTTGAATCACTAATAACCATAATACTGTATGCTTTACCCAGAGCACACTATTCCCCCTCCTCAGTCCTAGCCATAATACTGTATGCTTTACACAGAGCACACTATTCTCCCCCCCCCCCCTCAGTCCTAGCCATAATACTGTATGCTTTACCCAGAGCACACTATTCTCCCCCCTCAGTCCTAGCCATAATATTGTATGCTTTACCCAGAGCACACTATTCTCCCCCCCCCCTCCTCAGTCCTAGCCATAATATTGTATGCTTTACCCAGAGCACACTATTCCCCCTCCCTCTTGTTTAGCAGTTTTACTAAACTAGGAATTGCAGCCAGTTTGTGAAGAACTAGCATATTTAACTCTATAGTTCCCTTGTGCTGTAAAGGAGAGACCACACTGAACACACAGAACAAATGCTGCTCTTTAATTTGTAAAAACAGGTTAACAATACAAAAACCCTAAATACCAGTGTGTACATTGTACACAATCAAATGACTTACAAGAATGAAGTTACATATTTACACACAACTGAGGATCTGATGTTTATAGGGCTTGGGAACAGTCTCCAACTGGAAGAGAAAGACATCGCTGAGGAAAGCTGATGGGTGACGAATCATTTTATGCTACAATGCCACTGGTACTAAAGCTTTTGAATTAGTCACCATGCAAAGACTAGAAAACAATAAGCAAGCAAAGAAAAAATAAAAGGATTTTATTATTAAGTAACAATCTTCTCTCAGAGGCACTTGTTATCACTCCTCAGCTGCCATCTTACACAAGTACTCTTTGTCAATTTTAAAGAGGCGCCACCCTTCTTCAGTGGAAAGATCAGATGCCCCGCGCCTCTTGTAGAATCTAATGGATGGTTCATTCCATTCTGCCACCAGAAAGTGCATGCTACTGCAGCGACACTTCACAGCAATCTAGACAGAAACAGCAAAGACTGGGTAAGATAATACAAGAACACTTTCAGGACACAAATATTAGGTGGACCAGTGGAAATATTTTAGAGGACTAGCTTAATTCCCATCATGCTAGGGCTGGGACCCACAGAATTAAATATTGAAGTTCCCACCCTCTAGCTCCATTCAGTGTAAGGGGCAGGAGGGAGATGGATAAACTAAGGCCTAGGCTGGAGTGTGGATAAGCAATAGGTACAAAGATCACCAACTGTAACTTGGCTGAAGCAATGTTACAGGAAGTATGCCCTTGTCTACATCATGGAAGAGTGGGCAAGACAAGGGCACCAAGCCTTATGACCAGCCAATAGGCTTCATGCTCTAATATATGTCTGAATGAACTGAGCAGATTGTGTGACAACTACAAGTGTAATCAAATGCATTAAACACCAAGTAGGCAAATTACTTACTGTTTCTGCACATTTGAGGTCTGATTCTCACTTACTGATTGTGTAGTAATCTATTTCTAATTATCTATTTTTTTCATTTTCTATGACAATTCAGTGTTACATCTGATAAACTATTATATTTGTAGGCTACTTTTGGAGATTGTTCTCTTCTGCAACAGCATTCTACCTCAGCCCATTATCCTCTAGTTACTGTTTCAGGTTGTATGATACCATTCCCGCATATACTGATCTCAGATGTTTGAGCTCTGGTGTTTAAGTCATTTTGTTTAATTTTGTAAAAATATTCTCAATAGAAGGAGAACAAAAAAAGAAAACCAAGTAGCACTGCCTGTGTTTAGGTCATGTAATAAGGATTTCTGTCTGGAAACAGGTGGGATAATTACTGACCCAGCAAAATAGAATACCTCTCCTGTGTATGATTAAAGACAAATCCACAAAACATGACCTGTTTTTGTTGTTGTACACAGACTGGGAATAAGACCCACTTAGCACATTAAACAGGAACGCCTTAGATCAGAGGTTCCCAAACGCTACCATTACAGTTCATGTTTAAAGGCTATCCATGCTTGAACAGGTGACTTAATTAGTACCTCAGCCAATTAGATTTAGCTATATCCTTAAAACCTGGACTGTAATGATAGAGTGTGGGAATCTGTCTTAGGCCTGTATTCAATTAGAGACGAAAAGCCACAAGCAGCAGAAAAGGGTCGCCAATGCGATGTTTTTGCCTGATTCACCTGTTTGTATGAGATGTTATCACGTACTTTTACAATGCACGCTCCACCTATTCAACTGCAAAACAGGTAAAAACACAGATGTGCAAATATTGAGACTAGCGAAAAGGACTGCTTTTTTGGGAAATCAGTCTGTAGACTAAATAAAGCCTAAGTGGCCGTGGTAATCAATATAGAAGTGTATTAATAGCTCTAATAAAAGTATTTTTTTGTACCTAAAGTGAGTCAATGGGCTGTTATATGCACTTTGCATTAGTGTGGTAAAATGATGAAGCTTTTTTTTGGTGTTCAAAAATTTGTTGGAGTTAAATTGGAGTACTAGTATATTTGTGTTAAATGCATTTTAAAATACTAAATAAAGAAAAAAAATCCCATAGTGTCCCCCCAAAATACCTTACCCAGTACATTTTTAAGGGGCAGATATTTATTTTTTTAACGTTTTATTGTGCCTTAATAGTCATTGGGGAGGGGCAAAGGGTTCTGAACCAAGTCCCCACTTTTATGGCCCACAATAGAGAATTTGCACATCCTCTCCTGCCTTTGGGTGGAGAAACTTCCCTGTTTTAGCCTATTGAGTTTTCGCACATGCAAAAACGTCCCTGAATTGAATATGGCGATACTTCAGAAAGTGGCAAACACATCGCATTTGCAAAACTTTCACCTTTAGTTGAATACAGGCCTTAGTGTTATATGCAAGTTACATAGTCTACACATACTGGAGTATTTCAGTGTACAGTAGTATAGCACAATGGAATATGCTGGGATGACACAAGTAAATGTTAATAAACAGATCCCTTCTGGGTGCAGAGCGGTTATTACACCAGTGCTGTAATCTAGGTACAAGCAGTAGCAGTTGTGATCCTACATGTCCCAGGTAGCATGTGTCAGTAGAGATGAGACTAAAGACATTGATGTTTGGGACTGCTGGCAAAATAACTGCAATGATGTCCAATCCCATCATTGTAGACCTTTAATATTAAAGTGTAGTCTCATTGTCCATACTTAACACCATGCATTCCATTTGTTCCATGAACATTTTAATGAGTCACTTAAAGTGGTTTGTGCTCATTTCTAATTCCCTTTAGAATCCTGAGTAAAAACAATGCCAAACAAAACAACTCACCTGGCTCAGGTGCTTGAATATTTCTGATCCTATACCAGACCCTAGGGGAGAGAATAAAAAAGTAAATACTTATTCTATATGTATTGTGAAAACTTGCTTAAGCTGTGTATACACGGCCAGATAAAATGTCTGTCAGACCGACAGTCATTTTATCTGGCAGCCTGCCAGCCGCAGAGGTCCGCGGCATACACAGATTTCTCACATTGTATTAGCCCGACATCTGCGCTCCGCCCCTGGGGGAGGAGACATTTCCCTGTTCCTTCCATGGGAAGGAACACAGGAAATGTCTGTCGGCCACGGCTGGGCATACACTGCCCGATGCGGCTGACAGTTTACCGGTAAATATCGCATCGGACGGGCATGCTGAACAATGCAACATGCCCGACCAAGCAATATTTAACCCTCGGTGGCCCCCCCCCCACACACTACAATTATCAGGGCGATCCGCAGATATCGGGCACATCGCCCCGATAATTGTAGAGTGTATGGTCAGCTTTAGGGAAGTATACAAATATAAGCACCTCTTAACTCGTTCATCACAAAGAAGTCTTCAAGGTACAGTAGTTTTCCTATCCATGGGTCATATGTGAAGTAGTACATCGCAAACCCAACAATTGTGTACCCTGTAAAGAAAGGACAGAGTTATTGAGAATGAAACAAACAGCATATACCTTGACCATGTGAAACATGCAAATGTTAATATAATCAAAGTCTGCCACCACACAATTCGTAATATTCACATACTTAGTGCAGTAACAAATACAGAAGTAAAAAAAAATTAAGATAAATACAAGATAAGGAGCGATTTCCTTTCACACGGCAGTTCAGAACAGTAATGCCAAGTTTTACTGTAGGCTTCCAAATTAAAAAAAAATAAAGTAAATCCAAATAAAACCACAACTTTGGTTGAGCACTTAATCCCAAATTGCAAAGACTGATAAAACATTTAAAGAAAAAATAAAATGTTAAGACAATAGTTGCAAAATCTTTCCAAAAAAAGACCATGTATCAAGTCAGGTAAAGGCTGTGAAGAGGCCACAGAGGAACCGTATGGCGTAACGGTGGGGCAGTTTTGTAATAAAACCGCTGCCCCCTGCATCAGCTTTGACATAAATTGGGAACAAGCTGCTCTTGAAATCATCAAGACAAAATGGTGGACAATGATCTGTGGCTCTAATGAAGCGCTTCAGTTACAGCAAAGTGTTCAGCACACCAGTCCTTCCCCCATCAGCTGCATGGGGCTTTCTGATCTACCGTGTTTGCAGTAGTTTATGCTCAAATGGTTGTCCCTGGTGGCCTTACCTCGTTTCATGCTCATCTATGTTATTGTGTAACGGATCTTTTAGTTACCTCCCCGCCCACCCATGTACACGGAAGGGCCATCCATGTACATGGCGAAGCTAGAGACTGTAACCTGAAGATTGGGGACAAATTAAAGAGAAAATGCGATTTAACAAATATTGCATCTGCTTACAAAGAGGGTCACATACAAGAAATGCCACAAGGTTTAGATAAAGAATAGGTATATAGAGGGGAAAACTGTAGAGTCAGTACCATCAACAGTCTGGTTCTCCTTCGGCACTTCAGCAACAAGACAGTGGTAGAAAGGATGTTCCCCAAAGCCGTCTTCTAAAAGATCTGTACAGATGGGAAAAACAAAAACAAATATTGGCAGCTATTCAACATGATCTCCGTAGGTAACACCCCCCAAGCTCCGTTTCTATTTAACCCGAGCAGCGTTCCAAAAGCTCACCTGCTTGGCAAATAGCCCAAACTAAGACTGCAAAACAACTTTTTTTTTTTTAATCTAAAAATAACTAAGTACACTCCAGAAACCAGGTGTCAGTACAACAGTGCACTTACACGGGGAAAGCCAATAAGCTAGATAGAAGCGCAACATAACATACCTGTCTCAGTTAACACTACTTGGTTTTCCATATCTTCATATTTTGCCAATTCCTTTAAAAAAAAAAAAATAAAAAATGATAAAACACATTTTTAGTTAAATTGTAACAGTTAAGCTGCATACACACACCACGATTTTGTTACCAACGATTTTATGAACGATTTTCTGTCAGTTTTTTAAAGTGTAATGGTGCATACACACGGTCAGATTTTTCTTTCAGATATGAACGATAACGATTTAAAAATCATTCAGTCGTTCATATCTGAAGGAAAATCGTTCATATCTGACATGCCTGAACGATGGACGATCAACGATGCGCGTTCCCGTTTGTCAGATAACGATATCTGACATCTGATGTGTTTGCATTAAAATGAATGGAATCGTCCAAGTCTGACTGCAAACACATCAGATGTCAGATATCGTTATCTGACAAACGGGAACGCGCATCGTTGATCGTCCAGGCATGTCAGATATGAACGATTTTCCTTCAGATATGAACGATTGAACGATTTTTGACTGCATTAAAATGAATGGAATCGTCCAAGTCTGACTGCAGTCAAAAATCGTTCAATCGTTCATCTGACCGTGTGTATGCTCCATAATGAACGATTTTTTTGAACTACAAACGATTTTTGCATATTCCCTTACTGAAAATCATTTAGTTGACAAGTCTGACTCAACTACAAACGTGAACGCGCATGAATGATAATCGTTCATCGTTTGACTCAGAAAGTGAACGATTTTTTCAAACAATTATCATTAAACGATAATATTTAACAATAATCATTCAAAAAATCATTGTGTGTGTATGCAGCTTTACCAAGGTTCTTCAGTAAGGGGATTCTAAGTGACACTACACAGGACAAAGTGCAAACTATAAAGCTGGCCACACATCTAAAGATTATCTGTCCAACCAGCCAACTAGTTGGCTGGTTGGAATGAAAATCTGGTAAGGAATGGGAGTAAATGATGATCAGCAATTTGCTCCTAAGTGCCAGAAAACAGATGAAAATGGTCGGCCAGACAAGTTTGTTAAATGTTTGAACTAAACAATTTGTTCAAACAGTTTTTGCCCATTTTCCGGCGTTTGGGAGCAAATTGCTGATTGTCATTTGCTTTCATACCTTACCAGATTTTCATTCCAGCCAGCCAACCAGTTGGACAGAATCTTTTAGATGTGTGGCCAGCTTTAGGCTGTGGCTGTAGGACAGATTAATAATTCTGCACATATCCTCCAGGGGTCAGAAGAGAGGCTAAAGCAGCTTCAGTTACATCCAGCAAAGAGAGGGTGCCCACCCCCACCCCCACCCCCAGTGATTAGGGGGTCAGGGGAAGGGAGGAAGGATTACTGGAGAAGACAGCTGTCTTTGTGTACGGCCTGATGGTAACAAAGGACATCCACTACTTCCTACACACTATTCGGAGGACAAGCGCACATTGTGTGAAATTATATATATATATCAAACATATCCTGATTCAGTGTAACCATGAGGGAGCGTTAGTGCAGATGAATGACTGCTGGTCACCTTTATGAGTCGCAGGATGTCCTTACAGTCACCGGGCACAGCTGATCGTATGATAAAATTGGCCATTTTCGTCTCTTGCTCTTTTTCCCTTTTCTGACGAGTCCCCTGTACGTGAAGTGTAGTAGGAGGTGTTTCTTCATTCGTTTCCCAGGGGCTTCCGCTCCTTAGTCAGTCTGGGACCCTGACCCGGCAGAGAGACCACAAATCATCCACCGTGCTCAGCAAACTCCAGCGACGAAGTGGGAGCGCAAAAGGCATCATCTGTACTTAAAGATGTAGGCACTCTGCTGGCCACACCTAGCTATCTGCGCTGACCAATCACACACTGGTGTTGCACAATTTTTTTTTCGTTCTAAACTCCGCCTCTAAGCACATAGAGACAAGCTGATATCTGACATCATTGTCCCGGAAATTGTGACTCACAGCTCTGATCTGGCCTTTACATTAGCGCCACCTAGTGATAGGAAAAAGTTACATAGTCCTGTTGAGACAGAAATAACAGCCAACTATATAATAGTCTGGCTGAAAAATAAGATTTCCACATTTACATGAACTAAACATTCACATAAACTACACAAACACATACACACACATCATACATACATACAGTATACACACACACCAAAGGGGGCGTGCTGTCAATCAACATCGACAGCACGCCCCCTTTGATCAGACACAACGAGCGAAGGAAAGTCCTTCGCTCGTCGCGTCTGGTGCATGCGCACGACGGAGCTCCCGCCGCCGTGCGCATGCGCAGTGCACAACATCGACCCACTTGCGAGCGGACAGCCGCTTGCGAGTGGGTCTGAATCAGTGCCCTACTTCTGTTCCACTCAACCCACCCCCACTCACCAATTCTTACTAGGCCTGAACAGAGGATCCTTCACAACACAGGATGGTGACGTCACATTAAAAAAAAAAAAAAAACAGCTTCAGCCATGCATGGGACCTTTCATTGAATGTTTGAATAGGTGAACAGGGAGCGACAGGAGGAACGGGAAAGAACAGGAGGGGTGGAAGGCATATGGGAGGGGGGTGGAGGAACACAGGAGGGCAAGGGGTGTCTGAAGGAAGACAAAGGGAAATCAGAGGGAGATGGGAGGAAGACAAGGGGACGAACAGAAAAAGACAGGAGGAAGACAGCTGGATGATAGGATCGGATGATGGGAAGAACAGGGGAAGACGATGAGAAGACTGGAGGAAGAACAGGGGAGATGATAGGAAGATAGGGGGAAGAACAGGGGGAGACAGGAGGGAGAAGGGAGGAAGACAGGGGAAGAATAGGTGGAGATGGAATGGAGACAGGCGGATGGCAGGAGGAAGACAGGGTAGAACAGGGAGAGACAGGGGGAGATGAGAGAAACAGAGGGGGAAAGAACAGGGAGATGGGAGGAATACAGGGGGAAGAACAGCAAGAGACAGGAGGAAGTCAGCTGGAAGACCAGTGGGAGACGATAGGAAGATCAGGTGGAGATGATAGGAAGACAGGAGGAAGAACAAGGGGAGACAGAAAAGGAGACAGTGCGGGCTGGGTGGAACAGAGGGAGAAGAACAGAGGGAGTTGAGAGGAAGACAGGGGGAAGAACAGAAGGAGACAGGAGGAAGACAGCTGGAAGAACAGTGGGAGACGATAGGAAGATCAGGTGGAGATGATAGGAAGACAGGAGGAAAACAAGTGGGGATGATAGGAAGACGGGGAAGAACAAGAGGAGACAGTGCAGGCTGGGTGGAACAGAGGGAGTTGAGAGGAAGAGAGGGGGAAGAACAAGGGGAGACAGGAAGGAGACAGTGCGGGCTGGGTGGAACAGAGGGAGAACAGGGAGTTGAGAGGAAGACAGGGGGAGGAACAGAAGGAGACAGGAGGAAGACAGCTGGAAGAACAGTGGGAGACCATAGGAAGACAGGAGGAAGATCAGGTGGATATGATAGGAAGACAGGAGGAAGAACAAGTGGAGATGATAGGAAGACAGGGGGAAGAACAAGGGGAGACAGGAAGGAAACAGTGCGGCTGGGTGAACAGAAGGAGACAGGAGGAAGAAAGCGGGAAGAACAGGGGAAGACTACAGGAAGACAGGGGAAGACAAGAGTGAGACGGGTGTAAGACACGGGTAGTAAAGTGGGAGGTGGGAGGGAGATGGGAGGAACAGAGGGGAAAGCACAGAGAGAGATGGGAGGAAGACAGGGGAGACGGGAAACTTTTGCACCTGATTTCAAAGATCCTGAAGGGTGGATTGTTGAAGCTTGGCTCATTTTGTGGATCCCGAGGTGCACTTGCATCAATACAACTTGCATATGCACTACTCTGAAAGGGGCCCTGGATTTGTTGCTGTCAGGGTTGCTGTATTGGCTAGCCAGGAATAGCTATGCTTCCCAATGGCTGGCCCCTCCCCCAGGACCAGCCACAAATGAGCTATGTTCCTTTGAAAGTCCATCCCTTCCATTCTGCCACTCATCCTAGTCTACCTCCACCCTCGTCTTTACCTGGCGCCGGCTGCAGAAGAGCAGACTCCTGGTGCCACTAGGTTCTAGTGCCACAGGTTCCTCCTAGTGCCTGGCAGTAAACAGAGGCAGGCGGCGCTGGCTGGGTGATGGTGACTTCGCCCCCAGGGCCACAGCGCCTCCAGCAATAGCCATGCCAGCCTGCTCACAAGTGGATGGAAGCGCATATGCACAGTATGAAAAACTGCAAGACATGAGTGCAACTCTGAATCAGACCTAAAGTCTTTCACTGGGCAAGATTAATTAGAAAGCTGCCTTTCACATTGCAGCAGGATGGTGCTGCGTCAATTAAAAAATAATATCTTAGCATCCTTAGTTTGCATATCATTGAAGTATATAGTCCAGTACAAATAAAACATAATCAGCGAGGCTAGCTTGCTCTAAAGGTGCCTACACACTTGGCGATCTGCACACGATCCCACGATGTGTACGATTTCCCTTGAAACTACTCCCCGGCAGCTCTGCGCACTATTTGGTGTTTAAAGTGTCCAATTTACAAACGATCTATCGTTTAGACTTTTTCCAGTGCATTTTGTCCCAGATCGGCAGATCTGATGATGCTATATGCGACCAGCGGGGACGCGCATCGCATCGTGAGTGGGGACTCACGATTTGGGCATATTTTACACAATCTGTCATTCCAAAGCGTCGGAATCGGCCAGATCGGGTAAAATATCGCCAAGTGTGTAGGCACCTTCAGACGTGTACTATTAATCTGCTACCCATCTGCTGCTTCTTTTTTTATATTGTAAGTTTAGTTAAGAAAAAATTATTCTGGGTGTAGAATATCCCCAGTCCTTCCCTTTTTGCTCCTGTTATGTTAATGTGTGTAAGTTGTGTATAGACAGCATGTCACCAGTTTCTCTGGTCATAGAAAGGTGTTTTAAAACAACAGATTTCTGCTGCTTACATTTGTTCAGAAAACTTTAGGAACATTTTCAGCAGCGTTTCTCCGTTTTATTTTGTTTTAACTTGCAGCATTGCTACCTCATAGGCTTTTACAGTCTGGGTGATTTTCAGGAGCTTTTATTTACTTTACTAGATGAATAAAAACAACATTTATTTAATGTTCCAGCAAGAGCAGATCCAAGGTACTTTCCTTGATGTCAGTGCTATCGAGTTTATCTTCATTATATTAACGTATTGTTACTTTTGAATCACGGTGATGTAACAACAGTTTAGGGCCTGAGGCACTTGAGCTGGCTGTGACTATGACTTATGAAAGCAAATGATTTCTGATTCATCCAGCAAGTTATCTTTGACAACCTGTCCTGCTGAAATGTAAAAATGTAGCAATGCTGGACTTGTATCAGAGAAGAGTAGGGTCAGCCTCAGGGAAAGACTAAAAAGAAATTACCAGGGAACTGTGAGGGAGATGTACTAAGCCTTGGAGAGAGATAAAGAACCAACCAATCAGCTCCTAACTGACATTTTTTTCAAACAGCCTGTAGGGCTGTTAAAGACTACAGGGCAAAAAAAATTATGTACCTGGCTCCTACGAGAACTGTTACAAGTACCCAGAAAGCCTTTTACACTATTAGGTTAGTCCATTAGAAAGTTCGTTAAGGTTGACCTTACCTTGAAAATCCTAGAACTGTCAGATGACAGGTACAGCACCAGTCTCAGAAACATCAACCTCCAGGAAAAAAAGGATGCCAGCGATGCACTACGCAAAGTTTAACTGCACTTACGGTTGCCACTAAATTGCGTATTTTGATACACACTCCCATGGGGCTGCAAACTAAAATGTGTGATTTACGCACAGGGTGTTCAGGGTGAAATCAGCAGCATTTAAGGTGCTGTTGTCGGCATTCAAAAGCAATTGCTACAACACACTGACCTTCTGAGGAAGAGCTCCAGTGGCTCGAATCATGTTAAGGACTGCAGGCTACTACAACAGCAGGACACCCACATCTGAGACCGACGCTGCTTGTTAGACACTACGGACAAATCTGGATTGTCCACAGTGCACCCCAATGCGGAATTTACATCAGTAATCTGGTACGCCGGAATCTGGGCTTTCTGTTGCTGCATTGTTTTCTTCATGCATTTATATGCTAATTTTACATGTACGGGTTGAGTCTCTCATATCCAAATATTCTGAAATACGGAATATTCCGAAATACGGAATTTTTTTAGCATGCCTGAGATAGTGAAACCTTTGCTTTTTGATGGTTCAATGTACACAAACTTTGCTGAAGGCACAAAATTATTAAAAATAAAGTATAAAATTACCTTCAGGCTGTGTGTATAAGGTGTATATGAAACAAATTAATTTCATGTATGTACACAAACTTTGTTTGAGCCACAAAATTATTGAAAATAATGTATAAAATTACCCGCAGGCTGTGTGTATAAGGTGTATATAAAAAATAAATGCATTCTGTGTTAGGATTTGGATCCCATTCCCAAGATATCTCATTATGGTATGCAAATATAACAAAATACGGACATATCTGATATCCAAAATACCCCTGGTCCCAAGCATTTTGGATATGGGAGACTCAACCTGTATTGTATTGGCTTTTTAATCTTTATTATTTGTTGGCTAATTTGAGCCTAATAAATTGAACACACTTTTTCATATACAGTTTTACGCAATATTCTGTTTCTCTCCATATCTACGAAACAATACCGAAATTGAAAACCACGAGAGAAGTCATTTGTTTTTGTTACATCTATTTATGGATCAGCGCCACTGGGTTTTACACATTTCTGTTCCTATTAACAATGTATTTGGGGTTTAAGGTAACACGTGTTTTAACCTGGGCTGGTTTTTCAGTTGCGCTAGGGTGTTGTATTGATTATATACAGATCACCTACTATTCGACCCTAATTGAATGGACCCATAGTTTCTGTTGCTACATGCCAGTTAGCAGTGGATTAGACAGTGGTATGACCAGGGGGAGGGGTCGGCTGGGGCTCGTGCCCTGGTTGCCTTTGTTCCGGAAGCAGACGAGTGTGGGGGGGGTGCCGGCCATGGTTCAGTAAAGTCAGTGTAGTGTGGACCACAGTGAGTGTGGTCCGCACTACGCAGTACATTCGTACTTTCCCCAGCGACGGTGTGTGTGTTTCAGCAGCCAATGAGAATCAGACAGACTCTCTGGCTACTGCGCCCACTGCCGGATCCGGGCTGGAGCTCATTCATGAGCTCCACCTTAAAGGGGCCTATCCATTAGACAACTTTTTTAACGATCCAACCAAAACCAAGAGGTTTTGGTCGGATTGTTCAGAAACTTGTCTAATGGATAGCCGGCAAGGACCAGCGATGCGTATGCACGCTGGGTCCTCGCTGACGCCGACCATCTGTCGAACATGCTCGTCAACCTGATGACGATCGTCAGGTTCCATATGTTCGCAGATAGGTCGGTCTGCTGCACTGAATGACGTTCAGTGAACGCTGTTCAGTGCAGGTACCGTACCTAGGCAACCTGAAGGACTGAACGCTAGTTGTTCAGTTTTTCAGGTCGCCTTAAGGCTCCAGCAGTGGGTGATGGGAGAGACGTCATGACGCCTCTCCCATAGTACCGAGCAGGAGGACGGCGGAGCAGACAGCGGCGGACGTGGCAGGTGCGGGGATTCAGGTGTTATAAATGTATAACAAACATGTATAGCGCCACTGTATTACTACTGGGGCATTGCATAAGGGGGGACCACTACTGGGGGCACTGTATAAGCGGCACTGCATAGTGGGACCGCTACTGTGGGCCTGCATAAGAGGGACCACTACTGGGGGCACTGCATAGGGGGGATCACTACGGTAATTCTGGACAATCCGACATGCCCAACCACTCAATATTTTACCCCCGGTTGCCTGCACACACAGTACAATTATCGGGCGCGCAGTGAGAAGGGGCAGTGGGAGCACAGGACGCCACTGGGTGCCGAGACACCTAGCACCGGCCCTGGCCCCCAGTTTATTATTCCCAATACATGTCCACGTAGCTAGTAACTGAAGGATAAATTTACTGAAGGGGATCTATCCTCAGTCGTTTTTAAATAGCGGTGACAACACAAGTGAGGTATACGTTTAAATAATTTACCCTTATGTCTTGATGGTCATTCAATGTGGAAAATCTTCATTCAAAATCACAACTTTCTCTCAAATATGTCTAATTCTAGTGAAGGGGCTAATCAAACACGGTTCTCCCCTGCAGACAATGACATGGTGTTACTTAGCATGCAGCTGTTTCTGCTCTGTGCTCTATAGCTCAACGCACAGACAGCATTGCCTTCCTTCCATGACGTAGTATACACTATATTATCATTATCCATGTATTTGGTGCATTCAGACGCTCTTCCCCAACATATCTCTATGGTGTTGGAGGACCTGCCTACAGAAGGAGGGAACACGTGGGTGTGTCTTCGTAACTTACTGGCTGCTGTAAATCGCAGTGTATACTGCTGCTGCTGCTGCTGCATTGGAGAAGAAGCTGGCTCAGTTCGTCACTCAACATGCTGCTCACATTCAGGTAGAAGTGCTGTATTCAGTATATAGACCTATAGCAGAGCACGCTGGCATGTACAGTATATGTCTTGCAAATTATGCCAACGCCCTTAGTAGAGGTTGGAGCCGACGAGGCTGCTGCACTTATATGTTTTGTGCAGTTTTCAATGACATAAAATGAATACTATGCAGAAGGTTTTAAGTTATTATACATATTATGTTACGTCCCATAAGTGGTATGGTGACAGTTGGGTAGTGTGGGGAGCACAGAGTGACAGGAAGGGCAGGATGATGTTTGCTTGCCCTGGTTTTGGGTTACAGGAGGAATGTGTGATGGTACATATAGTGTTTTCCCCAGAAAATGTTGGCAGCTGGGTGGCATTAATTAACACAGCAGTAGGGGCAGCGTAATCCTTCAAAATAATGAAATATGTTGAAATCCTTATGTTGATTTGAACTCGAGTTTTACAATTTGAAATGAAATAGATTATTTTTTAAGACTTGCAGATATTGCCGGCTTGCTGGCTGTGACATGGGGCCATATCCACTACCGATTGCAACTGTGATTACGGGACTGCGATCGCAGTGACTACGCAGAACCATCGCAGATCGATTGACAGGAAGTGCCGTTTGGGGGAGGTGACAGGGTGGTCGGCAAAACGCAGGCGTGCCAGTGCGTTTGAACGCCGTTGCATGGACATGCATAAATTATCCACTGCCATGCCTCATGCAGCTTGGGCTTTCACTGCGTGTGATGAGGTTAGCAATTCCTGAGTAAGGTCAGGGCTTGTGCAAGTGTGCGTGAGGCTCCGATGGTACTCGATGTTACCGATGGTTTCGCAATCTTGCTAAGTATTACGGATGTGTGTAAGGTAAAGTGGGCGTCTTTATGTAGTGCTGCGACAGCATAGCGATTGCAGAGCATTAGCATATCATTGTAGTGAGACTGCGTGCGTAATCGCTATTGCAATCGTAGTTGCGATCCGTAATGAATTGGGCCCACAGTGCTAAATGCTAAGACAGTGCATGTTTGTACTCTCCGTCTACCCTTACTGCAAGGTTTGCACCATCCAAACCGCACTCTTTCTCGTAAAGGTGTGGGAGGCATATGTCACAGTAACATAAGCGCAGCGTGACTCTGATTTTGACCGTCAGACCCCTGGAGTGAGATAGAGCTGGGTGACATGTAAAATAAGACGAATGGAGCACCCGTGAAATTGATCCTGGGAAGAACACTGACATATGCCTGAATGCTGCATGCATTCATACACACACATACAATGTGACTATCACTTTTTTGGGATGTTCTTTCTGCCCAGTGGGCCTGATTAAGCAGTGGACGGAATTGCAGGCAGCTTTGCAATTCCGTCCTTGCAATTATGGTAATACAGAAGGAGGCGTCATGCCTTCTGCATGCATTAATGTTTTGAGCTGCGTCCATGGATATAGTATCGGAACAACTGCGTGTCCGCTGGCCGGAATCAGTATGATTTACCGCCGGCCGCATAGCCGGTGGTTCAAATCCAGACAGCGGCTGCCCGGCAGGGGTGGAAATCCTGATCGTCCAAGGTAAGTATTTCCTAACCCTTTTCTACCCCCCAACCCTCCTTTAGGGGTGCCTAACCCTAACCCCTCCCCCCCAAGTGCCTAAACCTAACCCCCCCTTCTCCTAGCCTAGCCATAACCTCCCAGGGGGGTGCCTAACCCTAAGTCCCCCCCCCCGGGAGCCGTAAACCTACCTCCCCCCCCCCGCGGCTGTCGGCGCCCAGCTTACCTTCGATCAGTAAGCCGTGTGTCTGCTCCCATTGGAGGTCTAATGACAGACGTCGGGATTTCGACGCCTGTCATTAGACCCCAGCCGGGATTAGACAGTCGGGAAGCCGGCGGTCGGGATTACGTCCGTCGGCTTCCCGACTGCCATCCCACTGGCCGGCTGAGTGACCATGGGTCACGTAGGTCGGCCATCGCAGATGAGGGAAAGCATCCAGGAAATCTGTCAGCTGATGGAAATCTTGGCCTCTTCCCTCCCCCCAAATGGCGGCGACACGACTTCGTTTTGGAAAACTGAGACCGTCGTTCCGCACCCAAACGGCAGCAGAGCCGCTCTGCGTACAATCACGCAGGACCCGTTCTGCACATGTGATTATCGTGAATCTGTGTTAGCAGTGCACCTGCGTGCACTGCTGAATGAGGGCCAGTGACCAGTATCTCACATCTTAGTAAAGAAAATTGCAATTGACAGGAATATAATTGAAACTAAAGTTAATCGTCAGTAGATATTCTCTGCATCTGGCATGTGCATATGTGTGTTTGCTTAATTTAGGAATGTTGAATTCAGTGGAAAAATCAGATTTTCTTTGCATCTGGCATAAAACTACTGAAACAGTTGCCACTCATTAGTATTGTGCTGAACACCAAACTCAATCATTAAACTGTTAACATCAGTACACACACACACTGAATTATTATTTTAAAAATACATGGCCAAAGAAAATTTTCTTGTTCTAAAACTTGAAATTGCTGTTCCTTGAGCCAGAAGTTTCCACTGTTGCAGCATAGAACCCAAAAGTTTGGCTTGTTGTTTTGACCGTTTAAAGTCGCAAACCAAATCATGTAATTCCTTCTGTTCTAAGGTGTGAGGTGAATTATCTTGAGTTTTGGGGCGATACTCTGCTGTAATTTCTTACTCTCTTCCCTCTTTATGTCCCTGTTTCACTGGTACACACACGAGGTACAGGAACAGGCAGCTCTTCTCCATGAGTGTTGAAGAGACTTTAAGATATTTTATAGTTTGTTTAGTTCTACTGGAATGACCGCAATACTAGTTGGACAAAAATAACAATACAGTTGTCCTTATGCTGACGCCATACCATTGAGACGGAGAACGGCATCATATGGTGGTTTCCTTTCAACCTTCTGTCAGATTAGTTGTGCAAGTTATGCAAGAAATATGGGGCGCCCAGAGTTTATACTGGTCAAGAGCAAAGTCAAAGTACATTTTTTTTAGCCTTATTTATGAAGGCGCTAATAGGCTTTCTTTTATTTTTAGTTGTGAACTTACAGCATACATGAATTTTAGCAGCTGCCATTACTTTTTGTACAGCCATGGCCAAAAGTTTTGAGAATTATACAATTATTGGTTTTCACAAAGTTTGCTGCTTGTGTTTTTAGACCTTTTTGTCAGATGTTACTATATATATATACTGAAGTAGAATTACAAGCATTTCATAGGTGTCAAAGGCTTTTATTGACAATTACATTAAGTTTATGCAAAGAGTCAATATTTGCTGTGTTGACCCTTCTTTTTCAAGACCTCTGCAATTCGCCTTGGCATGCTGTCAGTCAACTTCTGGACCACATACTGACTGATGGCCGCCCATTCTTGCCTAATCAATGCTTGGAGTTTCTCAGAATTTGTGGGTTTTTGTTTGTCCACCCGCCTCTTGAGGATTGACCACAAGTTCTCAATGGGGTTAAAATCTGGGGAGTTTCCTGGCCATGGTCCCAAAATTTTAATGTTTTGTTTCCCAAGCCACTAAGTTATCACTTTTGTCTTATGGCAAGGTGCTCCATCATGTCGGACAAGGAATTTTTCGTCACCAAACTGTTCTTGGATGGTTGGGAGAAGTTGCTCTTGGAGGATGTTTTGGTACCATTCTTTAGTCATGGCTGTGTTCTTTGGCAAAATTGTGAGTGATCCCACTCTCATGGCTGAGAAGCAACCCATGAATGGTCTCAGGATGCTTTACTGTTGGCATTCTCAAAACTTTTGGCCATGGCTGTACTTACAAACCGCTATAAAAATGTACTCACGTACACACAAGAAAAGAATAATGCTGATTTAATATGGAGAAATGAAAACAAAGGTAAAATCGCCATTTGTGCTGTTCACTGCCAGTGGTGTGATGGCCACATATCTCCTTATGGTAATCAGCCATCATCCCGAATGCTGGGACATGGAGATGGAGGCTCTATCACGAAGCAGACCACTTTGAGAACTCCCCCCAGTTACTAATGTCATTTTACAGTCCAGGTACTTCTCTCTGCACGCTTGCCAAGAGCAGGACAGGAACCAACGAGCAACATGACATCCAGCACTAAGAGGACATTTCTTCCCCAGGACCAGCACATGGAAGATGAGGCGGGGGATTTTGATGGCATAGAGAATTGGCAGGATGCGTACCCCATAGCGCAGGCAGAAGGCTCTTGTCGAGTACTGTAAACACTTTAATTTTCAAATTTAAATTTTTTCAAATATCTACAAAACCTTAAGTGATATCAAATTTCTGTTGGTTCTATGCACAAAATTACATGGCAATTGATATATATCATGTCCGATGCAAAATGGCTGTTGAGTAGTGTAATTATCCCACCTGCTTCTGCAGACAGAAATCCTCAAAATATGGAGGTCTGAATGGAGACTCCTAGGAGGCAGTCCTTTGGCTCTTAGCAAGCTGAAACACTAGAACATGGAGCTGTGGAGACAGTTAGTAATGGATGATGGTGAAATGGTTTGAGAATGTGGAGTATTTGGGAGTTTAATATGTGATTGTAGGATTGGAAACTGTAGAAGGTAGTTGGAAGACAACATAACAAGAAGCCAATACAGGTTGAGTCTCCCATATCCAAATATTCCGAAATACGGAATATTCCGAAATACGGAATATTTTCAGCATGACTGAGATAATTAAACCTTTGATTTTTGATGGTTTAATGTACATAAACTTTGTCTAAGGAACAAATTATTAAAAAGATTGTATAAAATAACCTTCAGGCTGTGTGTATAAGGTGTATATGAAACTTAAATGAATTTCATGTATGTAAACAAACTTTTTTTGATGCACAAAATTATAAAAAATATTGTCTAAAATGACCTGCAGGCTGTGTGTATAAGGTGTATACAACACATAAATGCATTCTGTGTGTATATTTGGGTCCCATTTCCAAGACATTTCATTATAATATGCAATTATTCCAAAATACGGAATATTCCGATATCCAAAATACCCCTGGTCCCAAGCATTTTGGATATGGGAGACTCAACCTGTACAAAGCTAGCCTGTAATCCCAGCTTTTCTCATGGTTAGGGCTATATATATATATATATATATATATATATATATATATGCAAAATATGTAACCATACTTGTGCCTTAGCGACTCCAAGGATGCAGGATGTTAATCTTTAAATGTGATGCGTGGTCTCCATTCTGCCCAAAACCTAGGGGACACAGGTGCACAACTCCAAATTACTAATTATATATATAAACACATTTTGCAATGAAATTTTGCAATAGATAGAGGTTTTTAGCATAATCATGGCCAAGGTTATGGGCCTACCCACCATATCCAGGTCTGGGGTTCATATCCAGGGCGCAGGACACCCCCAAACCAACTCAGCCGAGCTACCCCAGGGCACCGCTCTAATAAGAAAGATGAAGTGTAGAGTAAGATGGATAAGAGCAGCTACGTGTGTGTGTGTGTGTGTGTGTGTGTGTGTGTGTGTGTGTGTGTGTGTGTGTGTATATATATACGGCTGCATATATACTAAACAAACAGTAAAAGTGTTTAAAACGTGCAAAAAAGCAAAAGTGTTATGATGTGATGCCCTGAAGCAGACCCACGCCCCAAAAATCAACCCAAAGCTGCACTACAGTATATAATTTGAAGGACTTGCCTATATTGTGCCTTGTACTAGTCTGCATAACAATGCCAGACTCCATGCTTTAAACCAATGGGGCAGGGGTGCTAGTCCAGGCTGAAGGTGTCTCATACCTTCAGGTGTGCAAAGAAGCACACTGATTAGAGTATTTTTTTTGTGTCTGCTTTAATAGTCTCAACAGGTAGCACCTCCTAATAAATAAATAAATATATATATATTTATTCAGGGTGTGCAGTCTAGGACTTTTTCCCAAAACCCAGGGGATCCAGTGCTCTGATGCCGTGTTTACTGTTTGAGGGATGTAGGAGGAGAAGTGGTGCCTCCTACTATTCAAATTCCCACTGGATAACAATGGCAATGCATTGGGCGTGTTGGTGCACCAGTTCTATTTAGGCTGATCTCAGACTTGACCATTGAGGTAAGCACTGCTTGGTCAGTATGTTATAGTATGTAGCAGACCAGGGACTAGATTTACTATTTGACGGTTTGTCCAACCCATAGATGATGTCTCTGTTTTCCTTTTATTTTTTTGTCTTCATGCTGGGAGTGCCTTCTTGTCTTTCCAGGGGTGAGTGAGCTGTCCAACTGCAGGAAGCACACCCCAATCCCTCAAGGGGGCATCCCCCAGCCTGATGTCACACATGTCTGGGAATGCTCTGTCTTGGCAGAGCTGTTAGAGGTTCACTCTGCGCTGCCTCTGTATTGCCGGCTGGGGCACGACCTCTGACGAGCGCCTTCTGCACAAGTGTGGCTCCCCTCGCTGTCTTTCATCTCCGTCCATATAAGCTAACGGACGTGCGCCTGAGTTACACCGTATAATAGTAGGCCCCAAGGAGACCAACATTCCACTGTGCCATCAACGCAGCATACATTAGTAGATCCCACCGACTATAGTGACAGTACAATGTGTGAACTTGGCACACCACAACGCTCAGCTTAACCCTAAAGTTCCTAACTGCCCAATGTTTTTTTCTCCAGTCCGGATCAGCAAGTAGGAGTCTATTAGATGCAGACTGCAGCACATGAGTCAGAGCCTCTCCTTAGTTGTCTTGTTTTGGCCCAGCTTAAGGGGTGGTAAACAGTACATCCACTGTGGAGGCTCCACCGTCCACAAATTGCTGTGTTTGGGGGCAAATGAAAACAAATTGAGCTCTCTTCAGAGTCATCTGGCATGGTCTGTCTATATGGGTGCAACGATGTGCAGGCCGCAGTAGGTCATAGGGTGTTTCCATTCCCTATGGCTCTCACACTTGTGTTAACATGGTGTCTGTGGGGAAACAGTCCACAGACACCGGTAGTTTCCCACTGTTGGCCAGAATAACAGTGCAGAATAGGTATACTTATTATAATGTATAAAATTGGCGACATTCGAGTTGGTGAACCAGCCCCCTTTTCGTGCGTGCGTTGAAAGTCCCTCTTGAATACCACCCATATGTTGAGAGGTATAAAACAGAAATATATTAGAATATATCTGGGTTGATGGGGGAGGGCACATAATTTTGACTGTTCGTACTGGGAGCCATATTGTCTAGAAACTGCTTTCCAGTACCAAACCTTGTTTGAGTACAAGAGACCGAACATAACTCTCCATACAGCCTCTTGCAGAAAAGGATTCAATAGTAAGTACAAAATATTTTTTAATTTGTTGGCCATTTAAGCCGATATTTGTAAGGAAACTATTACACATTGTAATTGACTGCAGAATCTGAGTTTATCCTCCTGCCTTGACGTCTCCTCTTACTGGCCAATCATTTTCTCTTGCTGCCTCACTTATATCATTTATTTTCCAGACTTGGTGTGACCTGTCAGATGTCACCATTTCTCAGTAGATCTCTGATGACAGCCAGCACAATGCACTCTAAGGGCCAACTACCAGACATGAATGAAGGTAACTATAGGACACAATGTGACATTTTGGTTTAATCATGCGAGAACTGACAACACCTATAGTATTTACAAACATGTAATTACAACCTGAAATAAATCTTTCCTGCATTATTGACAGTTTTCCTCATGGACAATTAAATTTTTTTGTTTTATTTTTTTGTATAGAAGAGATGTCATGTTACTGTATCTATTAGTGATTGAGGGAGTGATTCAACTGCGGATGGAGATGCCATTGCAGCTGCTAACATGGTAGCATCTGTGGTAGCTGTAACAGGTCAAGCCTCCTACATGCCTTACTGATCCGAGCTGTGTCCAAAGACGCAGCATAGGATCATCTGCGTGTCTACCGGCCGGCTAAGTGACCCATGGGGTCATGCAAGCCGACTGTTGCAGATGAGTACAAGAGGCCAGGAAACCTTTGTCAGCTGACAGAGATCCTGGTGTGTCCCCCCTTCCCCCTTCATAAATGCGGAAACACACCTCTTTTTTGGGGGAAACAGAGGGCCTGATTCAGACCCGGTCGCAAGCGCTGAGCGCTCGCAACCGGGTCGATGGTGGCCCAGAGCGCATGCGCACAATGGAGTCGGCTCCGTCATGCGCATGCACGAGACCCAGATAGCGACGGGCAATCCGTCGCTCCGGGTCTCGCACAAAAGGGGGTGTGCTGTCGATGTTGAGTGACAGCACGCCCCCTTTGGTGGGCGGGCAGGGGGGGGGTGGCTGCCCAGAAGGAGGAGTTCGCATGAGAACGCCTACCGTTTGGGGGCGGCCCCACTGACATCACAAGTGATGTCAGTGGGAGAGCTTTAGGCTCTGTTTGAGCCGAAAGCTCTCTGGGGCTTGCGGCCACAAGACCCTACCACAAGGATCTCGTCACAAGCTCGATGGTCGTAATGGTCTTGACCATCATCCTGGCTGCTCGCATTAGCTGTGGGTGCAACCCACAGCAATGCGAGCGGCCAGGAGGCCGCTCCATTAAACAAAAAAAAAAGACGCCCAGATTCAGAGCGAGCGCTCTGTCAGAGCGTCCGGCTCTGAATCAAGGCCAGAGAACATTGCCGCCCCCCCCCATAAAGGGCAGCAGACTGTCAATTAATGACAGTCTGCTGCCATACTGTGTGCGGGATTGCAGTAGCGCAAAATGGGTTAGGAGCATGTGCAAATTCCCGACATTCGGGTATCCGCATGAACCTTGTCACTGCGTCCGAAGCTGAATCACTCTGAGTTTTCAAGAGCCAGCTTCAATCCCGAGTGATTTAGCAGCACCCATTGGGGTAAATTACTAAGAGAAACTGTATCCCATAGCATCCGGACAGCAAATTATTATTTTCAAAGGATATTAAACTTAACATAAAACTTACCTTGTTTTAAAAAGTAGGGGTAAAATGTACAAATGTATGTGTAAAAGTTCCAATAGTTTGAGAAGACCTCCAGATATATGCATTCTATTTGCTCTAGAGATTAGTGCAGATAGATATTCTCTATTATTAACTCTTATTTATATATTGCCAATTTATTATGCAACGCATTACAGAGAATGTTTAATCATTTACATCAGTCCCTGCCACAGTGCAGTTTACAGGCATGAGGGGGGAAATGTATCAAAGCTTCTAAAAAGCAAGAGTGGAGGTGTTGCCCACAGCAACCAATCAGATCCATTTTATAAATTGTACTAGATAAATAATTGGCTGCTATAGGCGACACATTTAATTGTCCTCTTTAGAGATGGTTTGAAAAATCTCTTCCTATGTTAGCTAACACACACACACAAATCAATTTAATATACAAAATCAATTTAATATACAAAAATATTGTCAACTGTTTTTTGGCAAAAGGTGGCGGAATAAACGTATCGCTACTGTCTGGGGAATGAAACGGCTTTCTATTTATGGGCTGATGTTAATCCAGTTGTGATAGCCACCATAGTTCTCTGTAAACTGAGAAATTTGGAATGATTGTGGTTGAGATGATGTGTATGCCTACACTGCCAACACACAACTCATCACAAACCTTATATAACACTCTTTATGATACAGTGGCATTTATGAATAATGTGTGGGTTAACCATTCAGACACCGCATGAAGCTGATCCAAGTGTTCTGATATTCTGAAAAATTGACTGCACAACATTCACAACCATAACCCCAAATCATATCTAATGAATTTTCTCTTAATGTATTATCACTAATTTAAATAATGGTGTCCTTTATCTAGCCTGCAACACTGGTATGATATAGCAAGGCCGGGTGCTGCTCAAGCCGTGTTTCCTGTTTTGTAATATGGATAAAAATAACAATATGTGATTAATTCCAACAGTCATGTTACTGATTCCAGCACAATGCTGGAGAATGTACTTTGCATGATGTGAGAACATACAGTTATAACACTGGTAACACAATGTGCTGACAGACAGAAGTGTGAATGCCTGCTAAGTGGCCTTTTTTTAATTTTATTTTTGCATGTGTTACATGCCATCACACCCACACATGTTGTTATATCACGAAGCACTAGCAGGCGTGGCATTTGGCATCATGGCATCAACTTAACTTCTCTGGTTATGTGGAGACCTACCCTAAATGGCATGGGGACTTTTCCCTTGGGTCGTGAGGTCCAAGATGAAAGTCCCCAGTAAGATGCTTTTATCTCTACTCTGGTAGTTTGTAATTTATCCTACATTTCCTTATTAGGCTATAGAAAACATGTGAATCAATCCAAGGTCCAGTCCATATGAAAGATCCACCTCTGCTACTAAATTATTTTGTGTGACAGAGACGCTGCCTTTAAATTATTGTAACTTCAGCAAAGTTTCAAACTTGCATTAAGTCGATTTGTTTTATAGATAGAAAAAACAAGAAGTAGAACAGCGCTAATAAACCTAGATAATTATACCATAAATCAATCAATCAAGAAATTAATTATTTAACATTTGTATAACAATTAAATGGACACATCATAAAATCTAAATTACTAACGAAATAAGAAAACGCATGTGCATATTATGTGAGAATCTATACGGCTTGGTTAGAAAACAGTTTATTACTGTAATTTCATGTATAAAAATATATATGACCTATAACACAATTGCATATGTTGTCGCTATAAATCCAAATATATAAAAAACAGGTGTATGCATAAAAAAAATGAGATGATTGCAGTATGAAAAAAATAAGCTAAAAAATGGAAAAGTAAAAGTCTCAGTTCAAGTGGCGAATGACATTATTGTTATAGCAGTCACTAGCCTCATTGAGTAAATCCGGGATATTATCCAGCTTGTTAGTAATTACCAGATTTAGGGGGTCATTCAGAGTCGGCCGCAAGCGCTAAGCGCTTGCAACCGACTCGATGTTGCCCCTATTGGGCATGTGCACGACGGAGCCGGCTCCGTCATGCGCATGCGGGAGACCTGGCTAGCGACGGATGCTCCGTCACTAGGGGTCTCGCAGCAGACGGGGCGAGCTGTCGATGGTGAGTGACAGCTCGCCCCGTTTGGGAGGCGGGCAGGGGGCGTGCCTGCCCAAACGGAGGCCTTCCCGCCGGACCGCTTGCCGTTTGGGGGCGGCCCCACTGACATCATTGCTGATGTCAGTGGGGAGCTTCCTGCTCGATCATAGCAGGAAGGTCCCTGGGGCTTACGAGTGCCCAGACCCAACCTTAGGGTCTGGTCGTAAGCCCCGATGGTCGCGATGATCTTGACCATCACGACCATCACCCATGTCGGTCGCTAGAGCTGTGGGTGTTAACCCACAGCTTAGCGATCGACAAGGAGGCGGTCGTTCAGGATGCAAGCTGCCACCCTGATTCAGTGCGACCGCGTGCAACTAATGACCGCATCTGAATGAGGTCCTTAGATTGGTTGATCACAACCCGATGTACATGCAGAAATCGCTGCAATGGCGTTTTGAAAATGAAGAACATAAGGCTGGAGAAGAAAGATGGTGCTGGTCCGGAAAGGGGTCCAAAAGAGCCTGAACTGGTGCTGTAGTCGTTGCCCACGGGGTGCCAAACGTGTTTCGTTGTGGAATAGCCCACAACTTCCTCAGTAGCATGATCCCCAGTGTCCATGCAGAGGGCTTTATATACCCTTATGCACATTTTTATGATGAGCTGCTGTAGCTCAATTGATATCTAATCTATCAAGCTGTATAGAGAACCTCATAAACTAATATGTCACAGAATTCACATAAATATAGAAAAGAGCTACAGCCATTTGAAAGTTACTCCATCTAAACTTTGAAAAATAAGTATGCACGGTGTGTGGCCAGTACGTAATGAAATGGTCGTTCATAACCCCTCTGCCCCAGTGGTCTTGTGTAAATGTGGTGTCCTCTGACATCCTGTTAACTGTCTAACAAAGCAGGGCCGCCTAATGCTGGGTACACACCTGACAGATATATCTGCAGATCGAGTGATATGCAGACATATCTGCATATGATGGTTGTTCAAACAACGGCCATCATCTGTGTCTGGCCGCAGGTCCCGGCGCCCGTACACACTTGCTGAGGGCCGATATGTCTGTGAACGACGTTCACAGACATATCGTCTGCACACACTGGCCGACGGGTGCACGATATATTGGCCGATCATTTGATCGGGCAGTGTGTACCCAGCTTTATGTAAGCTGGTCTCCTGATGAGATTGGACATTGATATGATGTCTGGCCCCTCTGGCTGTGATTTAGCTTGCATAATATAGTCTATGCTGTGTTCCGAGGGAAATGGACCTGGATTTCTAGTAGGCTCTGGAGCCAGCTAAGCACTGGCAGCAATGTACTGTTGGAAAGAGAGAACACCAGGTAATCACTGGACTGCGTTGGGCAGCGAGCATGGGAAAAAATTGTTTTAAGCATTTTGGGACTGATGCAGAGTTGGCCATAATTGTGCCCTAACTTGCAGATGCAATTTGCATTCATTAAAAAAGATGAAATTCCCGCCATATGCAAAGTGGCAGCTAACTTAAAATGTGTGCTGGTCAGCAACAGTGGCACATCTTGGTTGTCTATGTCAACTGCCTATTTTCAAAAAACACTTGTGATATAACTGCGACAACCTCTGTAATACAGCAGAAATAATTCCCTGTTTCATGTACGGAGCCTTCCCAAAGCAGAGCGCTAGTGCTGGGATCAGTCATCATCTGCTGTTTGTTCTTGCCCCTAACCACCTGCGAATAATAAGGCTTTCAGAGGCGCCCAGCCTCTTTATACCAGTCTGTATCTATTAACAATTACGTGATCACACCTTTAATGTACAATGTGTATGTCAGGACACCCATGTCCCCTCTATCCAGGAGTAATCTGCATTGAAATGCATAAGTGCAGCCATTTTTCTGTGAATGCTCAGAGCCAGGTCACACGAATACTATTCACTCTGCATCAGCGCCTCCATGGATCCAATGAGACATTACAAGAGTCTGTTACTAGGCTTCATTTATAATCTTTGTGCAGCCTTCTTTATACCTTGTTTGTATAAATTGTATCTTTCCTTACAGGATGCATACCTGTCCATGTCAATGACGGTGTGTGTGGTAACATAAAGCATGTTTGTAGCCGATCTCCTTGCTTTACCCCTCTTGCCTCCTGTGCATTTTGCTCTGGATTGCGGGGACACATTAGGTGCGTTGTTAAACTGTCATAGTCCTAATTGCGCACACTATAACTATCTAATGAATATTTCATAGAAGCACTGCTGCAGTTTAATAAACCACTTTACATGAATGTGTTGCTCAATAATGAATTTAACCGTTCGCCAAAACACATTAATACTCCAATGCCAGTACCAGCTTAATGATATAATTTTTTTTTTTATAATAATATCAAAACCATTTAACAGTACCAGTGACATAATGGTTTAGATTGTCATATGGACACTGTCATATATTATCATATGGACACGGGTGAACAGAGGAGCGATAGACATTCGTATAGAGGTTATTGAGCGCTGGGCTTGATACAGAGATGTGCACTAACCATTAGGTTAGCTGTTATCTCCGATGTTTTCTACTCTGGGCTTGCATAGGACTCCTTCTGCGCATATGCAGAATGGGTCTTGCGATGCTGCACGGAGTTCCCCAAGCCTCTGTCTGATTGACAGGCAGAAGAGATTGAGGGGGTAGGGACGGCGATGGGGAGTGCTGATACCAGACTCAGACTTCCTGGCCTCATAAGACGCCAGGACCCGGTCAGGCTGCAGTACGCTTTAGCTATCACAGCATGGCCAAAGGGACCACAATCGTGACTGATGGTCGCTATTTTTCTGATGGTGATGTTTGGCTGCGGCCTCTGTTGCAGCTCTGGGATCACAGATGCAGCAAGAAGGTGTCGATTTGTGCGAATGTCGACAATACTATGTAACCCTAACGGCAGCCTAACCCTAACGCTTTTCTGTTCATAATGTCAACAACTATTGATAAATGTGTAAATTCCCTTCAAAAATATAATTTGTTTTAAATACCATTAATTGATAGTGGTTTACAGTTTTACCCATCTCTTACCAGGGAAGTAGGGTTTCTGCAGTCAGATCTCTATGCTATCTCATGACAGGATATAAGGAAAGCACTGATATAGTGTCTCGCAGACACCGCTGATATGAGACCTGAGCCATCCTGACTGCAGCCAATCAAAAAAATAAAAAATAAATAAATCTGAGGAAATGTATTACTTAATTCACCTAATTCGTGGTAAATATAAAAATTAATCATTAATGATCGCCTCAATCTGGTGTTTCCAACGCAGAACCAGACAGGAAAATGCACTGGTGCATGTATTCTGAATAATCAGTTTCCAAACTATTTCCATCCTCCCTTTGCTGGCTGTGAAACTTACTTCTGTGCTTGTCAGCGGTTTGCCTGCTGTTTGCTTATGTATCTCTTCGAGACTGAGAAGAAAGGGTGGCTTCATATTCCATCTTACAGCATTTTCTGTTTTATTCTGTGCTACATTTATTGTGATTTTTTTTTTTTTTTTACCTTTTCAGTTTGTGTTGAAAATCATTTGGTCTTCGAAAGGATTTAGTTATTAATATTATCTAGTATTTAGAATTTGTTAAGCACATTGAAGTGTGGTCTTTCTATGTTGTTTTTGTTGATCTTTGTACAGATAGATATAATTATCTATGCGTATGTATGAATGATATATACTCTATGTGTGTGTATATGTGTGTGTGTGTGTGTGTGTGTATATTTCAACGTTTCAGTCCTTTCGGACGTTCGTCAGGAAGAATACAGAACAAGACAATACACTTACCTAAATACAGATACAGACACACCACGAGTGCTCCCCCCCCGCCGTCTGCCAGAGACTGAGCCTGACGTCATCACTACGCACCACACAGGAAGCGCGATTTCGGCAGCAGGCTCATCATGGTAACACTGTAAACAAATAAGTGTCAAACCATCACCAATGTACAGACAGTAAAACACAACAAAAGATATATATAAAATCGGAATCCAGTTGGATGCAGAATCAGTAGAAACAATAAAGATGATGCCCAAATGACAAATATAAATCACATGATAAGCAATAAGAAATGTGATACTAATTAAATCATGTGAGTGACAATGTTTCATTCAGCCCGTGTGGCTGAACTGTGTCAAGGCGAAAGATCCAGCGGCTTCAGCCCGTGATAACTGTGTCGCCCTATCTCCTCCTCTAATATTCTCAGGGATGTGGTCAATCATTTTAGAACGCAATGTAGATAAATTATGTCTACAAGCCTTAAAATGACGGGCCACTGGCTGATCGTTATCTTTGCCGGAGAGGACTTGTCAGATCGCGGATCTGTGGAGCGCCATGCGCTCACAAAACTGTCTAGTCATTTTACCTATGTAAAGATGCCCACATGGGCATCAGATGTAGTACATGATGTATTGACTGGTGCATGTGAGAATGTGCCTGATCTTATATCTATATCCAGTATGGGGATGTACAAAACTGTCCCCTATCTCCAAAAAGCCGCAGGTTGTACACCCCAAACACTTATAATTCCCAGGTCTCTTGATAAGGAAATGTGATGTGTTACTATTGCCAAAGCCAGAAATATCCATGTGGACTATCCAATCACTGATGTTTTTACCACGTTTAAAACATGGGACGATAGAGGAATTTTTTAGTAAAGGCAATGTAGTGTCAGTTGCATTCATGGGCCAGAACCATTTGGCTATTTTTACCAACATGTTGCACTGAAGCCAGTAACCCACACTATTCTATCACCACGTAATAGAGGAGGAGTGCCAAGCCTCTGTGTGTATATATTTGGGTATATATATAACACATACATACACGGGGATTTTTTATTTTTCATTTTTGTGACTGAAACAACCTGTCTAATATTGTGTAGGTCCCCCTCATGCCACCAAATCAGCTCTGACCCATCAAGACATGGTCTCCACAAGACCTCTGGAGGTGTCCTGTGGTATCTGGCACCAATATGTTAGCAGCAGATCCTTTTTTAGTCCTGTAAGTTGCGAAGAAGGGCCTCCATGGCTCAGACTTGTTTTTCCAGCATATGCCACAGATGCTCGATCGTATCGAAATCTAGGGATCTTGGAGGCCAAGTCAACACCTTAAACTCTTTGTCATGTTCCTCAAACCATTCCAGAACAATATTTGCAGTGTGGCAGGGCGCATTTTTCAGCTGAAAGTTGCCATTGCCATCAGGGAATACTGTTGCCATGAAGGGTTGTACTTGGTCTGCAACAATGTTTAGATAGGTAGGTATGTGTCAAAGTAACATACGCATGAATGTCAGGACCCAATGTGTCACAGCAGAACATTGCCCAGCACATCACACTGCCTCCGCAGGCTTGCCTTCTTCCATAGTGCTCCTGGTGCCATCTCTTCTCCCGGTAAACAATGCACATGCACTTGGCAGTCCATATGATATAAAAGAAACCGTATTTCACGACCTGGTCACCTTCCATTGCTCCATGGTCTAGTTCTGACAGTCACGTGCCCACTGCAGGCGCTTTTGGCAGTAGAAAGGGTCAGCATGGGCACTCTGAATGGTCTGCGGCTGCGCAGCCCCATAGGCAGCAAGCTGAGATGCAACGTGCATTCTGTCACCATTTTATCATAGCCAGCATTAACGTTTAGCTCTTCTGTGGGGTAGGACCAGACAGGTTAGCCTTCACTCCCATGCACATTAATGAGCCTTGGGCGCCCATGACCCTGTCGCTGGTTCACCAGTCGTTCTCCTTCAGACCACTTTCGGTAGGTACTAACCACTACATACCAGGAACACCCAGTCCTTTAGCCATTACAATTTTGCGCTTGTCAGTCGTTTAGTTCCTTACACTTGCCCATTTTTCCTTCTTCCAACGCATTAACTTTAAGAACTGAGTGTTAACTTGCTGCCTAATATATCCCACCCCTTGACAGGTGCCATTGTAACAAGATAATCAATGTTATTTTCTTTAAATGCGAGTGGTTTTAATGTTATGGCTGATTGATAGATATCTTCTAATCTCACAATGTATATATCTGTGTATTTCTAGGGAATACAAAGCAATAAGGAAACTGATAATGGAAACCACTTTGCTCTCATTTTCAGTTTATTGAAGTGTGACGTGAGCGCTTCACGTCGTTAAGGTGACCTGTACAATCAGTAGCTTCCGAATTATCATTTGAACAGAGTTTAACTGACATTCATTTAAAATGACAATACAGCACATACACCCACTCTTACACTAATATCTACAATGTTTCAGGTTTACGGTTACTTTAGAATACCCAAAACATTACTCTATTGTTAGATTTGTACGTTGGCAGAGATCTTTCGCTGTAAAGGATTATACTATTCTGGGATTTTCCAGTTGCTGCTGCTTCTCTTGCTCCTCTTGTCCTCATTTGCACGTCTTATCAGATTTGTTTACCGCTGCACATTATTTGTGTCGTCCAGTAACAATGTCCATCTGATTCTCATTTCAGTGCGCAATAAACTGAGGGAAATAGTTGGAGCCTCTACAAACTGGAGGTATAGTCCATTAATCTACTGAGGCCTCTGCTGTATGGTTACCAGACTTTGGAAATATTTTTACTGATAACAAAAGTTTGCTAACCAATAACTTTGTTCACTGAAACCTAATTTAGAAGACTCTTAGAAGATATTTACTAAAGTGAGAATTTTTAGATGTGGAGATGTTGCCGATAGCAACCAATCAGATTCTAGCTATTATCTTCTAGAAGGTGCTAGTTAAATATGAAGTAGAATCTGATTGGTTGCTATGGGCAACATCTCTACTTCTAAAAACTCTCACTTTAGTAAATATACCCCTTAGGATCTACAAGACAGAGGAGCACATATTGGAAATAAAGGGTTAATAACACTATTCTGACCGCAAGCAATAAGAGCAGCAAATGTCCCATATTTTTCTTTTGCTTCCAGAGTACAGAGAACCAAACTTTGTGACTGTAGTAAAATCAGGGCATTGTATGACAACCTGTATGAGATTATAGGGCTCAATTGCGCATCACATCTACAGATCTGTCCTCATACAGTACACTATTGCTGCAGTCACTGCAAACAGCCCATTTCTGCGCACCAGGTCCCGTGCGACCCTCCTCGCGCCGAGCATAATTTTTGCCCAACGCGACTAAGACTAGCCAGGAGACTGCTCTGATTAATTTTCTAAGCGACTGATTATGAATCTGTATACGAAATGCTTGGATGCAGAGGCCACGTCTTTTTTCCACGCCAAGTTCCGTTGTGCTTCGTTTACAGACTCAGTCGCACACAGATATAGAAGTGTCGCATATCAAATTATCAAATCAATCATGCAGTCTCCTGGTGCATCTTAGTTGCATCGCATTTTGACTAAGACGCATTTACGGGCGAAAAAGATTCTTGGCGCAAGGAGCGTCGCACAGGACCTGGCGAATTACTCGTGTTGCATGGCGTATTGAGACTAGGTCTATGAGGGCATATCTGTATACAACAGAGTGTGCAAAAAAGTTCAATTAAGATCCCTGCTCAACAGGAGCTAGACTAACGGTGGGTACACATTAGACGATATGTCACCCGATCCGGCAGATCAGACCAACATATCGCCCACATCTGCAAATGTGTACCCTCTATGTCGGGCCATGCTCGCTCCTGCAGGTAGTCCATCGGGGTTGTTTTGTCGACCTGCACGTAGGGCCGTTAGAACGACTCAACTGCGGACGCCAGGCAGGTGAATGGAGCCGGTGCCCGACATATTGTGTAAAGTCTACCAGCTGTACGATATGTCGGCCCATCGGTCGTCGCATCTCTGGATACACACATCAGTAAGTGGAAAAAGAGGTGAAGAATTTTGCTAATATGGTACCTCTCTGACCCCTCCATATGACCCTTTTATTCCATAAGTCTCCTCTATATGCCATCAGGTCCCTCCATATGCCCTATTTATGCCAACAGGTCCCTCCACATACCCCTATTATGCCATCCGGTCCCTCCACCTGCCCCTTGCCATCCGGTCCCTCCACCTACCCATTATATGCCATCAGGTCCCTCCACCTAGCCCTTACATGCCATCAGATCTCTCCACCTGCTCCTTACATGCCATCAGATCTCTCCACCTGCTCCTTACATACCATCATGTCCATCCACCTGCCCCTTATATGCTATCAGGTCTCTCTCCATGCCCCTTATAATCTATATATACCTAACAGAATTCCATCCCAATTACTTCTGCCACTGGAACCCATGCAGAGAGATGGGACAGCACACTTTACAATAATATTGTGAACCAACTCTGACTGTGACCTACACGCGTTGTGCAGAGGAGGAGGAAGTGACTACAGGTCCCCCTCCTGGCACAGCACCATGAGCCTGATATTGCTCCCAGTTAGATGCCGTGCCACATAAGTGTCACACGCTGCCCTGGAGACCCCAGTATCAGACCCCGCCGCTTACCTTTGCGGGTGCTGACCCGCGCTGTCTTCCGGCTCCCGCGCTGTACTCCTCTCTCAGGGCGGTCTCCTCTGTTGTCCTCTGGAGGGTCCCGCTGCGGTGCTGCTTCCACGCCGCCTCCTGCTGATCGCTGGTCTCCGCTGGTTGCATCCGGGAAGCGCTATCCTCCGGTCCATGGGCGCGGCCATCTTGGATTGCCCATGTGACTCCGTTCCACCAATGAGGAATCTTCTCCTTCTTTCTCAGCCTGTCAGCTCTCAGCGTCTACTATAGAAGGATCCCCAACGCTGACACAAATTGCCAGTGCAACTACTTTCTTAGTTCTGCTAAGTGAGCCTTCCCACTGCGCTCCAAAGGTGTTTCCTGCTAGTATTCACCTCCCAGCTACCAACGCCTCCACACGGCTATCCAGCCGCTCCACGTAGCCACCCAGCTACCAACGTCTCCACACGGCTATCCAGCCGCTCCACGTAGCCACCCAGCTACCAACGTCTCCACACGGCTATCCAGCCGCTCCACGTAGCCACCCAGCTACCAATGTCTCCACACGGCTATCCAGCCGCTCCACGTAGCCACCCAGCTACCAACGTCTCCACACGGGTATCCAGCCGCTCCACGTAGCCACCCAGCTACCAACGTCTCCACACGGCTATCCAGCCGCTCCACGTAGCCACCCAGCTACCAACGTCTCCACACGCCTGTCCAGTCGCTCCACGTAGCCACCCAGCTACCAACGTCTCCACACGGCTATCCAGCCGCTCCACGTAGCCACTCAGCTACCAACGCCTACCCACGGCTATCCAGCCGCTCCACGTAGCCACCCAGCTACCAACGTCTCCACACGGCTATCCAGCTGCTCCACGTAGCCACCCAGCTACCAACGTCTCCACATGGCTATCCAGCCGCTCCACGTAGCCACTCAGCTACCAACGCCTACCGACGGCTATCCAGCCGCTCCACGTAGCCACCCAGCTACCAATGTCTCCACACGGCTATCCAGCCGCTCCACGTAGCCACTCGGCTACCAACGTCTACCCACGGCTATCCAGCCGCTCCACGTAGCCACTCGGCTACCAACGTATACCCACGGCTATCCAGCCGCTCCACGTAGCTGCCCAGCTACCAACATCTAACCACGGCTGTCCAGCCGCTCCACGTAGTTTCCAAGTTATCACGCTACCTCTACATTCCTCAAACTCCTATCAGTTCGCTGCACCCTCTCATGCGGAGAAACTTTATTAGGCCAAGTCTCCTCCAGCGAGCGTCTGTGCCAAGTAATACAGGTCCAAGGCCCAGTCCGGGAACACAGCTTCCAAATCCCCTGATTGTGACAGTTTGCACTGGCAGATGGACTCGGCAAGTGGTCAAGGATCTGGGGTAGATCCCTAGCAGGATGTACTATCTCGTCTGGAAAGACAGGAGACCTCTCAGGCCCAATTGATCCAGTTCATCCAAGATATGTCGTCACGCTTGGGCAACAATCAGTCCTTATTGTCTCATCCCGCTCCCGCTGGCTCCCAAGCTGCCTCTCCTCCTGTGGTGTCACCTGCTCCCCCGCTTCTACCTCCTGCTCGTCTTCAGCTTTCCCCTCCGAGCAAGTTCGATGGCAACCCCAAATTATGCAGGGGTTTTTTAAACCAATGCGAAATCCAGGTCGAGCTACAATCCGCCAATTTTCCGACAGCCAGAACCAGGGTGGCATATATTATCTCTCTGCTCTCTGGCCAAGCACTCGACTGGGTCTCGCCCCTTTGGGAAAAGTCGGATCCTCTGCTCTCCAACTATTCCGAATTTATTTCCACATTTCGCAAGATCTTTGACGAACCGGGAAGAACCACTTCCGCATCAGCTGATATTCTACGCCTCCATCAGGGTAGCAGGACCGTCGGTCAATATGTAGTCCAGTTCCAAACTCTGGCCTCAGAACTCAATTGGAACGAGGATGCTCTCATCGCTGCCTTCTGGAGTGGTCTTTCAGAAAGACTCAAAGATGACTTAACTTCCCGTGACCTCCCAACCAACTTGGACGGTTTGATGTCCATTTGCAACAAGGTGGATCTTCGTCATAGGGAGCGTGCCTTGGAAAGAGGCAGACTTGATCGCAGAAGGCCATGTCCAGCTTCCCGTTTACCCTCTCCTCCTATGGGCGAGGAACCCATGCAGGTCAACCGCTCTCATTTATCGGCTGAGGAACGACAGAAAAGGCAGAGACAGAGGCCCTCATTCAGAGCCGTACGCTCTGAGCAGAGCGCACGCTCTGAATGAGGGCCGCCCTCCATAAAAATGGAGCGTCCTCCTGGACGCTCGTATAGCTGTGGGTCACCACCCACAGCCTATACGAGCGTGCAGTTTGATGGCCGCGATGGTCTTGACCATCGCGACCATCGAAACTGCGAGCCGGAGCCTGCGGTTGAGGTTTTCAACCGCAAGCCCCGGAGTGATTTTGGCTCCATCAGAGCCAAAATCACTCCCACTGACATCACTAGTGATGTCAGTGGGCCGGCTTCTGATGGGAGGCGTTCCCTTGGGAACGCCCCTGTCAGGGAGGCACGTCCCCGGCACGCCCACCAAAGGGGGTGTGCTGTCAATCAACATCGACAGCACGCCCCCTTTGATCAGACACAACGAGCGAAGGAAAGTCCTTCGCTCGTCGCGTCTGGCGCATGCGCACGACGGAGCTCCCGCCGTCGTGCGCATGCGCAGAGCACAACATCGACCCACTTGCGAGCGGACAGCCGCTTGCGAGTGGGTCTGAATCAGGCCCAGAATCTCTGTATGTACTGCGGATCTTCTCAGCATTTAGTTAGATCCTGTCCCATCCGTCCAATTCGTCCGGGAAACGCCTCCTCCTAACTTATGACAGAGAGGTTAAGTTAGGAGTTGCCATTGAATCACATAGGAAGTCTGATTCCACCATCCAGGCTCATTTAAAGCTTCCTCGAGGTTCCAAAGCTGTATTAGCTCTTCTAGATTCTGGAGCAGCAGAGAACTTTGTCACTACGGACTTTGCCCAGAAACATCAAATCCCCATAGAAGCGTTGCCTCGAGTCATCACTTTAACCGCCATCGATGGTAGTCTCATTACTAGTGGAACCATCACCCATCGTACAGCACCACTTAGACTTACCATTGGAGTGCTCCATACCGAACAACTGTCCTTCCTAGTGATTCCCAAAGCCTCTCATTCTTTAGTCCTCGGACTACCCTGGCTACAGAGACATTCACCACAAATCGATTGAACCACCATGCAAATAACCTCTTGGGGTCCCAATTGTTTCAAAGGCTGCCTTCAGCAGGTAGTACCTGTTCGATCTTCCGTCTTACAGGATTCTAATAACCTGCCCAAAGTTTATGGTGTTTTTTTTTACGTCTTTAGCAAACAGAGCGCGGATCTATTACCTCCCCATCGTGATTGGGACTGTCCCATTGATCTCATTCCCGGAAAGAATCCTCCTAGAGGCCGAACCTACCCTCTATCTCTCCCTGAGACTCAAGCCATGTCAGAGTACATCAAGGAAAACTTAAGTAAAGGCTTCATTCGACCTTCCACGTCTCCAGCCGGGGCTGGATTCTTCTTCGTAAAAAAGAAAGACTGGGGGCTGCGCCCGTGCATTGACTACCGGGGCCTTAATGAAATAACTATTAAGAATCGCTACCCTCTTCCTGTCCTAACGGAGTTATTCGATAGAGTCAAGGGATCCACAGTTTTTACCAAACTCTACCTAAGAGGGGCCTATAATTTTAATTTGTATCCGTCCAGGCGATGAATGGGAAAACGGCCTTCAACACCAGGGATGGGCACTACGAATACCTCATTATGCCCTTCGACCTCTGTAACGCTCCAGCCGTCTTCCAGTTTTTCGTCAACGAAATCTTCCGGGATCTTTTGTACAAGTGTGTGGTCGTTTACTTGGACGACATTTAGATTTTTTCTCAAGACCTCCAAACTCATCGAGACCAGGTGAAAGAAGTCCTTCTGAGGTTGCGGTCCAATCAACTTTTTTGCAAATTAGAGAAGTGTCTCTTTGAAGTCTCTACCATTCCTGGGGTACATCATCTCCGGAACAGGCCTTCAAATGGATTCTTCAAAGCTACAAGCCATTCTTGATTGGTCTCTTCCGTCTTCCTTAAAAGCCATTCAAAGGTTCTTAGGATTTGCCAACTATTATCGCAAGTTTGTGAAAGGTTTTTCTACACTGGTAGCTCCTATTACTGCCCTCACCCGTAAGGGAGCAGATCCAACTAAGTGGCCCGTCGAAGCTACCTCGGCATTTCAGCTCCTTAAGCAAGCCTTCATCTCCGCTCCCATCTTAAAGCAACCGGATTCCACCCGGCCATTTATCCTGGAGGTGGACGCATCCTCTGAAGGTGTCGGTGCTGTGCTCTCCCAGCGATTTGAAGATGAAAAACTTCATCCTTGTGGTTTCTTTTCCCGGAAGTTTTTGCCTGCAGAAAAGAACTACACCATCGGAGATCAAGAGCTACTCGCCATGAAACTAGCCCTCGAAGAATGGCGATATCTTCTAGAAGGAGCTCACTACCCCATTACCATTTTTTACAGATCACAAGAACCTTCTTTATCTTAAATCTGCAAATTGCTTGAACCCTCGTCAAGCCCGGTGGGCAATGTTTTTCTCCAGATTTAACTTCAAACTCTCCTATCGCCCCGGCTCACAAAATCTCAAAGCCGACGCACTCTCCTGTTCCATGACAAGCAACCCTGATCTACCCATGGAACAGCCCCAACCAATCCTAAGTCCCGCTTTCTTCGCCTCTACCAAATTATCTTCTATGCCCCCGGTTGGGAAGACTTTTGTTGCTCCAGAACTCCGCTAGAGGTTGCTGCATTGGGCCCATGCTTCCCGGTTCTCTGGACACTTGGGTATGGATAAAATCCTTGAATTCATCAAGCGGTCCTATTGGTGACCTTCGATGAAAAAGGACGTCAGGTATTACGTATCGTCATGCATCAAGTGTGCCCAACATAAAATACCTCAGCGGGTTCCACACGGTCAACTCCAGCCCCTTGCAATTACATTTAAGCCATGGACTCATCTCTCTATGGATTTCATCTCTGATCTTCCTCCATCTCGGGGCCACAACACCATTTGGGTTATCGTGGATCGCTTTTCCAAAATGGCTCATTTTGTACCTCTTACTGGGCTTCCGTCTGCACCTCTGCTCGCCCAGAGTTTTATAAAAGAGATCTTCAAGCTCCACGGCCTTCCTCAAGAGATCATCTCCGACAGGGGAGTACAGTTCGTAGCGAAGTTTTGGAGGTCACTCTGCTCTGCCCTTCAAATAAAACAAATTTTCTACCGCTTATCACCCCCAGACCAATGGTCAGACCGAAAGGGTCAATCAAGACCTGGAACAGTTCCTGCGCACTTTTGTCTCCTCCTCCCAAGATGACTGGATTGAACTTCTTCCTTGGGCCGAATTTGCTCACAATAATCATTATCACACGTCCACCAACTCCACTCCTTTTTTTACAGTTTTTGGTCATCATCCTCGAGTGCCAGATTTCCCTCTTCTTCCAACATTAGATGTGCCTGCGGCCAAGATGTCTCTTCAACGGTTCTCCAACATCTGGGAAAAGGTTCGTTCCTCTCTGACTAAAACCTCAGCTCGGTACAAGAGATTTGCTGACCGCCATAGACGAGCGGTTCCCAAGTTCCAACCTGGGGATATGGTCTGGCTCTCAACCCGAAACCTAAGACTCCGAGTACCCTCAATGAAATTTGCCCCGCGGTACATTGGTCCATTCCCAATTGTCAAAGTCTTGAATCCTGTGGCCTACAAGCTAAAACTTCCTCCATTCCTTCGCATTCCAAGCTCTTTCTATATTTCTCTTCTAAAGCCACTGATCTTAAACCGATTTCAGAAGGTCCTTCCCAAAGCTTCTAGTGTTCAAACACAGCAAGGAGAGGAGTTCGAAGTTGACAGAATCTTAGAATCCCGTTGTCGATACAATCGTCTTCAATACCTCATCGACTGGAAAAATTATGGTCCGGAAGAACGAATCTGGATAAATGCCTCCGACGTCCATGCGCCCCGTCTGGTCAAAGCGTTCCATATGAAATTTCCTCATAAACCAAGGAAGTGTCCGGTGGCCACTCTTGAAGAAGGGGGTACTGTCACGTGCTTCCCTGGAGACCCCAGTATTAGACCCCGCCGCTTACCTTTGCGGGTGCTGACCCGCGCTGTCTTCTGGCTCCCGCGCTGTACTCCTCTCTCAGGGCGGTCTCCTCTGTTGTCCTCTGGAGGGTCCCGCTGCGGTGCTGCTTCCACGCCGGCTCCTGCTGATCGCTGGTCTCCGCTGGTTGCATCCAGGTAGCGCTCCATGGGCGCGGCCATCTTGGATTGCCCATGTGACTCCGTTCCACCAATGAGCAATCTTCTCCTTCTTTCTCAGCCTGTCAGCTCTCAGCATCTACTATAAAAGGATCCCCAACGCTGACACAAATTGCCAGTGCAACTATTTTCTTAGTTCTGCTAAGTGAGCCTTCCCACTGCGCTCCAAAGGTGTTTCCTGCTAGTATTCACCTCCCAGCTACCAACGCCTCCACACGGCTATCCAGCCGCTCCACGTAGCCACCCAGCTACCAATGCCTCCACACGGCTGTCCAGCCGCTCCACGTAGCCACCCAGCTACCAACGTCTCCACACGGCTGTCCAGCCGCTCCACGTAGCCACTCAGCTAGCAACGTCTCCACATGGCTATCCAGCCGCTCCACGTAGCCACCCAGCTACCGTCTCCACACGGCTATCCAGCCACTCCACGTAGCCACCCAGCTACCAACGTCTCCACACGGCTATCCAGTCGCTCCACGTAGCCACTCAGCTACCAACGCCTACCCACGGCTATCCAGCCGCTCCACGTAGCCACCCAGCTACCAACATCTAACCACGGCTGTCCAGCCGCTCCACGTAGTTTCCAAGTTATCACGCTACCTCTACATTCCTCAAACTCCTATCAGTTCGCTGCACCCTCTCATGCGGAGAAACTTTAATAGGCCAAGTCTCCTCCAGCGAGCGTCTGCGCCAAGTAATACAGGTCCAAGGCCCAGTCCGGGAACACAGCTTCCAAATCCCCCGATTGTGACAATAAGTGTTCTATGGACTACCTCTGACACACATGCCAGGGGTTGCTGACCCCTGATTTTGACTGAGAATATGTTATAATAGGTGAACGCTCACCCTTTTTCATAACGTTACAATATTGCAAATGTTTGGGTGTTTTTTTTCTAGAGAAACATGCACATTATGCTTTAAATTGTTTTTCATCATTATTTTACAAGGTTAGGTCACAAAATTATCTGACACGTAGTAAAGTAGGATGTTTATGATAAGTTTGTTTGTATATAAAGTTGCTTAAAGTATACTTCTGCATTTTGATAGAGATCATGTCCAAGCTATGGAAGATAGGAAGACCCTACAGTCCCTGTTAGTCAGCAGGCAACAAGATCTCCCCTCACGCAGGATGAAGGACAGTTACATCGAGGTCATGTTGCCGCTCGGTAGCCAGCCTCAGCTGCGAGAAAAATACCTGAATGTATACAATAATGTCCGGTAATGTGAACACCTCTCACGGATCAATAATTACATGTTATTAGGTTGTTAACCTGTTGGAAAATTGTCTCAATTCTAAGCAAATGTTGCTGTGTTGTTTGTAGGTTTGGTAGAATCCTTGAAGATCTGGACAGCTTGGGAGGTACGATATTAATTTATATCAACTTGTCTATAAAAGGAGATTGCAAGTCCCACTAGCAAATTTACACTCGCGAGAAGAGTATAAGGCTGTTTCATATGTGGATTTTGGCTTTTTCTTGCGTTTTCAGGCTGCAGAATACAGAGTTCTATGGTTAAATACAGTACCTACAGCCTCTTGTGTTCCTAAAAAAGCTTAATACAAGTTGCTCAGCTTGGAGCGAGAGTGCTGCCTGGTAGTCCATTCTCCAGACCATTATTTGTAGAGTAGTTCAGGCTGAGTTCAGTGGTCTGAGTGAGGAGTTGTCATCTGCTTTAACCTTTCCATTTTGGATCTATTCCCATGGATCTGGCAGCCATAATGGTGTTCTGTGCAGAGTGAGCAAATTTTTTTGCAACCTTGTTTAAATTGTGTTTCCTTTGTACAGTCTGCTGTCTGAACAAGCATATAGGACCAGGCCGCTTGTAGATCCAATCTTCCATATCATGATTGCATTACAAGCTTGTGATCAGCACCAACAGCATGTACAAATGTTACAGCGAAGTGCATCTTTTTTTTTATTGTACTAAGGGCCTGATTCAGACTCGCTCGCTAGGATGCGTTCGCATGCAGCCGTCAGCTGCCAAAGTATGCAAATTCCGCGATCGCTTGCAAGACATTAGCACGCCCACTATGTCTTGCAATGCGATTGCGGTACGAATTTAGACGCCCACCAGCCTGTCGCAAGACGCCCACTTTCCCTTAGTAGTGCACGTAATCTCCAGGAAGTGTATGGAACAATCTGTAACATCGGACCCATACGCAGCACTTGTGGCTGACCATACCCGTGCTGCTGTGTGTAATACAGCAATGTGACGTGTATGCTGACGCTGCATCTTAATTATGCACGCCCCTGAAACTGTGTTCAGACGCACACACGCCTGTGTACACACCACCACACCCCTGTTTCCATCGACCACCCCCTGTCACCATCCACAAAAGGCATGACCTGTCACTCATTCTAGCGGGGCATCTGTGTACAGGGTGTGAGCGCTTCGCGATCGAATGGACTGGTTCACGCACGCGCACTGCAACTTATATGCATGCGCAGATTGCAAACATTGGCAGGCTACGTGCGAACGCATCCTGGCAAGTGGGTCTGAATCAGGCCCTAATTTCTGCTGCAGAACTTTATATCCCTATGTTGTACAGCAGATAGAACATGGTATAACATAGTCATTTACCTGTTTGACAGTCTTGAAATGCCTGGATTTCAGATGTTTCCATTTTTTTTGTTCCTAGTTTCATTATATACCCATCTCTAAAGAATACTTCATTTCTAAAAACATATGTACCATGTACTCGTAAAATGTCATGTACAATCGTCCTAATTGTAATTTCAAAGAAATCGTTCACCGATGCAAAGTGTGGTCTGTAACTTAGTGCTTTGCCTAGTTGCATGGTATCTCTAGCAGATGCTACTGTAGTAACTGATAGAACACGTAACCTAGGACTCTGCACCTTTTGCATTGTGTACGTCCTATAGTTGGTACATGGAAGGTTGGTAAATATGTGCTGCGTTTACTGTAGAGTATAATGATTTTGTATCCCCTCCGCTCCAGTTCTCATCTGCTACACTCACACAAAATCTGAATCACGTCACACCTCTCCTCTGTCAATAGTCACTGCCTTGGTGGACAAGATTGGTGAGTTACGTCAATGTTTTGTTTCGGGGGTTTTTTCGGGGGGGATACTGAGGGAAGATACATTTCCAAAGGGTGGCAGCAGGGTTGTATTAATGGGGGGACAGAGCTTGGTGGTACACATGAATGGAGTCTGCCTGTGGAAAATAAGTGCTATCTGATCACCTATGAGGCATTCTGTTGTCTGGGTTACTTAAATTCCCCTTTTAATTCAATTATCTTTGAACAAATTTATATCCTTTAATGTGTTTACCTTTCATACATTCCCATGTACAACTTTGCAATGATGAATTGCATTTGGCCACCCCATCAGAGTATTTACCCTGTGGGAGTGCCATGATGGCTTTGGCTTAATGACCACTCTGCTTGTAAAGACTGCAGCACAGTGGTGTGCACTGAGGGGTTTATTTGCTAAGCAGGGGGTTCTAAAATCTGGCACTTGTGATCGTGTTTATGACCGAAATTTTAAAAGGGCAATGATTTTACTAGGGAAACAACGGCTAGTATGACCAAGACTCATTTATATTTCAAACCTAAACAGGATTGGAAGTGCCAGGTTTTAGAATAAACCCCTGAAGCCACACTTGTGTACTTGCAACAATTGGGACAAGGGCCTGTACTCTCCCCTTCTGCATTAGGAGAACAGCCCTGCAAGAATGTCTAAGATTTTTTTTTGCTTGCTCTATTCTGGTAGCCTAATGAGTAGCATTCGGAACCTTGTCCTTTAGAGAGAGGCAAGGTAAAGCAGATACTGATCTGCTTCTGTGTGCCATTTGTGCATTCAGTAGCCTCTGCCTAATGCTGGGTACACACTGACAGATATATTGGCCGATCATTTGATCGGCCAATATATCTGCTGCACGTCGGCCAGTGTGTACCAACGATATGTCTGTGAATGGCGTCGTTCACAGACATATCACGTTGGCTGCGCTGCACAGCCGGTGGACAGATATGTCTGCAGACATATCTGTCCATTGGCAGGAATGTACGGGCGGTCCGCAGACCGCCCGTACACACACAGCGGCAGCCGCGGGGAAAGGGGGGCGTAACATGCCCTCCGGGACACACCCCCGACCTTCCCCCCCGCCCGCCGGGACCCGCTACAGCATGCAGATGATGGTTCGTTGTGTATGAACGACCATCATCTGCAGATATATCTGCAGATCACTGGATCTGCAGATATATCGCTTAGGTGTGCATAATTACATATGTACAAAAAGCCAAACTGAGTTGCATGCAGTACAGTTGGGCCCTGTCTGCTCTACTTCTGCTACAGGCTCATCCCACACACCCTGGGGGCATACCGTCCAGAAAATGTCTGTGTGCGCCAGTTCTTTTGCTTGCTATGGACAGTTTGCAAATTCCCCATTTAGTGAATAAGCATTTGTGTCTCTCACTATCTCTTTCAGATCTCCGTAAGCAGATTATTTCTCATGACTGTGACATTAAGCTGACAGGACATGTTTCCTGGGTTGGGAAAACATCAATGGAAGTTAAAATGCACATGTTACAGGTGTGTAAAATGTAGATGATCCTATAGCACAACTGACCATAGAAGTGGTTCCCAAACTGTGCGCCGTGGCACCCTGGGGGTGCCTTGGGACACTTGCAGGGGTGCCTTAGGTTGGTGGTCCAGCACCAATTCAAATTATTTATGGTCAATGTAATATAAATATGTGGACAAACAGAAGTTCAAACCTGTCCACCACCACATAACTGAACCTAAGGATGACAGCTAGCACAATTTACTTCACTTTACTAAAATTTTTCGGAATTTCTCAATAACAAACTTTTAGCCTAGGGGTGCCATGAAAACAATGCCGATACTCTACTCTAGGGCGCCGTGGTTCAAGAAAGTTTGGGAACCACGGGACTATAGGTTTTCTAACTTGGAGAAGTTTCTCTAGGTTGGGACAAATCTAGTCACTTCGCTGGGTGTTTCCCAGTAGGTTGTGGCATGTGGGCTTCCTCTAGCAGTTGGTACTGGACTCTGCAACCTGACATGAGCAGAACAGATATGTTGCATATCACCCCATTGGGAGTATATGAATAGAGTGTAGGGAAATTTTGACATTACAAACATGGTTTGTCCTATGCTTAATAGACATAAACATTTATTTATTACATTTTACTTGGTTCTAGGTGAGCTCACAATACAGGATTGCAGAGTTACACCAATATGGCAAATCAGGCACAGCTCAGTTTTATGTTACTACCATTGGTCAGTTTAATACAGGCAGTGGTGTTATTGATACCCCTTCCTTCATAACTTCCCATCCATGTGAGTCAGAATTTCACTGGGGAACAGAGGGGAAACCTGCAACGCAAACCAAACAAAGCAGCCATGTTGAGTCTGTAATGAACTTTACACCCCAGTTTGCCACCACAAGGTGCAGGGAACACCCCACTGGGCACCACACGGTGCAGGGAACATGCCAATGGCCACCATATCCTAATGCATTTTTGTGAATGCCATAAAATATCATGCCCTCATTAATTAACAGCTTCAGTATTTTCAGAATAACCTCTTTTAATATAGTTAACTTATTTACAACTAGTAACTCCCTCATTCCCGCTATTAACACCCACATCATCGATTATTTTTTTAACTTTTTTAATTTGTAAAGTTTATTAGCAGTTTTGAAAATACAACCAACATTGGCTATGATACAATTAATTGCACAAAGATAAGACTAATGAAAAGATCATAAACAATAACAATAAAAAATATATAATAATAAAGGGAGTGAACAAGGGGGAATAGCTCCAGAGATAATGGATCTTTTGAAACATCACATCATCAATAATTATTATTCTCTTCCATGTTTAAAGTGCTAAAGCTAATGTAACTGTTCTATTTGCTTTCTTCTGTTTATAGCTCCATGATGGGGTTTACAGTCCATTGCTAGATGCAACGTTTGTTATGGTGGCCAGAGATCCAGAGAATAAGAGGTGAATGCACCAGTTAGTTATAATACACCAATAATACATACAGATATTTTATAAATAGAGTTGCTGACTGAAGCCCAGAAATGTTTGAATTAGCTCTAGCACTCACTGCTAAAGGTCCTGTGACCATTTGCAATTGGTAAAGAATAGAGATGTGCGGTTTGGATTTACTCGGATATGTTCGGATCTCAAAAATGGAATCATATTGGCTATCCGGCCGCCACGTGTTTTGGATAGCCAATAAGATAAATCCGAACTAATCCGAACTTGCGGTAATATGGCGAAAAGAACCAAGTAAATCCGAACCTGCACATCTCTAGTAAAGAATCTGTTGAACCCCATTAGTAGTCATTGTTAAACTCCTAAAGGACCATCCCACTCTGAGATACTTCTTGGCATCTAAGGTGCAAAATTAAGACATTTTCTGTTTGTTGGCTAAAATGAATAAAACCTATGGTGCACTGTGTTTTATCTGCACCCTGAAGGCCTGGAATAACACCAGCCTTGTCTGGATAGATTAGTGCTGTAATGGCCTGGTCTAGTCTAATCGCCCAGAGCTTGGCAAAAATGTTCAGGTCTACATGCAGTAGCGATATTGGACGGTAGCATGAGCGTAAATAGTGTGCATATCCAATTAGATGCTGGGAAAAGCTCTGTGTTTCACATCTGGAACTATTCATTTATTCTGTATTTTTCCTGCACGGTAATCCATAGATTCCACGTAAAATGCTGGAATGTGCTTCCTTGTGCGTTAAATCCAAGAGGGTGCTTTTTAATTAGAACATTTTCTCGCGGCTCCTGAGTGCTGTGAGGAAAAGTGAACCCCTGTGGGGCTTAACATGCGGGGTATCGGCATTTAATTACATCAGTCAGCCCTGACATTTAGCCGCGGGGTGGAAATGCTTCATAAAGTTGAATCTTTGCCCATCTTATAAATAACTATTATTTTGGCTCAGGTAGAAGATTACTCCAGGTGTGTTTTTAATATGTCCTTTGTCCCTATAATTTTTACAGTAGGGAGTGCATTATCCCACATATTAGTTTGTAAAGCCCTTTGGGCAGGCATCTCTTCCATGGTTTATTCCTTAGCCTGAAGTTGCAATTCCCCCAAATTGTTATTTATAGCATAAGACGGTATGTACGTTTATGGCGCTGTATAGATAAACCTACGAATACATTTGAAATCAGTTTTAGCACTTTTTGATGCTGCTGTAAATGATGTGCTTTGTGAAGGTCTATACTGTATGTAAGCTCTGATAAAGTTGAAACGGAGCAGACATTTGTTTAAAAAAAATCTAGTTTCATACCTTTTGGCCTTTACAGTAATTACCCCTTGTTAGTGCTACAATCTTGGTCGTACTCGATTGCCTGAACTGAGTATTTTTGCTCAGGTGTGTTATAACTATCAGAAGTCACCTTCTCATATACCTCTTCCTCTTACCACCCTCAGGCCAGCATTTGTTAATCCATTAGTTCCAGATGGAAAGGAAGAGGAAGATCTTTTCAAGCAAGGAGAGTGTATGTGGTTTCCATTTTGATGTATTAATATGATTATCATGCTAAGGTTCTCTATATAAGTGACACTGTTGTAGGTAATTATTTATAAATGAGCTATGGCATTTTTACATTTGTATACGATTGAAGATGGTTCAAAATGTCTCATGAGCATACGTAATTGCTGATGTGGATTCCTGCTACCTCCCATCACACGTGTTACTTTCTAGACATGGAAGTTGTCTGCACTTCCGTGCTCTCTAGGGGGTAGATTTACTGAAGCATCTAAAAATTAAAAGTGGTGTTGCTCATTAGTGTCACGCCTTAGGGTTGGTTTGGGTAGGAACAGGCGTGGGAGGCTGAAGGGGAGATCAGAGATGCGTGAAGGAACTTGGGTGGCTTGAGCCAGGACTTGCTCATATAATGATGTGAGGAGGTAGAGATACGGCAGTGGATGATGGGCCTGAAGGCGAGGACAGAAATAGAATGTCTTTATTAAATAGCAGGTTGCAATGAGAACTGGAGAGGATAATATGATTGAGCAGAATCAGATACGGACCGATGATGCTGGATCGGTTTGTGACCGATGTTGATGATTTGAAGAACTTGATGGATATGAATCCGATGTTGATGAATTGATGTACTTGATCGGTTGAAACCGAGGTTGATGAATTGAGGAACTTTAATTGATGAGTCCGATGTTGGAAGCATCGGAAGAGACCGATGGTTGGAGTTATCGGCTGGAACTGATGGTGGCTGTAAGAACAAGTCTCAGTGGTAAAAACCTGACTGGTGTACAAGATGGTATAGGAAACATGTTTACTGGATATAATGGACTGGGGGCTTGATTCAGCAAGGATCGCAGTTGCTAATACGCATGCAATTGGCTGATTGTTTTGCGCTGCGCATGCATATGCAGTGCGAACTGAGATCGCAGTGGCGACACAGACCCATCGCTTGACAGGAAGAGCCTAGTAACGGGGGTGTGGTCGGGCGTACGCAGGCGTGTCGGTGCATTTCAACGTGTTGCAGAGACGTGCATACATTAGCCACTGTGATACCATACACAGCCTGAGGTCTCATAGCATGCGCTGAAGTAAGCAGTTCCTGAGTGAGGTCAGACCTGCCTTAACTGTGCGTATGGGTCCGATGTTTTCCAATGTTACCGATTGTTTTGCTATGTTGCTAAAGTATACTGGTGTGAGTAAGGGGAAGTGGGCGTCCTTATGTTAGGCTGCGATCGCAATGCAAATGCAATTATTTGCATATCACCACTGATATTAGCAACTGCGTTGCGTGTGTATTAGCAGAATAGCGATCCTTGCTGTATCAGGCCCAGGGACTGTTCAGATACAGAGTACCTGGGAGCTCAGCCCTGAGCTGTAACTTCAGCAAGAAGCAACGTTCTACTTTTAACAGAGGCCAGTCAGGAAATGGAATTTATAGGGGAGGATCCCCAGGGATTGGATGCTGCGATCAGCTGGTCTGGGAGCAGCGCTCTGAGTGTAGGAAGAACATCAAGTGTCCAATATGGCTGCGCCCATACTGTTGTTTAGGAGGGAACTCTGGCGTGCAGCCTGTGTGCCATCATGCTGTGAAAACACACTGAGCAATAGGGTGCAGAGAGCCATCTCCATGCTCAGTAACAGGACACTGAGCAGAAGGGGCAGAAGCAGCACAGACAGACCTCCGCACCAGCCGGGATTTTATGTGCAATGTGAGCGGACCGCTGTGCTATCCTGGACAGACAACGGAGAGGTAAGAAAGTGGTTTTAATAGTCTGGAGCATAACCATTAGATTGTAGCTATCATTTCTCTTTTGCATCCTAGAAATATATAGACAGAATCTGATTGGTTGCTATGAGAAACACTACCACTTTTTATTTTTAGAAACTTTAGTAAATCTACCTCTAGGGGCAGTTTTAGAGTTTAATCCTTTTTCACCTACCAGCATTCTGGTCTTTGTTTCCAGTACTTCCCCCTGCATTTACTCAATCTCTCATTCATGAAGTACAAAATGGTCATCTTCAAATTAACGCATAGTTGTTGTGAGGACTTGGAGATTGATGTATCAAACCGTGGATAAGAGGACCAATGAAGAAAGTAACTCCTAGTAGCCAATCCGCTTCTACCTAACATTTTATAGAATGTACTTAATAAATGCTACCTCAAAGCCAATTGGTTGTTATGGGCAACTACTCCACTCTTTTTTTTTTTTTTTTCTTCAGGGTCCATCGGGATTCACAGGGATACCATGGGGATAATGTGGCTGGAGAGATCCAGGCACCAAACGGTTAAAGCTTCAGCTCCCAGGATGCCTCGAGTCCTCCTCCATATATACCCCAACCCTAGCCACAGGCATTCAGTTGTTCGTTTGGTGAGGTAGGATTAAGACGCACCTTTGTAACGGGACTGCTCAGGCAGTCCTAAGCTTTTATTTTATGTTTTATTTTATTTCTATGTCTTTGGGTTAGCAGTACTAAGCGTTTAAATTAAGACGCATATACAGCGACTCCATCTACCTCTGTCGGGTCGCAACACCAGTAGCAGGGCTGGTTATTCCGGCGGATCTCGGCTGAGCTTGCTAGCAGTGATGCTGGTAACCGGACGCACAGAGATGTCAGGTAAGGCAATTCCTCGCTTATGGGGAATCGTGCGGCAGTTCTTCCGGTGCTGGAGATGCACTGGAAGCCGCTGCAGTCAGGGCCCGGGAGCGTCTGCGTCTTCACTAGACCGCCGAGGCCTTATCATGTCTGATGCTGGGGATTGGCAGCAGATGCAATTCTGCTGCCATGAGGCCAACGTACCCGGCTGGTTTATGCAGCTTACGGGAGGTAGGCACTCCCCCGGCAGCTCCTCCCCCAACCCAGATGCAGTCCCTACAAAGGGTTTTGCGCTTCTGGGTTGCTCCGCCTACCCTCCACATGTATGAGACGCTCACGATCCACTATCTCTGCGCTGCTGTAGCTGTTGGTCTCAGGAGGGTTTGGGTCAGTCTCCCTGTATACCTCTCCTTTGGTTAAGGTATATGGTGCTCTATATATCCTACCATTCCTGGTGCTTGTGTAGTTGATTTAGAGTCGATTGTAATTATATTACATATGCATTGTATGTGACTGTTTGCTAGCTGCTGTATTGACACGGTCTGTTATTTCTGTCTGTCAGTTATAGCTATCACTGTTTTTTCTCTCCATCCCCTTGGGGTGGAGGTTTTTATTTGAGTACTTCACATTCACTAAGATTTTGTGAAGGCTGTCATATAACATTGCGTTTATTGCCTTTATTTTGAACATGTCAAAGGGTAAAGGAAAAGAGGAGGGGGAGCACCCGTGCTGGTTTCATGTAAATCATGTATGACTTTTTTGTCTCCTTATGACGTAAAGTATGGTTTGTGTGTGGTCTGTTATAAAGAGCCACCTCACCAGTCCAATTTACCTGTACCTGAACAAGAGCCATCTTGGGCATCCTCTTTGTCCCAGGTAATGAAGCAGTTTATGGATCGTATGGCTGCTCCCACACTGCCTCCTTGGATGGGGTATCCACAGCATGCCATGTTTGCACCTCCTATGAATCCTTCCTGGAAGGATGTTTATGGCCATTCTAGTCAGAATATGGCACCATCTAATGTTGAAAGCAGACTGGTAGTTATCTTTTTATCAGTCTGCTCAACATATGGATACCAGACGCATCATCAAAGGAGTCAGATGATGTGCAGGGTTCCTCCCTAGGGTCTAGCTCGGGGGAGGAGGGACATCCGTCCATATTGGATGTTGCTTCTTTGGTGAGGGCGGTTAAATCAATCCTAGATATTCAGGATGATGAACCAGCTCATAGTAAGAAGGCTCCAGTGCTTAATCAACACTGAAAGGTGGCCAAAACGGTGTTTCCCAGTGTCTGAACAGCTCACTAAGCTTATGGAAGAGGCATGGGGTAACACGGACAAACTGTTTTATGTGAATAAAAGAATAACATCGTTGTGTCCTTTTCCAGCTTCTGTATGTACTAAATGGGAGGTACCTCCTGCTGTGGATGCTCATGTGACGCATTTAATCAGAAATGCTACATTGTTTATTCTGTCTGCATCTTCTCTGAAGGATTCCACAGATAGAAAAATTGAAGCATGTCTCAAGACAAAATTTTCATCATCTGGAGCTGTTACTCGTCCAGCTATGGCTGGAGCCTGGGTAGCCAAAGCTGTTGAAGAATGGATAGGGGCATTGGAAGACTCTCTACCAAATGCTTTCAGAGAACAGATGATATATATCTCCCATATACGGGAAGCGGCTTCCTATCTGGGAGGAGCTGCAGTAGATGCTGGAATTTTAGCTTCTAAGGCATCAACAGCTTAAATAGTGGCATGGAGGGCCCTTTGGTTAAGATCCTGGAAAGCTGATACAGGATCAAAGAATTCTCTGGAAGTCTTGCCTTTCTATAAGAAAGTACTTTTTGGAGCAGAGTTAGATAAAATAATAGCTACTCTGGCGGCTTCAAAGTCAGCAATTCTGCCATCTACGGCTACAATAAAGTCTAGGCAGGTTTCTTTTCAGTCCTTCCATCCTCAGCGACGAGCAAGTGAACAGTCTTCCTCTAAACCGTCTAGTTTTTGCAAGACTACTAGGCGACAAACTAAGAGGTCTGGGCCGGCTAGATGTCCAACTTCTAAACCGGATGACAAACCTTCGGCCTGATGGGCCTGGCCTCCTCCTGGGGGATCCCAGGGTGGGAGTCCGACTGGTTCAGTTTGCTGATTACTGGCGTCAGACCACAACTTATGCCTGGGTCCAAAAAGTGGTCTCACAGGGGTATGTCCTCACTTTAAGGAGGCATCCTCCCCAGAAGTTTTTTTGCACAGATCCTCCATCAGATGTGGTCAAGGCTTTGGCCCTTCAGGAAGCCATTCACTCCCTACAGCAAGCAGGGATAATAATTCTGTGTCTCAACAAGGAAGGGGTTGTTATTCCAATCTATTCTTTGTTCAGAAACTGGGGGTAATTGCCCTATTCTGAATCTAAAAACCCTCAACAGGTTTTTCCATGTACCCGAGTTTCATATGGAAACTCTCCGGTCAATTATTTTTTCAATGGAGCCAATTTCAGGCACTACCCTTTGGCCTATCTATGGCCCCCAGGGTCTTTATCAAAATAATGGCGGTCATGACGGCCTATCTCAGGCGTCAGGGAGTCAGAATACTACCATATCTGGACGACCTTCTGATATTGGCACAGACTCCGGTGGTTTTACAAAACCTGCCTACCTGCCTACAAAAGCACAACTGGATCATCAACTGGAAGAAATCATCGCTTTCTGCAACGTGGAAGATGGTACATCTGGGAGCTCTTCTGGATTCTCGGGCACAAAGGGTGTTTCTTACAGAGAACAAGATTGCTCTTTTATCATTGCGAATACGCAAGCTGCTACACAAGCGAAGGGTATCCATTCTGTTAGCGATGCAGGGCCTGGGATCAATTGTATCCACCTTCGACATGGTGGGGTATGCGCTGTTCCATTCCAGGCCTCTGCAAAAATTGATCCTCTAGGTGGAAAGGACAGTGTCATCTAATAAGGTCCCAGAAGATCCTCCTTACTCCAGAGGTTCGTCTCTCCTGTGGTGGCTAAGAAAGGATCATCTGAACAAAGGGCGCCCATTCTGGATTCCAAATTGGGTGCTTCTCACCATGGACGCCAGTCTTCGCGGGTGGTGGGCAGTGACCGGTCATTTCTCACTTTCAGGGAAGATGGAAAAATCAAGAAAGTCATCTGCCCATAAACATTCTGGAACTGCAAGCAGTATACAAAGCACTTGTCAGGGCACAGGACCTGCTCCAGGGCAAGCCGGTTCAGATCCAGTCAGACAACGCGACTACTGTGGCCTACCTCAATCATCAGGGAGGCACGAGAAGTTATGCAACCATGAAGGAAGTGACAAGGATTCTGATTTGGGCAGAACGTCACCTTCCGGCCATCTCGGCAGTATTCATACCGGGAGTACTCAATTGGGAAGCAGACTTCCTAAGTCGCCAGGACATACACGGCAGAGAGTGGTCTCCATCTGGGTGTGTTTCAGCTTCTTGTAAACAAATGGGGCCTACCAGAAGTAGATCTCATGGCATCACGTCACAACCACAAGGTCCCCAGGTATGGGTCCAGGTCCAGAGACCCATCAGCATCCTTTGTGGACACACTGGTAGTAAGATGGGACTTCAAGCTGGTGTATCTCTTTCCTCCAATTTCCCTCCTCCCAAGAGTTCTCAGAAAATTCAAGCAGGAAGGCAGAACAGTAATACTGGTGGCTCCGGCTCTGCCCAGACGTCACTGGTTCACCGACATACAGAATCTATCCATAGACAGTCCATATCCTCTTCCTCTATGGCAGCATCTGCTAACGCAGGGTCCCTGCCGGCATCCGGACTTAACTCGTCTGGCTTTGACGGCGTGGCTCTTGATTTCTAACATTTTTAGAGCTGTTCTGTAATTGAGATGATGCTTAGGGCATGAAAGCCTGCCTCTGCCCGCATCTATTACACAGTTTTTGCATTCTTTTGGTCAGTGGTGTGCCCATAGAAAGTATGACCCTAAGGTGTTTAGGATCTCCAGGGTACTGGCTTTTCTCCAGGCTGGTTTAGACAGTAGTCTACGCCTGGTCACTTTGAGAATGCAGGTTTCTGCACTTTCAGTCTCTTTCCAGAGGAAGATTGCCTCATTACCAAATCTAAAAAAAATTTTTTAGGGAGTTTTGCAAGTTCAGCTTCCTTTTGTTCCACCGGTAGCACCGTGGGATTTTTTTATTGGTTCTTTTTTACACAAACTGTTTTTATTGAAAAAAAATCAGACCATTTAAGAAAAGAACAAAATAGAAAAAAATATAGATTGACAATTAATTCCACTTCAAATAATACAATCAAAATACTAATACATTGTAAATAAATCGCACAGTAAATTATACAGTAAAATAAAATCAACAATAGACAATAACATACAATATAGGGGAAAGTTCAGGGGAAGGAAGGTCTGAAGGGAAGGAGGAAACAAGGTGGGTGATCTATGGGGACAGATTTCATAATCTCAAATGGATTATATCAAAATCAAGACGAGATAGATACGGGAACAGAGTTGGAGCCATTAAACATGGAATATTGTGTAGATCCCTTGAACAGCAGCCAAGGAGACCATAAAACTGTAAAGTCGGTGGGACTACCTTTAGAGAAGGATATGATGTCCTCCATATCCATGTAATAATCGATCCTCTTGAACCAATCTTTGATAGAGGGAGGGGAGGTGGACTTCCATAACACAGGAATTACCGCTTTAGCTGCATTGTTTAAGTGCCTCAATAAGGAATTCTTGTATGAAGACATATGAGAAGAGGTAATGTTTAATAGCCAAAAGCCGGGATCTCTAGGGACCTCTCCCCCAAGAATTATCTTGGAACACTCAAACACGTTCAACCAAAAAGTAGTCAGGGAAGGGCAGTCCCACCATATGTGGAGAAGGGAACCTGGTGCAGAGTCTCCAGCAAACTTTGGGGACCTGCGGATACATTTTATTTAAAAGTACTGGATATCGGGGTGTGGCCTGGATGAGCTGGTTGTAGGCAGCTAATATCGCAGCTCCTAGGCCCTGAATATCCGATACAGCATCCTGACCTCTCTACCCGGTCCCTGGCACTTACCTTCTCCTTTGGTACCTACCACTGCCTGCTGCAGGAGTCCTTGGGTCAGTCTGTGTGTGCTGGCTGCTGTGCTATGGGAGTTGAAGATCTCTCCCTGCAGCGTCTCTTTGTCACGGGCGCCATCTTGGATCCGGTCCCCGGTCTCTGAGGCTGTTCCTGGCTCCGGCGCCTGTCTCCTCTTTCCACCGGAGGGTGGCCTGGAGTGCTGGGGAGGTGGGGGTCCCTCCCCCATAGAAATTACTGCATCGTGCCTGCCGTCGCGGACCCGCGATTCCCGATCGCGGCCGCCATTTTGGATCCGGATCAAGCTGCTTTGGGGCTCCTGCCTTCAGTGCTGGGTGCAGCACTCTGCTGGTTAGTGTCCTGGCCAGATAGGAGAGGTGGCTCATCTTCTCCCCTGGATCTCTGGGGTCACTTGGGACATTATAAACCCTCCTCCTCCTGTACCCAGCTGCTGATCGCCATCCTGTATTGATTTTGGTTGCCTGCTGTTCCCTGCATCTGTTCTTGGGGTCCAGTATTAATGTGTAAAAATTCCCAACAGTCAGCTGCTGCGTGGCTGGAGAGGTTCTCCCGTTCTGGAACCGGCGGGGCTACGGGATCTAGCTCTTCAGGGACTCCGTCTCATTCTCAGCCCTCCTCTCCGCCTGCTCCTGAAGATTCTCCCTCGGAGCCTGAAATCACTATGCAAAATTTAATGCAGGCAATTACCTCTTCAGAGAAAACGCTGTCTGGCAAGATTTCTGAAGTACATGTGGAGCTTTCCCTTATCCGTCATGATATGCAGACGATGCCAGAACGTGTTGGTGAGGCTGAGACCCTTATTTCTACATTAGAGGATATTACTGCTCCGGTTGCGGGACGGCTTACAACCTTGGAGTCCCAGATGGTGGCCTGTCGTACCAAAATCTCCGATATAGAGGGCCGACTTCGTAGACATAACATCCGTTTTGTGGGTCTGTTCGAGAAGTCGGAGGGGTCTCAACCAGAGGCGTTCCTGGAAAATTGGTTGGTGGACACCTTTGGCAGAGATGATTTTACTGCCCACTTTGCAGTAGAAAGAGCGCACCGTATCCCTGGCAGGGCTCTGCCTCCTGGTGCCCCCCCACGCACATTCATTGCCAAGATCTTGCATTTCAAAGACAGAGATTCGATTCTTCGTATGGCTCGTCTACGTGGTCCTTTGGAATATAATGGGAATCGGGTAGCAGTGTTCCCGGACTTTTCTATGGAGGTCCAGAAGTCTAGGTCCCAATTTATACAGATTAAACGTCGCTTACGTGATCTAGGCTTCGCCTACGCCATGTTGTTTCCTGCCCGTCTGCGTGTGGTGGCCGATGGTCGATCTCATTTCTTTGATTCCCAACGTGAAGCTTCGTCGTGGTTGGATCTTAGGGACCGTGGTGAAGATGCTCCTCCGGACTGACCTGGACTTATTATTCCGTGAGCTGTGTTTGCTTTTTAGATAATCTGATGATCTAATGATTATTAGCTTTTGCAAGCTCTTTAACTGGTATTAGTGTTGTGGTACCCGTTTATACAGTTATTTTAGGTGCTGGGTGCCGGGGAGGCAATTCTTTTCTGGGCCTGGCTGTTACTCCACCTTACGGCTGAGGTAAGAATTGCTCCCTCCCTTCTATTTTACTCTTTATTTTAACTAAATAAAATAAGGGGTTTATCGGGTATTTTGTTTTGGGGTTAGTAGTTGGTAGGTTAGGGATTTAGGTATATCTGGTTGGGGTGGATATACAGGGTGGGATGCGGGATTTTCCTCAGGGATATTGTATGGGAATTTATTTTTTGTCTTTACGCCATTGTAATGTCATTTTCTAAACTATTATGTTTGTATTTATTTTATTCTCAGTTTTTACTGGTTTTTTTATTATGTAGTGCTGCCATGTCTCGCTGGTCGCCTCCTGCTGTGATGTCTCAGTTGCTTGTATCTCCTCTTCCCTCTGATCTGTGGCTAACCCCATGACGTCTACTAGTTTAGGTTCCCCTATCCAAATTCTCTCTTGGAATGTCCGGGGCCTCAATGATAGAGTTAAGCGCTCCTTAGTATTGACGCAGGTTAAAAAGGCTCAGGCTGATATAATTTGTTTGATGGAAACACACTTGGTGGGTGGAAAAGTCTTGGCCCTGCGTAAACCTTGGATAGGCTGGGCTTATCACTCCTCTTATTCCAGAGGTGTGTCAGTCCTTGTTCGTAGATCCCTAAGTTTTGTGCTGGATGATGTTAGAGTGGACCCCTTGGGTAGATATGTCCTTATACGGGCTTCTATTCACTCCTCCCCATTCCATATTCTTGCAGTTTATGTTCCCCCTCCTTATACTAGTGAGGTTCTGAAAAAGTCTGTTGAATTTATTTCTTTATCTCCGGATACCCCGGTTATTTGTGTCGGGGATTTTAATAATGTGTTAAATCCTGCCCTAGATAGGTGGCGTGAAAGTTCGAGTGTGTCTGGTCCCTCCCCTCATTCTTTTGCCAATTTGGTGGATGAGCTTGGGCTGGTGGATATTTGGCGGGTTCGGCATCCTCGCTTGGCTCGGTACTCTTGCTTTTCAGCCTCTCATCATTCCTTTTCTAGGATTGATCTTGCTCTGATATCCGGGAGGCTGGTCCCGCAGGTTGTGGAGGTGGAGTACCGATCCCGAGGTGTGTCGGATCATGCCCCTTTAACACTGACTATTGATTTTACTGCTTCACGAGGCCACTCTTTTTGGACATTTAGTCCTTTCTGGCTTACATTAATGGGTGCGGGCTCGGAATTGAAATCCAGATGAATTATTTGAATATTTGGGACATATATCCCTCCCATCTATTTCCCAGGATAGCAGAGCATTTCTTGACTCCCCATTCACTGTAGAGGAGGTTGGGATTGCTGTTTCTTCATTTCCGGGAGGTAAGGCCCCAGGAGTAGATGGGATTCCCATTGAAATTTATAAGAAACAGTCTACCTCACAGAACCTTAGGAGATTATATTCGATTTTACAGCTAGCGGATTCTGTGGATGACGGGGCTGTGGTGGTGTCCTTGGATGCCGCCAGAGCCTTTGACTCTGTAGAGTGGCACTATCTTTGGGAGATCCTGTTGCGTTTTGGGATGGGACCTAGATTTATAGCCTGTGTTAAATTACTGTATTCCTCCCCTTTAGGGCGGATTTGTATTAATGGATATGTTTCTCCTTCTTTTCGTATCTCTAGGGGTACTAGACAGGGGTGTCCTCTTTCCCCAACTCTCTTTGCCCTGGCCATTGAGCCTTTGGCGTGTCTTATCAGAAATCATCCTAGAATACGTGAAATTCAAATACAACAAAGGGTCGACAAGGTGGCTCTTTATGCAGATGACATGCTGCTATTTTTGTCTGATGCATCAGAGTCTTTAATCGCCATTCTCTCTGTGGTAGATTCTTTTGGACAATTTTCTGGGCTGCGCATTAATTGGGACAAATCTTGCATTCTTCCTGTTCATGGTCCCTCTACTCCTGTTAGTGCTGTGAGTACTCCTTTGGAGTGGACTTCCAGGTTTAAATATTTGGGAATTTGGGTAACGTCATCTATGTCGGACTTTGTCCCACTTAATGTTCAGCCACAAATTGACTTCTTGAAATCCAAGTTGCACGTTTGGAATAAACTTCCCTTGACTGTCACGGGTCGGGTGAATTTGGTAAAAATGATTGTTCTCCCAAAATTTTTGTACGTTTTTCAGCAGACCCCTGTTTATATTTCTTCTCGTATATTTAGATTGATAGTTATATCTCCTCCCTAGTTTGGGCAGAGAAACGTCCTCGAATTAAACTTAAAACTCTATGTAGACCCAGAGAGTTAGGTGGCCTGGCATTACCGAATTTCCGCCTTTATTATTTGGCTTCACAATTGGCTCATCTACAGGGGTGGGTGGTGGGTGGGGGGAGCCGGGATCTACCCACTTTCTTGGCAATTCTGTTTCTAGAAGGTGTTCCCCTTTGCAATTATTACTCGATGACAGGTGCCCTACGGGGGGAGTTCCATTGGTCACACAGGCTTATAGGTTGTGGAAACAGGCCCGTACATTAGTGGGTGCAGAAGGTATCGATCCTGATTTGTCTTTATGGCATTCTTCGGCTCTTAGAGAGCTGGCCCTATTAGATTGTAACTCTTTGTTGTCTAGGAGGGGGGTTCTCTCCATCGGACAGTTGTATAGTGATGGGGTTTTAAAAACTTTTGTCAATATTAGGACTGAATTTGGGGTCCCGAATACTATGTTTTTTCCGCTACTTACAGCTCTGACATGCTTTAGCCGTCCAGTTTTCTTCTGGCCCGCCGCAACTTACACCTGATCCTGTTAGAGTTATGCTGCAAGCGACCAGTGGTATGGGGGGCATCCACTAGACGATTTTATCCCTGTCCAACCTCTTAACGATTTTCTCTTGAAGTTTCCCTTGAAATATGATCTTCCACTCTGAACAATTTGCAAAAGATTTGCAAAAGATCTAACAATAAACTATGTTGTTTTAATCTGTGATTGAGAGCTTTCAGCTATAGTGGGCAGATAGTGGTTCATCGTTTGATCGTTCAGCGTGAACGATGTGTAAACGATGTGTAAACGATTTGTAAGGAATCAAGTGAAATTGACCTGCATGTTCAGTCGATGGAGGAGACGATCAAACGACCAGCGGAGCGCGCATCGTACATTGTTAGAAACAATTACTGCACGATGTTCAAACGATGTTTGAACGATTATCAAACGATTTTATCATTAACGTTCAATCGTTCAACTTTATCGTCTAGTGGATACCCCCCTGTAGAAGGTTAATTTCTCGACTTTATTCCTACCTCCTTACTGCTAATTCTGATGATACCCTAGCGCCACTTAGACTCAAGTGGGTGGATGATTTGGGTCCATTAGATGATGATGAGTAGTCTCTAATGTTGAATAGTCATGTGACTGCCACCTCTGCAGTGCGATTTCAACAGATACAATTTTTCTTATTACACAGGGTGTATCTTACTCCCCTATTGTTGAGTAGATTTGGATCTAGAGCGTCTGATAGGTGTCCTAAATGCTCTATTCCTCAGTGCTCATTTTGGCATCTCCTCTGGGAGTGTTCTGCTGTCCAGGTGTTTTGGTCCCAAGTCACTAACTGTGTCACCAACACGGTACGTGGTATCCCCATGTTGTCCCCTAAAATGTGTATTTTTGGATTGGGTCTTGTGGACAGGGTTAATCGTTCAACAGTCCAGTATGTGATTAATGCGATGACTTTAGCAAAGGTCTGTATTGCCCGTACTTGGATGGCAGCTAGGAGCCCCACTTTCGCTGAATGGTGTGGGTTGATGAATGAAGTGGTGGGGCACGAACGTTATTTATACACCAAGCGTAACTGTATTTTGAAATATGAGCGTATTTGGGGCCCATAGATTTCATCTTCTCATTATGTTAATGGAGGTGGGGAGATTTCAGATGCTGATAGATTAGCGACCAGCGAGACGGCACAATAATGTCTTGATATTTTGAGTTATTTGTAATGCTCTTACTGCTTCTTTGGATAGCTGAGATTTCTTCTGTACTGATATTTTGCCCTGTATTATTTATGTATTGATGTCAATTGTGCATTGATATTCGCGTATTAACGACATTATATGTGAATGGCTGTCTATTAAGTGTTTTTTTGTTTTTGTTTTGAGGGGGTTTCATAGGGGTGGGGGGATTTTATTTTATTTCTTATGTCAGCATTTGATATGTGTTGTTAAAAAATACCAAAGTTTTATAAATAAACTAAATTTAAAAAAAAAAAGTACTGGATATCTATACCGACATGTTAAGACTTTGTAGAGAGTTTCGAGAGTAGCTATACACGAATAACTGGCAAAGGTGTTATTAAAAACAATCTCCCAATCAATATCCTGAACTGTATCTTGGAGTTCCCTTTCCCACACTACAGTAAACTGAGGGGGAGCTTTATACAAATTTCGAATGATTATTGAGTACAGTTTGGATATAGTATGGGATGGGGTTTGAGAGGAAGAACATAAGGATTCAAATGAGGTAAGTGTCCTGGTGAGATCAGGAAGCTTGCAAGAAGTGGTGATGAAATGCTGAATTTGGAGGTATTTCCAAAATTCGGATTGGGAGAGATGCCATAATTCCTGAAGTTCTGTAAACGGCCGCACCCCCGACGAATAAACCATCTGACCCAGTCAAAAGTGACCATCGCTCATCCAGTTTTTAAAGGACAGTGTGGAAAGTCCAGGAGGAAAGTCCAAATTCCCAAGAAAGGAAGTGAGAGGGGAAACATTAGATGAAATATAGGGGAGACGTCGCAATTTCTGCCAAGCGCGTAATGTAGGTGTTATAGTGGGATGTCTAACAATTGGTAGTTTGGGAAGCCATGGAGCAATATCTATGGGCTGAGCCAGACTGCTTTCCTCCAACATGATCCACTGTTTAAAACCTTTCGCTCGAGTCCATTCAAGAACACGATTAAGCATTATGGCATGATAATAGCTAGTGATGTGGGGGAGCTGTAGACCTCCGTCTTGTTTACGGCGGTAAAGAATAACATGTTTAAAGCGTGGTGTAGAAGTGTGCCAGACAAACCTACGAATAAGGTGTTCCATTTCCGCAAACCATGTTGGAGGTATCTGGATTGGGAGGGTTTGCATTAAATACTGCTCCCTACATCTCCAAACTCATCTCCTTACATACTCCCTCCCGCTCACTTCGGTCTGCCAATGACTGTTACCTCTCCTCCACCCTGGTTACTTAATCTCATGCACGTATCCAAGACTTTGCTCGTGCAGCCCCCCCTTCACTGGAATGAGCTCCCTCGCTCGATTAGGCTCTCCCCGACCTTGCAGAGCTTCAAACGTGCACTGAAAACCTACCTGTTCATCAAAGCATACCCTTGCACCACATAATTGTCACCAAGTCTCTGTCCCTCCTGCCTCAGCCATCTCTACCTCGCCTACTTCCTGCACTCAGGTCCCCCTCTACACACTCTTGCCTCATGTCATCTGTCCGTCTCCCCTCTCCCCTAGATTGTAAGCTCCTAGGAGCAGGGTCCTCCTCCCCACTGTCTCACAGCCTTCTTCTCTAGCACTTCTATGACAGCCTTCACCTTCCCAGCTGTATTGTGTATGGAAAATTGTGTTGTTAATTGTTACTTGTGCTCTGTTTATAAGTTGGTTACTGTATTGTAATGTAATGTTCTGTGTACCCTTTACTGTATGTACGGCGCTGCGGACCTCTTGTGGCGCCCTATAAATAAAATGTAATAATAATAAATATAAAATTTTGGGTAAGGAATTCATTTTGATCACATTGATCCTGCCGATCCAGGATAAACGAGTAGTACGCCATTTAGCCAAATCAGTGCGGATAGTTTGTAATAATGGTAAAAAATTATTCGAGAATAGTTGGGATAGGTCTTTAGTCAGAAAGACTCCAAGATATTTAAGTCTAGTAGGATGCCAAATAAAGGAGAAGGATTGTTTCAAAGAATTTACCAAGGAAGGAGGGGCAGTCAGACTCATAGCCACAGATTTAGATTTGATAACATGCCAAATTTTTGGAATTCTGAAACAAGGTTCGGAAGAGAGGTAGCCGGGTTAGAGAGCACTGCAAGAAGGTCATCCGCAAAGAGTGCTAGCTTATATTCCTTACTACCTATATGGATACCAGAAATGTTTACATTACTACGTATCGCCCTAGCTAGGGCCTCCATACATAGGACGAATAAAAGAGGAGAAAGAGGGCACCCCTGCCTCGTACCATTTGATATAGAAAATGAGTCAGAAAGGGATCCATTTATCCTAATTCTTGCTGTGGGAACAGTATATAATGCCAAAATTCTCTGCAGACAAGTAGGCCCTAATCCCAAATGACGTAAAAGGCCAGTCGACCCTGTCGAAAGCCTTTTCTGCGTCAGTTGATAAAATAATAGTCATGGTAGATGAGAGAGAGGCTTGGTGTATTAAATTAATTACTTTTGTTGTATTATCTCTGGCCTCACGACCCAAGACAAAACCCACCTGATAATCATGGATCAAGTTAGGTAGAAATGTCTTCAACTGGTTGGCCAGGAGCTTAGCAAAAACCTTCATATCAATGTTTAGGAGTGAAATAGGCCTATAACTAGGGCACAAGGTAGGGTCTTTACCCTCCTTAGGTAAGACAGTAATGTGTGCCTCCAGTGATTGTTTGGAGAAACCAGTACTATCTGAGATTGAATTAAAGGCGCGAGTCATAAGGGGTGCCAATTTATCTTTGAAAGCCTTATAGTAAGCTGTAGAAAATCCATCCGGTCCAGGACTTTTACCAGCTGGAGGGGAGGAGATTGCCCAATCTACCTCCTCAACGGAGAAAGGCGCTTCAAGAGAATCAACCTCCTCCGGTGAGAGCTGGGGATAGTCAAGCGATCTTAAAGAAGATGAAATTGCCTCTCGATGGGTAATTATGTCCGATTCTTGACTCAAGTTCTTAAGGTTGTAGAGTTTAGCGTAGTAAGACCGGAAGGATTCAGCGATTTGTATAGTTTCATTATGGGTCTGGCCATGCTCGTCCTTTATAGCTTGAATAAACATGATAGCACGCTGTTCGCGCAGCGCCCTAGTCAACATCTTACCTGGTCTATTTCCCCATTGGTAGAAGCGACTACGACATTTACGGTAGGACAGTTTAATATTATCCATGGAGAGTTTATGGAGGGCAGCTCTGGCTTCCTCCAATTTAGAATAGTAATGTGGAGATAAGGAAGCTTTGTGGGAAGTTTCCAAGGATTTGATCTCAGCCAAAAGTGCATCCTTTTGCTTCGTTTTCTGTTTTTTTAAATAGGAGCCTAGTTGGATGCAAGTGCCCCGGAGTACACATTTATCTGCTTCCCACACCGTGACCTTGGAAATGTCATCCTGGTCATTTTGTTCAATATAAGAGTCTATGGAAGACTCAATTTGGGATTTGCAATTGGCATCTTGTAATAGAAGATCGTTAAAACACCATGACCAAGGCTTGAGCAAGTGCTGTGGAAGGGAAAGGGTGAGAAAAACCGGAGCATGGTCAGACCACGTGATAGATCCTATTGAAGTATTTGATAGGAGATGTAGGTTTCGGTGACTTAAAAAAAGATAATCGATTCTCGAATAGGTGTGATGAGGGCGAGAAAAAAAAGTAAAGTCAGATACAGCTGGATGAGCAATCCGCCAGGAGTCAACTAGCTGATGGTCGTGGAGGGTGCGTCTCATCCGCCTAAACTCCTTCCCTGGCCTATGAGTTGTTTTATTGGAAGTGTCACGGAGAGGCAATATAAATCACCTCCTACCACCGTAATTCCTTCCAGTAAAGTCTCAGCTTTATCCAAAATCGCAGCAATAAAAGAGGGTTGACCAGAATTAGGTGTGTAAACATTCAAAAAGGAGAAGCGCTGATGATATAGAGTACATTTAACCAAAATACCTCTACCTTCGACAAGGTTATGTATGGAAATATCGGTAAATGTCGAGCAAACACAACGGCAACACCCAAAGTCTTACTGGCTGAATTATCACTAGAAAATGTTTGAGGATAATAGAAATTTTTTAAAGGAGGGGCGTGCCCTTTCCTGAAATGTGTTTCTTGTATAAGTGCTATATCTACTTTATCAGTACGAAAGGACCTTAGCATTTGGGATCTTTTTTCAGGAACTTTCAGTCCTTTGGCATTAATGGTGACAATCCGCAACACAGGTTTACAACTGGACATAAATTATTAATGTAAAAATAGCATAACAATCTGCACCTCTTGATATAATGTTAGTTACCCAACCATATATGTCACCCTTGAAGAATAGGAGGGTAGTGGGAAGGGAAGAGGGACGGAAAAAGAGGGAGGGAAAGAGAAAAAATAAAAGAAAAAACCTAATCGCATATAGTAAACATATATATGAAACATTGAGCATAGATAAGGATTGGAAACTTGAAATGCTGCATCTGGACAAACAGGAGATAAAAAAAAACTCCATGTCCAGGATGTGAAGAAAAAAATGCAGCGTTGAGGGGGTTCGGAGGGACGGTAATAACAACCACCCAAACATACGAATATAAATTTAAATCATCATCCACTTAGGCAAATCCCACAGTAAACTTTGCATTGTGAAACTTGTAGACATAATAAAGAGTAACGTCACAAATATTACTACAAAAATTAGGTAAAATATACTAAAAATGCAACAAAATGAACATTGGCATCATAACATTTAAGTATATGACTAAGACTGAAGTCTTTTGTAGATAGGAAGAAACTGAAACGGTCTCACCAATTATGTATATGTAAAGTGAAGTGATCAAGTCTCTTCTACAAGTGTTTGGAGAAACGTCTTGTCTTCCGTTTGGAGCTTGAAATACGATGCCAATTTTCTCCATCAGAAGGAAGGGAAGGAATTGCTGGAGGACTGTGAAGGTTCTCCCAATCTGGAAGTGCCACTGGACTTATACCCAAAGCCGAGAAGAAGGAAGGGAGATCGTCGGAAGAATGAAGAACAACATTTTTCCCATTATGAGTTACTTGTAAATTAAATGGAAAACCCCAACGATATCTCAGGGAATGTTTGCGAAGTTGTTCTGTGAGTGGTCTCAGAGCCTTCCTTTGCTGCAAGGTGTACCAAGATAGGTCGGGAAAGAGTTGGATTTTGTCCCCGTTAAAATCAACCTCTTCAAGTTGTCGGACCTTCTGTAAAATAGCTTCTTTTTGGGTATGGTAATGAAGGCGACATATTACATCTTGGGGTTTGTCAGTGGGTAGACCCCGGGTAGGGCCCGATGCGCCTTATCAAACAAGATTTCACTATTGGGGTCTAGACCAAGGATCTCCCCAAATATTTTTGTGAGGGCATCTGTGAGGTTAGGTTGCGTTACATCTTCAGGTAGACCACGTATCCTGATGTTATTGCATCTACCACGATTATCAAGGTCGTCCATACGTGACTTAAGAGAGCGGATCTCAGATTGATGGTGAGAGAGAACTTCTGTGAATTGTTGGAAAACGCCCGCGGATACCTCTTTGTAATCTTCCAGGCCGTCAATCCTAGTTGCCAACTCAGCCATATCCGATTGAATAGTAGCTACTTCCTGACGAATAGTTGACTGAAGTCTGGCCTCCAAAGTCTGAAAGTCCTGTTTCGTAGGTAGTGATCTGACGTGAGAAAGAATTTCACTAATCTCGTCCCGAAAGGAAGGTGCTGAAGGGCTGGAACTAAAGGTTAGCTCCCCCGGAGACGTTCTGTCTGAAGAAGAAGGCGAGGCCGGTGCAGAGGCCTCATCTGCCGCAGTGGCACCAGCAGGCTTTAAAAATTGACGCGTATCTTGATGGGATCCGCTATCTGACCTAACACCAACTTCCGATCTGGACCTTTTGTTTCTTATCCTTCCCCATTCTGAGTTCAAAAACTAAATTTGTGACATAAAATATGATCTGCTCACATTTCCTATGTGTGAAGGTGATTAGTGAAAAAACAGGGATTGGGTCATCGCCAGGTTCCACCCCTCCTAGAGACCTAGACAGCCATCAGGAATACCGCCACATCATGGCATAGTGAGAACCATACTTGGTTTCATGTCATCGGAGAAGCACGAAATTCGTGTTGGATTCGGTAGGTAAGGGGAGTACTTGGAATGAAATATGACAGTCTCTAGAGGATAATGAGATTTCCTTGTAGTGAGTTTCCAGAAGTCAGCCACAAGAGGGATCCAAAAGAGCTGATATTGTTGATGAGAATTAAATCAGTGTAAGATACTTTAGGGAGACTTTTGTTAAGTAATATAGATAGATATAGGTATTAAGTCCAGGTAGGATGTTTTGGGGAACGTATATGTTATAATTATCACAACCTCTTAATATTCCTATGTTGAGCATAGAAGGTTTGAGAGCTCTATGTGGAATGATTGGGGTCACTATAATGAAATCTTTAGTCCACTTGAGATGAACTCTGTGTGGCCCAAGCTCAGCACTCTGCAGGCAGAGGGAGATGATACAGGGATCACTGAAAATGTAGACAGCAGCAAGACAGTACCCGATGGCGTCTGCAGCCCTCCGCAATGAGCCTGGCACACTCACCGCACCTCAGTAGGACAAGAGGCGTGAGTCACCGCGTCTCAACGATCAGGGGGAGCCCACAGACTCCAGGCAGCAGTGTCCCACAGCCGGCAGCCGAGCCAGGTCTAAGGAAGCACTGTAAGGGGCCCACTTCCCGATCCTCTCGCCTCCAGGCCGTACAAGATGGCGGGCGCTCCCACAGGTCTGCGCCAGTTGTCCGCCGAGAGCCGGCCAGCGGGTCCGCAGGAACCAGGTAAGGCCCCTAGGAGATGCGTGGTTGCGGCGCGGGGGTTGGGAGAAGACAGCTGTGTCTTAAAGCGGGTCCGCGATCCGTCAGGCCCGCGAGAGGGAGCCACTAATTTAGGTCCCGGCTTCAGGGGTGGAGAGTAGGCCACAGTCTGCAGGAGGGTAGGAGACCCTCCCCGACTCCGCAGTCCCACCTCAGGGGTGCCCACCGGTACAGGGCACAATATGGGCTCTCACCAATGAAATTTAAACTGGGTGGTGGTCGGTAAACGTGCTGAATAATCTGCTAGGTCAGAAGCAGGAGAGATGCACGTCTCCTCCAGATGGCTGCTAGAACACGCCCCCTTTTATTGGTTCTTAAGGGGCCACAAGCTCCCCCATTTGAACCCCTGGACTCTGTAGATTTGAAATGGTTGACAGTGAAGACCCTTTTTCTCCTCGCTATCTCTGATTTGACAGCGCTTTCTTGTCACTCCCCATCTTTGATTTTTCACCAGGATAAAGCTGTTCTTCCTAAGGTAGTGTCCTGTTTCATGTGAATTAAGAAATTGTAGTTCCAGCTTTTCTAATCCAGATCTTTCTGTAGGTGAAGTCTCCCTGGATGTAGTTCGTGCTCTCTGTATTTATGTGGAGTGTACAAACTCTGTTATAAAATGCTCTTTTTGTATTATATGGTTTTCACAAATGAGGATGGCCAGCTAACAAGCAGACTCTGGCGAAATGGCTTAGCATGACTATCTCTCAGGTGTACACACAGGCTGATCTCCCTGTCCCAAGCACGATAACGGCACATTCTACTCGGTCTGTAGGGCCATCATGGGCATTTAGTCGTGGTGCCTCTGCTGAACAGTTGTGTAAGGCAGCTACGTGTTCTTCTGTCCACACTGTTCTTAGGTTCTATGCCTTTGATACTTTTACCTCTCAGGATGCTTCTTTTGGGCGACGAGTTATCCTTTCTGCTCAGGAGTGTCCCCCACCCTAGGGGAACTGCTTTATGACATCCCCATGGTATCCCTGTGGATCCCTATGGACCCTGAAGAAGAAGAAAATTAGTTATTTGGAGACTTACCTAGATAGCTCCTTTTCTTCGAGGTCCAAAGGGCCAATAGGGCACCCACCCTGACTCACCTGGCTGCATGGGTAATTTTTTCTTTCGGTCACAGATTCCCTCATCTTGTGTAAGAGTGTTTCTGGTGTACGATTGCTCTTCCTTCTCCTCTTTCCCTTCCTGCCTTGAGGCTTGTTAACATAACTGAATGCCTGTGGCTAGGTGAGGTGTATATATAGAGAGGAGGACCCGAGGCATCCTGGAAGCTAAAGCTTTAACTCTCCAACCACAATATCCCTGTGGACCCTATGGACCTCGAAGAAAAGGGGTTATCTAGGCAAGTCTACCATAACTATAATTTTTTACTGCTAGATACATCAACCCCCCAGATCTTTCAAAATACCTTCCACTTGTCCTTCCAATCTCCTACTCACTACTTCCATTTAGACCACAGGTTCTCAAACTCAGTCCTCAGGACCCCAGACAGTGCATGTTTTGCAGGTCTCCTCACAGAATCACAAGTGAAATAATTATCACCACCTGTGGATCTTTTAAAATGTGTCAGTGAGTAATGAATACACCTGTGCAGCTGCGAGGTAACTTGCAAAACGTGACCTGTTTGGAGTCCTGAGGACCGAGTTTGAGAACCACTGATCTAGACCATAAAGTTACGTATTTTCTCAACAAAGTTCTTACCTAGTGGCTGCTGATAAGAAGTGGTCTGTCTGAAGGTGTGTGTGTGTGTTATACTGGCTGTAGTCACACTTTTGCTATTTTGTTATTGTGGTAGTTTGCCTGAATCTGGATGCTTGTTTATAGCGGTTTTCCCCATCAATGCAGATTTTCTACTCTACAATTAGAACTGTTTTGTACTTTCTCCAGTGAACAAACTGAGGCGAGTGGAATTTAGTACGGCATCTTTACTGAAAATGGCTCCCACCGCGGAAGAAAGGAAGATTGTTCATGACATGTTCCTGAACACACTAGATACAAGGTACGTGTAAAAGTATACATAATACCTAACATGATTTTATTTTTCTTCTTAAACTGTTTGAATAGGGCAAAAACACCTCTTTGTTATAAATGGAAATTAAAAAAGGGGGGGATGGGCTGCATATCCTAATTTAAACATAATAAGAGGTACTACTATGCTGTAGTTCTAATGCAGAAAAAAGGGGGGATGCAGATGCACACTCTAAGCACTAAGATTACTAAATATAATTATAAATGATAATTGCCAGCTCATCCAGAAGTCCTAAGTTTTTGTTTTGGAGCGGATGGGAGCAGAACAATCCGCAGTGTGAGAATAATTAAAGGTACACTCGTGTCAATCTTGTGGGACCCAGAGATCTGCCCAATCGTGTGGTTGTATGAGTGACTCTGGCACTGCCATGGTATGAGAATGGAGGCAAATGGGAAACCGATGAGTAACTTAATAAAGGTTGTTTTTTTTTTTGTTTTTTTTTGTTGTTTTTTTAATTTTTTTTATTATTATTATTTTTAAAAATCAGTCAATTGTTTTTTATATGGTGGAAGGAGCAGGTTCCCCATCAGCAGAGATTGTGTCAAGTGCACATCCATTATGGTCACATGTATTTTCTCATTGATTTAATCTGTATATACAAAATTCAGTTTCTTCATTAAGCCCGGGTTACTGTAAGTTTGAAAATGTGTAAGAAAAAAAAAAAAAAACACATAAAGCAAAATGTATGTACATATGTGAATTTTTAGGACCGCAGTTCTGTTCCTCTATTGACATTGTTTTATAACTTCTACACTCTTGTTAGGCATCACAAATTTGTACAGGTGTGTCCTCCTACATTGTTGCAGCCGTCACTCCAAACCACCCCTCTCGGCGCACCAGGTCCTGTACAACTCTGCTTGCGCCAATCTTCTTTTTTGCGTGCTTTTTCGCCCGGAAATGCATCTTGGTAGCAATGCAATGTGACTAAGATGCACCAGGATATTCTACTGATTAATTTAATATGTGACATTTGTATATATCTGCAACTGATTCTAAAAATTAAGCACAACAGAACTTGGAGTGGAAAAAAGCCACGGCCGCTGCATCGTAGCACTTCCTATACAGATTTAGACTCAGTCGCACACAGGTATAAAAGTGTCACATATCAAATGAATATTAGCATGTCCATATAATTTATAGCCATTCCCTTTGCTAAGGTTTTAGTTGCAATGTCAGTATATGTCTCGGAGCTCACCGCTACTTACCAGGTCTTCGTGCTGCCTCTATCACTGGGGTTTAAACTGTTCGAGACAGTAATTGGCTGTTCTTAGCGGTGACTTGTAAAAGGCAATTGCACCCATCCCTGAGCAACTGGCTAAGGTTCTCAATTTTTATGTACCTTGGGCAGCTGCCATTTTCAAGATGGGTCTCCTTCCTTGGGAATGCTACTTCGGAGGATAGCTTACTCTTTCTGAGTGGTCAGCCTTTGCATTCAAAGCTTTCCAGTCATATGGACACCAAGTTCTAAGAGCCCCCAAAGTCTCTGATGAAGTGCCAGCAGATCCCCACCCTAGCCTCCAAGACAACGCATTTTGATATGGTATTTATCTTTCTCAAGGCATATGGGGGTAGATGTAAGAAGCTCAGAAGCGGTATCAACGTACGTTATGTCCACTGATACCACTTTTACGCGATGCAAGATCGGGGGTTTGGCGGTAAATGACGGGGCGCTATGCGCCCCTGTCATTATTGGCGCTGCTATCTACAAGATAGCAGCGCCGATAGCCTGGGCCATCTATGAATGGTCAGATCGTCTGACCGTTCGGCCCGCCGTAGCTGTCGCTGTCGACAGCTACAGCCTGGCGCTGCCCTATCCCCACAGCAGGTACAGCGCTGTCCCTGCTGCGGCGGCTGCCAGCTCCAAGCTGCATGCGGGGATCTCGCAATACTTGCGAGATCCCGCGCATGCTCAGTGGAGCCGGCCGGGACTGAGACACAGCGCATCACCACTAGGCTGATGCACCGCAGTCTCTAGCGGGGCGCGCTGGAGGGGGGAGTTATTGCTCCCCCGCTCTGGCCGATGAGATGTTTATACATCTCCATCGGTAGTGCTTCCTGCTTCGCCTCGGTAAAGAGGTGAAGCAGGAAGCGATATAGCAGCACGTTAAGTGCCGCTATAATACATCTACCCCATGGAAGCTCTAACCCTGTTGGGTATAAATACTAACTATAATCCCTCCCTCATCCAACCTAATTCCAGACATGGATAATCCTAACCATTAAATCCCCAGGTCAGCAGTGTCCTATATCGTCCACTCCAGGTTTCCATTTTGGCCACCATAATTAGGGATCCTTTCTTTAGATGCACGAGCCCGAACTTCCGGCGCCTGCCAGAAGTGAGTTTCTCGGGTGTAGCGTCCGGGGTTTCTCCATTTGTGTACACATGGCACAGTCGTCGCCTCCAAATTGAGCTCCTTTCGGGGAAGGGTACTTTGCCCGATGGAGGTACATCCGGGATTGCGTTCACGTGTTTCTGATATCAAACGGATACTGAAATTCCCTTAGTGTCCTCAATGCAGGTGGCAGCCATTTTGAGGTGGTTTAGATATAAGGTTCCATCATCATAAAAGAATATGAAATGGAAAATACATCATTAAATAATCCAAATAAAATAGTTATAATAACTTAAAAGTAGCATATGCAAAAAATCGTAAAAGGCATCATAAAAAGCTCATGAAAAACATTTTATCTCAAAATTTTTATTGCGACCAGTAGGTATTAGGGTTTTGTAATTAAAAATTAAACTCCTCTAATTTTTTTGCCAATATTTCATTGGTATTATTTGATTATCTTGTTCCTGAGGTGATTTTCTTAAGTCCATAATTGATAGTGCATGGGACTCTAGTCCCTTCTTGATTATACGAAGTTGTTCACCAACACTAGTTTTTGTTTTTTTTTACAACAAATTTTTATTGACAGATTGACAAAGATAACAAAATACATAAATATTACAATGTTTGGAAAAATAAACATGTTAAACATATTAGAAGGTATATATTTTAAAACCCTAAAACATTGACAAAATATATCTATATTATACTCCATCAAATATAGAACAAAAAACACATAATAGCCATTCAACGCTATCAAAATGGCACACCTGTGGACAAAACTTACCAACACTAGTTTTTAATGGTCTGCTGGTTCTACCTAATTAAATTGTATTACAAGTGCATTCTATGCCATAAATAACATTGTTCTTTTTGTTATTAATTAAAATTTCTACTGTTTTATTCCCAAACGGAATAAAAGATTTTCAAGTACTATGATTTTTACATATGCTACTTTTAAGTTTTTATTAGAACTATTTTATTTGGATTATTTAATTATGTATTTTCCATTTTATATTCTTTTATGATGATGGAACCTTATATCTAAACCTCCGCAAAATGGCTGCCACCTGCATTGAGGACACAAAGGGAATTTCAGTATCCGTTTGATAACATCAGAAACACGTGACCGCAATCCCGGATGTATGTCCATCGGGCAAAGTACCCTCCCCCAAAAGGAGTTCAATGAGGAGGTGACGACACTGGGCGCCGGAAGTTCAGACTCGTGCATCTAGAGAGAGGATCCCTAATTATGGCGGCCAAAATGGAAACCTGGAGTGGACGATATAGGACACTGCTGACCTGGGGATTTAATGGTTAGAATTATTCACGTCTGGAATTAGGTTGGATGAGTGAGGGAGTTGGTATTTATACCCAGCAGGGTTAGAGCCTCCATATGCCTTCAGAAAGATAAATACCATATCGAAATGCGTTGGCTTGGAGGATAGGGTGGGGATCTGCTGGCACTTCACCAAAGACTTTGGAGGTAGTATCCGGGGACGCCGGAAGGACTACACTAATGCGCTTATAGTCTACTTTTGTAAAGTGGACCACAACATCTGGTGAGAGGTCATTCCATTTCCCCTTTACCGTTTTTATGTGTACTGTTCAAAATAAAAATTGTATTACACTATATGGAGTTCTTTATCCGTATGTACCAGTGTGGTGATCAAGGATAAAGAAATACTGACAAGTACCATCTGTGATTAGGAGGCCAATGAATTCCCACAGGCTCATATGTAGACTACTTTATCTGGTAGGGAGTGATGACTATTATAAAAAGTGATATTGAATAGAATTTTACTAGATTACCCCCTATGTATGCTTTTTTGTTTCTTTCATTTGAGAGTAACAAGATATCGGACTCCAATGAGGAAGAGTCCGAATGTGTAGATCACCAACACTTATATCTTAAAGAATTTGGTTTTAGAGCTTGAGGATCATTTTTTGGTGATATTGTATGTTTTATGTTGACTTTTAGAGAAGTGTTATAAGGTGACACATCTACACCAATAGATCCCTTAGCTGCTCTATTGTGTGCACCAGTCCTTGTTCACACCTGTGTTCATTTTCTAAGAGCCCTGCTTCAGCCTTTCTTCCCTGGCTGTGAGTGGTTGGAGTCCTTTTTGCTAATGGTATGGGGCCTTTCTGTCCTGGCTGCAGATGGTTGGAGTCCTTCCCTCTGGCCGTATCTGGGTTGCAGGTGCTTGGCCTTCAGTGGTGGTTAGTTGCCAGCTCCACCGCCTGGTGACTCAGTAGGGAAATGCTTACATGTTCATTGGTCCTCTGCGGAATGGGTGCCTAGGTGCTACACTGCAATCAAAGTAGTGGTCTACTTCCTGTACATGACACACTATATGGTGGTCCATTTAACTTGTCTATCATTTACTTCGGGGATCTCCGGAAGGTGCAGGTTCTACTCACACTTGCTTTAGGAACACTGCCTGACCTTACTGCTGATACACAGACGCTTTTTGTGGAGTGGTTCTCGTGGGATCCACAATAGGCGTCAATTAGGCAGAATTGATAGGGAGGTTCTTGCATTTGTGAATGTCGACTTCCCCTTTATTCATTATTTTTAAAGACTATATTGACTATATATGTGCACTGTTTGAATTCGTTGGAAGTTCCTTTACGATTCTGGGAATTCAGTTGATTTCTCTCCAGTTTTCAGGACTTCTTTGATGCCCTTCTGCAGTTGCCAGGTTGTCGCGGTCCTCCTGTGTGGGGCCGTTCTTCTTAGGCTGTTTTGTGTCACTACCCAGTTGGTTTCTCTGTATGATTGTTCCTGGTTAAGATCCCACGTCTTGGTGGTATCACTTTGAAGTCCACACTGGTTCGAGTGTCTGTGTTTTCCTGGGACTTCTGGCCATATACTGTGATCAGTTGGTGTTCTTTGTTGGTGCCAGTTTTGCCATGATAATAACGGCTTTTTGTTCTGTGGTTCTTTTTCCTTGAGGTTCAGATATCTGTCCATGGTTTGGAGTGAGGCCCACTGCACGCTCCACATATGCCCTGTCGTCCCTGAGGTGCATTATTGCAGTTTGGGACTTGTGATTGAGCCTCCCTAAAGTCCTGTCCGACCCTGGTGTGCAGGGTTGCATTTTGGGGTCTTATGGTTAAGCCTCTCTTGAGACTTCCTTCTCGTGGAGATTTTTCTTTGACAGGACTAGTTCTGTTCACCGATTGCTTTGATCAGATTAATTGATGGAGCCCTTGAGACCCGGGAGCTCATTCAGAGTCGGTCGTGAGCGCCCCACAGCGCATGCGCATGACGGAGCCAGCTCCGTCGTGCGCATGCGCGAGACCCGGCTAACGACGGTCTCGTCGTAGACGGGGCGAGCTGTCGATGTTGAGTGACAGCTCGCCCCGTTTTCTGGGCGGGCTGGGGGCGTGCCTGGCCAAACGGAGGCGTTCCAGTAGGAACGCTTGCCGTTTGGGGGCGGCCCCACTGACATCATCAGTGATGTCAGTGGGGAGCTTCCTGCTCGATCAGAGCAGGAAGCTCCCTGGGGCTTAAGGTTGACGAGACCCTACCTTAGGGTCTCGTCGTAAGCCCCGATGGTTGCGATGGTCTTGACCATCGCGACCATCACCCTTGTCGGTCGTTAGAGCTGTGGGTGTTAACCCACAGCCTAACGACCGTCATGGAGGCGGCCGTTCAGGATGCAAGCGGCTGCCCTGTTTCAGAACGACCGCTTGCATCCTACGACCGCCTCTGAATGAGGCCCCCAGCCTCTTCTGGATTGTGGTCTTCTTGAACAGTGGACCATCCAGTTTTTCAGGCTACTGTTGCTTTTCCTTCGGGTTGCTGATTGTTTGGCTTCCTTTCTCGTTGCGGGTATCTTTGGATCATCTCTGTTTCTTGGACAGACTGGCCTGGTTTCCTGTTGGGCAGTCCATCAGGTACAGTGTAGGCCCCATGCGGCACTTGTTCCTTCTTGGGCCTTGACACTATTTTAAAAGTCTTCCAGGGGGCTTTGATTTCGTCCCATCAGCTGGGGCAACATTTTTTCTTTATTGCAGGTTCTCCTTCTGACTCTGATCACTCCAATCATTGGCTTCTCTTGGAAACGGCCAGTATCCAGGTATTCCGTGCAATTATTTATTGCTGCTGTTTTTTCTGGCAAGTTTCTCTTCTTTCACTGGGCTGATGTTCGTTCCATTAAGGCACACTATAGTGTAGTGCAAGTTCTTGAGTGTCATGACATGGGGCCTCGGTCGGATAGTGGTGCAAGGCCGTCGCCTAGTCCTCTGTACACACTTTTGCCTTTGATTACATTCTTGGTTCCTGAGCCACAAATTGGCGTACAGTTTTACAACTAATCTCATACTCCCACCTCCCAAAACCACACACACACCCACACCCACCCACCCATTAAGGCTTGCTTTGGGAAATCTCAGAGGCTATTATTGTCCACCAGATCACATAGTTGAAGATGGAGCATTTTTGTATTCAGCGTAAAATCCGTTCTTCGTAATCCATCTGAGGGACACTGCGTTCCCTCCCTGTAGCTTATTCTGGATTGGGTAGGCCTTTCTTATCCTTACTTCTCCATATGGCTTTGTTAGTTAAAGACTGAGGCCCTGATTCAGAGCCGGACGCTCTGACAGAGCGCTCTGAATCAGGGCCGGACTTTTTTTTTTTTTTTAGAATGGCCTCCTGCCCGCTCGCATAGCTGTGGGTGACCACCCACAGCTATAGCGAGCGGCCATCATGATGGTCGCGATGGTCAAGACCATCGCGACCATCGGGCTTGCGACGAGACCCTTGTGGTAGAGTCTCGTTGCCGCAAGCCCCAGAGAGCTTTCGGCTCTAACAGAGCCGAAAGCTCTCCCACTGACATCACTTGTGATGTCAGTGGGGCCGCCCCCAGACGGTAGGCGTTCTCATGGGAACTCCTCTGTCTGGGCAGCCACCCCCCCGGCCCGCCCACCAAAGGGGGCGTGCTGTCACTCAACATCGACAGCACGCCCCCTTTGGTGCGAGACCCGGAGCGACGGATTGCCCGTCGCTATCCGGGTCTCATGCATGCGCACGACGGAGCCGGCTCCGTCGTGCGCATGCACTCTGGGCCACCATGAACCCGGTTGCGAGCGCTCGGCACTTGCGACCGGGTCTGAATCAGGCCCTGAGGTCTGAGCTCTTGTGAGGTGGGAGGGCTTAGTTTATTTATTTTTTGTAAAATATTTAGTACCTGCTCCTTGGGTCATCCCTTCTAACCCAGAGTCTAGCAGTGTCCCCCATGTGGATTAGGAGGAATGATTTTAATGGTGAGTACAACAAATCCTCTTTATGTACAATTAAAGGCCTAACTCAAGGTTGCACGTAAAGCAGCAGCAATTTCGGGAAATAAACTCTCATTTAAGTCAGAGTTGGATGCATCTGTGTACCCACGCCGCCCCCATCCATCTGCAGGCATTTACACCAGCCCCATGCTTGTGTCAGGCATTTACACCAGCCCCATGCTTGTGTCAGGCATTTACACCAGCCCCATGCTTGTGTCAGGCATTTACACCAGCCCCATGCTTGGTGCTGTAGATGTGATTAAAGTTGGGCGGATCTCTGCATATGGTCACTTTTGAAGAGCCCATAATTCCGTAAACACTCGCACAGAACACCGGTAACACCGACTCAGCTGCAAGTGACTTTGCGTAGGTTGGAGGTACACTTTAAGTGAAAGGTAATGCAAAAATAAAACATACCCTGATTCTCTTTAATGTTTTATATTTTCTAGAGGTTTTATGTTTTCTTGAAATGTTTTCATACAGGACAGTGAGCTTCAGAAGTCGTGTTTTGCCTTTTAGTTCAATGTGGATGGAAGATGCCAAACTCAAAGGCTTGGAAATCTGTCACCCGCAGGTATTCCCCATTTGCTGTTGTATCCTCGTTTATTACCACAGCGGTTTCTGACCATTCTGGCTGTGCAAGAAACCAGTCACAGGCATTCTACATGGGTCATAGCTTTTGTGACACAGCCAGGGGCGCAGAGAGAAGAGGGTGAGGGGGTGAGGTTGGTACAAATTGCCCAGGCCTGTCTGGGTGTAGCTGTGCACAATATGCTGAATGGAACGTGCACAGGCCTCTAGCACCAGGGCCTGTCTGATGGGCACAGCAATGTTCACATACTTCAGTGCAGAAAAGTAGAACCATGTGCACGTAATTGTATGTTTGACACCGTAATATACCCATTTCTATATCATATTCAACTTTGTTGTAAGACTTTTCAATTTTCACCTCCACTAGTTGCGACTTGCTGAAATATTATTGTTTTTCATATCTACCCTCAATTACTAGATTCCAGAAAATATATTTCAAACAAGAAGGTACTAGTCACAGCGCTAAACCATTCAAACGTTCTGTTCAAATTATGGAGAATCAAGTTCAATGTATTCGCCCACTATGGTCCTGAAGTCGACAGTGGCAGCTCACATTTTTCCAAATGAACCTTTGTTGTATGGTTCCCAATAGTCATGTAAAACAAAAAGTGAAAAACAAGCGCCTCATAGTGTAATATGTTTATCAGTTAAGCACGCACCATTACCACTTAAATATGCGTACCGTAATGTGTCAGTATATAGGCACGTAATCAATAATCCGCTGAGTCGCTTTATCTCCCTCTTGGATTTTATAAAGTCCCGTTCTTACTCCACAGTATTAAAAAAGTGCACTAAGGTTTATCTGAAAAGATCACAGCGTCCGTGAACAGAGGTCCCCACTTCCTCAACGCGTTTCGTCTCTAATACCGCTTAGGTGGGACTTCGTCAGGACGAAGCAGTATAAGAGACGAAACACGTTGAGGAAGCGGGGACCTCTGTTCACGGACGCTGTGATCTTTTCAGATAAACCTTAGTGCACTTTTTTAATACTGTGGAGTAAGAACGAGACTTTATAAAATCCAAGAGGGAGATAAAGCGACTCAGCGGATTATTGATTACGTGCCTATATACTGACACATTACGGTACGCATATTTAAGTGGTAATGGTGCGTGCTTAACTGATAAACATATTACACTATGAGGCGCTTGTTTTTCATTTTTTGTTTTATATATATATATATTTAATATATTGGGTCAGCAGTTATAACAATTTTATATAACATAAAAAAATCACAGCACTTTCTGTCACTGGTGATATCACAAGGTACAGGAAGAAAATAGCAACTAACCATTAATCTCTAGAAAATGAGTAGGGTTAGGAGGTGGTGGGGCTGGTACTGCAGGATCATGGCAATCACATATTTGAATGATATGTATTGTTTGTGGCGTCAAAATGGCTGACCCCACTTGTGTGTAGCTGATGTGCCTTTTCATTTATGGTTTACCTACGAGAGAAAATGGCTAAATTCAGGTGCAATAGATCAAAAAATTAATTGATTCTCAAATTATCTTATTTACAATAATTGCAGCTCCTAGATGACTATTATTATCCAAATTAACAGAGAGGCATAAGGGTTTTAAGTGAATTGGTAATATGTGTTGCATGTTATATTTGAATAAATACTTAATATATTTATATGTGGCAATGATTGCGCTCTTTAGGTGGTTACTAGTGACCCCATACGCCTCTCTACTTATGACAGATTTTGCTGTATCTTCTTGCTATCTGTGACTGCTTGGAATATGTATTCTCGCATGGTCCCCCTTCCTCCCCTTCAGTAATGTCTATGAACTTTTTCTATCCAAACCTGCTAATTGGTAAAGTCCTTTGTTGGTATTATATACAGAGTAATTACATCTTCAAGACATCGACAAGTTTGTTTGTTTGCTGCAGCGTACATGCCTACTTAACTACCTGCCTCCGTGAGCGCCAGGGAGGTCCAGGTGGCATGGGCATGAGACTACGCATCGCATCATCACGGTCCCATCCATTTCACTGAAGAAATGGACAGTATACAGAACGGCTGACTCTCCCTGAGCTGGGGAGAATTTCCCAAATTGGAGAGTCTACCAGAAATTCTGTCTGAGAGATTGGGCAGGCTTGTACTGCAGCATTGGTACAGAATAACACACAAGTATTTCTTTTTAGCTGTACACAGAGGCTGGTTTGCTTTTCATACTGCATATATTATGTTATAATTATGTTGCACCATTTTCCATGTGTATAACTATGTATTTTCACTGCTCTTCTTTTTGTCTTAAGGAAAGAAATATCTTCAACAGGATTTTTGGTGGCTTTCTAATGAGGAAAGCCTATGAATTGGGATGGGCTACTGCATGTTCATACGGGTAAGTTATCAGTGTCCATAAGGGCAAAAATATTTAGTAGAGGTATGTACTGTGATAGAGACACTGGGAAAGTCCTGTATGTGTGTCCCAGGTTTCTATCTTATGCTTCCTAAACTCTAGGGAAACTGTCTAGTATACCGGATAAACAAGCTTCCCAAAAGGCATGGCTCATGTAAGAACTGGTTTATGGCTTCCCTGGAGTGAGTGGGTAGAGAGGGCAGGAATCCATTACTGAGCCTCATCTTGGGTTTTCTCTACTCCCAGCCAGACAGCAGACTGATTAGCATCTGCAAGAGCTAAATAATAGAGTGAGCGAATATGCTGTGTTTGTGTCATTACCTGGGGCAGAAGTTGAAAGCATATACACACACACACACACACACACACGCGTACACGTAAAGTACCACCATTTACTCCAGGAAAGAAAAAAGGCCTGGAGGGAAAAAAGGCCCTGCTTGTGAGAGCTTACAATCTAAAGAGGAGTAGTAGACAGAGAGGAGTGACACTCAGTGGAAAGACAGCAAGCAAAGAGCATGGAGCAGTGGGTTAGGATGAGAGCTGGAAGGCTTAGATACAGAAGTGGGTCTTGAGAGCCTGTTTGGAGTTTTGTAGAGAGGTAGAAAGTCTGATACAGAGAGGGGAGAGAGTTCCACTGGTAAGAAGCACCACGGGCAAATTTTGGTGGGAGGTTGGGAGGAGACGCGGCAATCATTTGTGGAGGGAAGTATGAAGAGAAATGAGAGCAGAGATGTAAATCGGATTGGGTGAGGGCTCTGTAAGAGAGTGTGCGAAGCTTGAATTTGGTTCTGCAGAGGCAATGGAGCTAGTGTAGGGCATGTGGGAGAGGGTGACAGATGTAGTACGTTTGGAGAGGAAGATGAGCCGGGCAGCAGCATTGAGGACAGATTGGAGTGGAGAGAGGTAGGAGACAGGGAGGCCAGATGAGGAGGTTACAGTAGTTCACTCTAGAGATGACCAATGAGTGGATGAGGGTTTGAGTTGCCAGTTTGCAATGTTAGTACATAAAAATACCACAGAGTTAGTTTCTTCTTCTACCACTAGGGGGTACAGGGATGACACTGACTATAGCCTGGAGAGGAGAGTCTGGGCACCAAATAGTTAATTAAAATTACCCACAAGCCCAGGCTCCTCTCCTCTATACTCCCGCCCCCAGCCACTGGACCTCAGTTTCAGGGGGGACTGTGTTATTTATTTTATTTCAGTTTAGTTTTTTCTACGAGTGGGCAGTGTAAGGCATCCTATAGGATGCCCTCATTGCCACTCCACCGACTCTGACAACTGGGTCAGTGACTGCGGCTGCGGACTCCTCATACCGGAACCGCAGCCGACACTTCCTGGGGACAAGGTAAGGCAGCTCCCTGAAATGGGAGCCGCGGGTTACAGCTTATTACCGCCGGTGTAGACTACCGGCGGTACTGGCTATTGGTGGCTGCCGATCTCCCGCGCCGCCCACTAGACCACCAGGGAATTATGGTGCAGCAGGGTTCCGTTTACTAGCACCCGCAGGCATTAACCTTGGGGTCCGGGCAGACGGGGGAGCTCCCTGTTATCCCCTCCCCCAACTCTGGGGCGTGCTCTTCTCACCAACAAGCCCCAGGCAGGATTCTCCCCCCTCTCCACACTGAGCAGCCATTTTCCTCAGCCTGCCTCTGCAACACGGGAGAGAAGCTGGGCTCTTTTCTCCTCTATAACCTGCTGCCTGCTCCTACCTGTTTATACAAGCTGGTTTGTTGAGTAATTTTGCCCACATATTCAGCATTGAGTGGTCTGCGTGCATGTGAGTATTTTTTCACTGTGTCTGTGTGATTGCTGTTATCTCTGGTTACCTGGGGGACATCCCTGACGGTTGGTGAGTGCAGCTCTCAGTATATCTACATTTATACTTAGCACTTTTAGACCATTTTTGCTACCTCCCTTATACCTTTTGTCATTGGTTGTGGGGACAATAACAATGTCCAGGAATAGGACTCCCAAGGAGGTGGGTGCTGCAGTGTTGTTGTTAGCTCTCCTCAGGATCCGGAGCAGGATGGCCTTTGTGTCAGTTGCTTTATGGCCCTGCAACAGACAATCTCTGCTACTGAATCCAGCCAGGAACCGGCTCTGGCGTCTAGATTAACACAGGTAATGTCGCAGTTTGTAGACCGGATGGCAGCTCCAGTGCCCCCTGTCTTCCGTCCCAGAGGAGGCTATGGGCCTGATTCAGAGCCAAACGCTCTGACCAGAGCGCTCGCTCTGAATCAGGGCCCTCCTCCCTAAAAATGGAGCGGCCTGTTGGACGCTCGCATAGCTGTTGTTTACCACCCACACCTATGCGAGCGTCCATGATGATGGTCGCGATGGTCAAGACCATCACGACCATCGGGCTTGCGACGAGACCCTGCGATAGGGTCTCGGTGACTGCAAGCCCTGGAGTGATTTTGGCTCTATCAGAGCCAAAATCACTCCCACTGACATCACTAGTGATGGCAGTGGGGCCGGACTCAGACGGTAGGCGTTCCCATGGGAACGCCTCCGTCTGGCAGCCACGCCACCGGCACGCCCACCAAAGGGGGCGTGCTGTCACTCACCATCGACAGCACGCCCCCTTTGGTGCGAGACCCCGAGCGACTAATTCCTCGTCGCTCGCCGGGTCTCGCGCATGCGCACGACGGAACTCCCTCTGTCGTGCGCATGCGCATTCGGGCTCCATCGACCCGCTTGCGAGCGTCCTTCGCTCACGAGCGGGTCTGAATTAGGCCCTATGTCTCCAGTAGACTTAGAGGCTCTTATCATAGCAGTTAAGTCAATTCTTCTAGTGGCGGAATCAGAGCAGCCTCCCAGATCCAAGTTTTTAAGTGGCAAAAGAAAAGAGTTGCGGAATTTCCATCTTCAGCTCAGCTAGAAGGTCTCCTAGTGGAGGCGTGTACTCACCCTAGCAGGCGCTTTCAAGTTTCCAAGCGCATTGCTACTTTTTACCCTCGCAGTGGATAGGGCTAAGTGGGTGTCTCTTCTCCCGTGGATGCCCATGTTACTCATCTTAATAGGTCATCCCTCCTTCCTATCCCTAACATGGCATCTCTTAAAGCTCCTACGGATAGGAAACGAGAAAATTTCTTAATCAATTTATGTTAATGCGCGTGCTCTGGCTTGTGCAGCGCTTGCATAAGCTTGGGTGGCTAAAGCCGTCGGCCGCTGGGCAATTGCTTTGGAGGATGGACTTACCTTGGCGTGCACAGAGGTGACCTGGTGTCCTTGGTTGTGCAAGTTGGAGAGGCAGCTTCTTATCTCTCCGAAGCAGCCATAGATTTAGGTATTTTGGCATCTAATGTGTCTGCTTCTGCAATTGCAGCGCTCTGGTTGCGCACCTGGAAGGCAGACACGGAATCCAAGAAGGCCTTGGAAGCCCTTCCCTATTCGGGAGACTTTCTATTCGGTCTGGATTTGGACAAGACAATGACCACGCTAGCAGCATCTAAGTTTGCTTTCTTACCGTCAGCTGCCACTTCCACACCTAGGACTTAAGTCTCTCGTTCCTTTCATTCGCAGGGCCAGAGGTCAGCCATTTTCCAGAATCCAGGGTTCGGTTTCTAAAAGCTCCTAACCCAGAGGTAAACAACCCTGGTCCACTAGACGTCCAGCTGCCAAGCCAGCGGGCAAGCCTGTCGCATGATGGGGCGGACCTCCTTCCGGAGAACCTCGGGGTGGGAAGCCAGCTTCTTCACTTTTCGGCAGTGTGGATGCAGACTACGACAGTTGCTTGGGTCAGAGGCGTCATGTCTCAGGGCTACACTCTCACATTTCGTCAGCGCCCGCTTTCCCGGTTCTTTTCTTCCAGCCTTCCTACACAGCCGGAAAAGACAGAACCTCTCCAGTCTATTTGCTCTCTCATGGCCTCAGGGGTCGTTATTCCTGTTCCCCCGTGTCAGAGAGGGTTAGGTTTTTACGCCAATCCGTTTCTGATACGGAAACCAGACTGCCCCTTTCGACCCATCCTCAATTTAAAGCTGTTCCTCCAGATACCCAAATTCTGCATGGAGTCCCTTCGGGCCATCATTCTAGCCTTGGAACCGGGGGACTTTATGGTATCGTTGGATATCCAGGATGCCTGTTTGCATATCCCTATAGGAGCCAATTATCAACATTTCCTCAGGTTTGCAGTACAAACTAACCATTATCAGTTTCGGGCGTTACCTTTGGTCTGTCCATGGCCCCTCGTGTGTTTCACGAAGGTCATGGTGGTAATGGCATCACATCTTTGCCACGGGGGTGTCAGAATCTTACCTTACCTGGACGACTTGCTGCTTCTGGCCCTGTCTTTGACAGTTCTCAGAGATCACATCCATCTGACAGTGGAGCTATTACAGTCATATGGATGGATAATCAGTTTGCGGAAATCCACGCTAACTCCGTTCCAGTAGATGCTCCACCTGGGAGCCTTGTTGGATTCCAGAGCTTGGAGAGTCTTCCTCCTTCTGGACAACATTTTGACCTTACAAGCCAGAATACGCACCTTTCTAAGCCAACGTTGGGTGTCCATACACTCGTACATTGAGATTCTGGCGTCTTTGGTCTCAACGTTCGACGTGGTGGAGTACGGTCAGTTCCACTCTCTCCCTCTTCAATGGGTCATTATAAAGTGATGGATCAAGTCTCGCATGAACCTCAAGGCACAGACTCTCATTTTTTCCCAGGAGGTACAGTACGTCTCTCCCTACTGTGTTGGCTCCAGCGCTCACATCTGAACAAGGGCCGCCCCTTTTGGATTCAGGACTGCGTCCTACTCACCACCGATTCAAGCCTTCAGGAGTGGGGGGGTTAACCTGTCACCTAACCTTTTAGGGTTGCTGGACGCGTCAGAAGAGCCAGCTTTCCATCAACATCCTAGAACTTTGTGCCGTGTACAGGGCTTGTGTCAAGCATAGCACCTCCTTCAGGGATGTCCGGTAAAGGTACAGTCAGACAATGCAACCGCAGTGGCTTGCATCAACTACCCAGGGTGCCACTCGCAGTCAAGGAGCCATGCGGGAAGTCAGCGTTGGGCGGAACTTCATCTTCCAGCACTGTCAATAGTCTTCATCCTGGGAGTTCAAAATTCGTCAGGATGTTCATGCAGGCGAGTGGGCACTGCATCCAGACATCTTCCAACTACTAGCATGCCGGACATAGACATGATGGCGTCTCGTCAGTCATCAGCAACCGAGATACTGGTTCCGCACCAGGGATCCGGAAGCTCTTCTGGGATATGCCCTGGAGGTTTCTTGGACCTTCCCTCTGATTTAGGTTTTCCCTCTGATCTCAATGATTTCTCGGGTTTTCCACAGGTTCAAACTGGAGGGAGGCAGCCGGATCTTCTGTCTCTGGGTCAGTGTTTCCTTTCGGATCTGACCCATCTCGTTTTGACGGGTTGGCTCTTGAGACATGCGTCCTAAGAGCAAAAGGATTATCCAGGAGGGTTGTTCGGATCATGTTGCAGGATCGGAAGTCTTCCTCGGCACGTATCTATCACCGCGTTTGGCGTACCTATTTTTCTTGGCTTACGACTAAGGGATTTAACCTCCTGGTATTTCCACCTTTCCCGTATCCTTTTCCTTTCTACAGACAGGTCTGGATTTGGGCCTCCAACTCGCGTCCTTGAAGGTCCAGGTTTCGGCCTTGTCTGTTCTCTTCCAAAGGCACTGCTCCCGCACGTGCAAACTTTTTTCCAGGGAGTTCTCCATGTTCAGCCACTGTTCGTGTCTCCTGTGGCTCCTTGGGATCTGTCTTTAGTTCGCAGAGTTCTCCAGTTGGCTCCCTTTGAGGTATTACAGACGGTTAATTTGCGCTGGCTCACATGGAAAACTGTGGGGGGTTTTTTCTAGCCATGGCGTCGGCCCGGAGGGTGTCAGATTTGAGCGCCCTATCATGTCAGTCTCTGTTCCTTATTTTCCATTCCGACAGGGCTGTGCAGTGGACTCGTCTGGGCTACCTTTCCAGTGTGGCAGCCCGCTTACGCATAAATCAAGAAATTGTGGTACTTGCTTTCCACACTACGGATTTTTCTCAGCCAGAGGCTTCCTTGGATGTGGTAAAGGCTCTACGGCTTTGTCTAAAGGACCAGAGATATTCGCAAGTCGGATTCTCTGTTCATGTTATATGACGTTCATAAGAGGGGCTGGCCGGCTACTAAACAGACCTTGACCCGCTGTTTCCGCTGCACCATTTGCCATGCTTACTCCTTGGCGAACCTTCCTACCCCTGCCGTGGTGACTGCTCATTCCACCTGGTCAGTGGGGACTTTTTGGGCAGCTCTGTGTGGGGTTTCTGTGGAACAGCTTTGTAAAGCTGCCACCTGGTCGTCTGCTCATGCTGTCATCTGTTTTTATGCCTTTGATACTTTTGCATTCTCAGACACCGCCTTCAGGCGTTCTGTGCTCACTGCAGCTCAGGAGCATCCCTGCCCATAGGCTCAGCTTTGGGACGACAGTGTCATCCCTGTGCCCCCTAATGGAGGAAGAAGAAGTGGAGACTTTTGTTGCTTACCTGTTAAGTCTCTTTCTTCCACTCCATAGGGGGCACAGGGCGCCCACCCTGACCAGGGGCTGGCTGGCAACTTTCAGCCTGGGGGCAAACGCAAGCAAGTGGCCCCAGCACTGTATGTATATATACAGTGTATATATATATATATATATATATATATATATATATATATATATATATATATATATATATATATATATATGAGACTCAAGTGGATACCTTTGTCCGAGGATCGACAACTGTTTATTATATATATATATATATATATATATATATATATATATATATATATATATATATATATATACGACCAATGGTCCGGCACTCCTATGTGAAAATGGACAGCTGCCCGGGTGCTCCTGTTGAATTAATGCAGATCAAAATCGGGTGGCACTAAATGAATAGTCCAGAACCACACAGGTCACTCCAGGGTTTGCAAAAAAACTTCCTTTATATATAATCAACGTTTCGGGACTGTGCAGAGTCCCTTTGTCAAGATTCAAACAGTATAAAATGCAATACTAAATGAGCTTACCTTATATCCCAATCCAGTGATCAAAGCTTCCTCCGGAAGTAAGAGTGGCGTCCGCGCTCTTCCGAGGTCGCACTCCGGATGACGTCACAGCCCAGAATCTTGACAAAGGGACTGCGCAGTCCCGAAACACTGATTATACATAAAGGAAATTTTTTTGCAAGCCCTGGAGTGACCTGTGTTGTTCTGGACTATTCATTTAGTGCCACCCGATATTGATCTATATATATATATATATATATAGATATAGATATAGATATAGATATATATTATATAGATATAGATGATATAGATATAGATATATATTATATAGATATAGATATATATTATATAGATATAGATATATATTATATAGATATAGATATATATTATATAGATATAGATATATATTATATAGATATAGATATATAGATATATATATAGATGTAGATAAGTGCGGCACTCCAGCAGAAAGGAATACACAGACACAGCTGACAGGGTTAACGTTTCAATGCTACTTCAAAGCATTTTCATCAGAACCATGGAGTGCCGAACTTATCTACTTGTAGATCATCTCTTCTGTGGCAGACTGGTGAAGGTGACGCACCGTGGGGAGAGCTGCAGCTTACCTTACCAAGGCCCTGGTCACACATACACGGGGAGGCCATCATTAGTCTCAATGCACCCAGGAAGATTCCAGTGCTGCTTCCACTCTCTCCTCCCAGTCCAAGGGAGAGACTCTCTCGAGATGATGATGATGATGATGATGATGTCATCATCTCGCGAGACCACAGTAGCTCCTCCACAGCGGCGCCGGTGTCTGCGAGGAGGATAAAGGAGGATCATACTACAGTCCAGTCAGGGCCGGTGCTAGGGTGTTAGACGCCCCATGCAAACCATAAATTTGCGCCCTCCCTCCCATTCTTTATTAATGGACAGCGCTCGCTTAAAAAAAATCTTCTACATATTACACTGCACATAGTGCCCGATTCACATTACACCATACAGTAGTTTAGTTTCTTCATGTTACAGCACACAGTAGTGCCCTTTATACACAATCCCCACATTAGTGGTGCCCCTTACACGGTGGCAGCGGCACAGGGCCGGCTTACCATATTGTGCCGGACATGATACATACACACACACTCACGTACACATGTTGCTCTTTATCAGACATGTAAATCTGATGTACATAACACTTTGTATCCAGGGTTTTAGAATTTAATAAGTTGAAATTGTCAGTCATGGGACCACCATACTGCACACATGTCCTGTCCTGTGTACACATCAAAAAATGCTTACATGCCAGCTGCAATACTGTATGCAGATAGATGTGTGTAGGACATGAGACATTTTCTGCAGCAGAATTACTGCTATAAAGCCACATTTGTTTTGGCTCAAAACTTTTTTGCAATAAGAGTCTGCATTAGAAGTGGACATTACTGTATAGTCATCCCTTATACACAGGCATGGGAATCTGTATGAATCACTGCTGGACCTAACCCCGGCGGAAGAATTACAGACGCTGAAAGGCCGGCAGTTGAAGATCCCGACTCAGGTAACACCCCTAACTCTCCCCTCCCTTAGGGGTGCCTAACCCTATCCTCCCTCCTCCCTTCCCCTGCAGCTAAGTGCTCCCGACGCCCGGCTTACAAACGTTCGGTATGCCGGGCGTCGGGATTTCGGCATGAGGTTGATGATCGACGTCGGTATTTAGCCTATCATTAGTCCCATGCCGGGATTTCACTGTCGGGAAGCCGGTGGTGGGCATTTTGACCGCCGGCTTCCTCACTACATCCCCAGGCATGTGCAGGGCAGAGGTTGGGTATATGGAGCTTGTTACATGAAGTGTCCTATTTATTGCACACATATGTAATACGTATACCCCATGCTCTTATGTTTCTGTACATACTCATTAATTATATGCAACCCCTGAATCTCCTGCTGTGGAACTAGAAGTCCCAGCATGCCATGCAAGTCTCCTGCTGGGGATTGTAGTTCTGCAACATATAGCTTATGTGGGTGACCACCTGCATTGTGCCTGGGGAGTGTAGGAAAGTTGGTCTTCACCCTGCAGGTACACCCCTCTCCCAGGGACCTCAGTCCTGTCCCCTTTACCTCTGAGCTGCCATGTCCAAACTCCCCTGCTGCCTCAAACATCTACAGCTGGCACTGAGGTAGTGAGAGGAGGCCTCCTGCCACCTGCACCCACAGCAGACCCTGGATCCTCTGTGCACAGTGCACTGCACACATTCACGAAGGCAGAAACAGCCCAACACATAAATGATCATCAGTCTCCCCCAGGGTCATTGGTCAGCTGCCTACCATAAGCCTCGCCCAGAAGCTGATAGCTTAACCCTTGCTGCTCTGAAACAGCATCACCCTGTCATCTCCCTGCAGCCTGGGCTGGGAGTGAGAGGGTCGCAGTGTGCCGGGAGTAGGGGGGATAGTGGGTACAGCAGGCAGATAATAGGCAGAGAGCATGTTACCAGGCTGCAGCACTGTCAATGGGCACCTCGTCCTCTGCTTCCCCTAATTCCTGTCACAGCACAGTCAGCATATCGGGAACAGCGCAGCAGGGAGCAGAGGAGAGTAGGAAGGGGAAACAAGTGCAATGGTGTCGGTGGTGAAGAGCCGCTCAGAGGAGCATGGAGGAGAAGATAGAGGAGGGTGGATCCGGCCAGGAGGGGGAACAGCAAGGGGTGGGACTGGGTGAGGAGCCTCTCTGGCTCAGCCTTGCTTCTCTGCAGCAGGCTGCCGTTGCCTGTCAGGCAGAGCGGCAGCCGGCAGCAGCAAAATATGACTCAGCAGCAGCCGCAGGGAGAGCGCCTCCCTGCAGTGCAGGAACTGCTGAGCGGGTAGCGCCGTACTCGTCCGATGGCTGGACTGGAAAGCCCTTCTCCCCCAGTCCTGCGTGGCAGCCCAACAGGCAGTGCAGCAGCGGCCCTTGTGCTGCACAATTGTAGCGGCCCGGGGGGCAGATGGCACCCTGCCCCCCGGTCCAGTCCGCCACTGACCCTGACACACCTGTCTGCCGGGGTATGTTTCCTTGGTGACCTGTCCAGCTGTACTTTGCATGGTTTGTATGGTTCCGTGTGTGTGCCGGACTTCCTTCACCTTCCCCTCTGCCTCGCTCCTGCGGCAAACTAAACTGAGGTCCAGGGGCTGGGGATGGGGTATAGAGGAGAGGGCTTGTGGGTGATTTTAATTAACTATTTGGTGCCCAGACTATTCTCTGGGCTATACCCAGTGTCATCCCTGTGCCCCCTATGGAGTCAAAGAAAGAGAACATAAGTGCTACAAAGCTATTGATTTTCAGGCATTGATATTTCCCTTACATGTGCTGTTCACCAGTCCGTTATCCTGCTACAGTCCTGTTTTACGTCAGAGACTTCAGTTACTGAAAATACAGTCACTTAATCGTAGATAAGCATCTGTCATTTTAAGAATCATTGTTGTTGTCGTAAATCTATCTGTAACTTCGAGCAATAGTGTGGACAGCTCAGTCATCTAGTCTTTAATATGAGCACCGTTATATATATGAATACAAATTAATATATGTATAGGGATTTCTTTTGTTTCTGACTACAGTAGATCTTTCTCTTCCAGCGGTTCTAGACCTTATGTCATAGCTGTGGACGACATCATGTTCCAGAGACCAGTGGAGATTGGATCCTTACTGTTCCTGTCCTCTCAGGTAGGGGCTTCTCCTGGGTTATGAAGTATGGTAATGCTTGCCGTGCTAAGAAATATGGGAGCAGACTGATATCTCCAGGATGGGACATGTAAATTTGTGTTCTTGGCTTCTCTTGTCTATCCTGCTGTGAAACAGCTGACCTTGAACTGTGAAATCACATACTGTACAGTGCAGAGCATACAGTGTATATTTACCATTATAATGCAACCATGCTAGCCACAGTAATTTTGAGGACAGACATGCAAAGATTGCGGCTCAGAAACTACGAGGGCTGATTGAAAAGTAATGAGACTGTCTCTGTTTTTCTGTCCCATAGGTAGACATGACAACACTATGCTGGTTATTGTGAAGCTCATACATCAATGTGTCTAAACCTGAGGTTGGACTGCCGTAGTCGTCTTTGTTTGGTCACAGCGAGTGGAGATCTTTGCATGTTTCATCATGGCGGATGAGGAAGACGTGTCTGTGAGAATACATCAGAGATGTGTGATTGAATTTGTGTTAAACTTGGAAAAAGCGGAAATCTTTCCATACACTGGACTGTTGTGTGGATTCCGGGTCATAATGACGAATCCACGATTCGTCACAGTCGATGTTAGGAAATCGGGTGTCCTCTCTGACATTCAAACTGTGTTCTTGAACAATTCAACTCGTTGTCGCATCTGCTCTTCTGTGAGATTTCTGGGTACCCACCTGGCGCACACGCAATGCATTTCAAGTTCCTTTGTCACAATACGCTGAACCCGTCCAAATGGGGTGCCAAGTGAAGCCAAAAGTTTGCATAACGTTGACCTTCTGTCATTTTGCAACATGTCCGCAGCTTTGGCAATGTTGACATCTGTAACTGCGGTGGATGGTCTACCAGAACGTGCTTCGTCAGTCACTCACGTATTACCCTCTGAATTGCTTCCACCACCGAAATACTGCAGCACGGCTAATTGTTTCTCCACCGTACACTTGCTGTAACATTTCATGAGTTTAATTTCCGCTTTTTCCAAGTTTAACACAAAATCCAATCACACATCTCAGACATAATCTCACAGACACGTCTTCCTCATCCGCCATGACAAAACGTACGACTATCTTCCACTCGCTGTGACCAAACAAAGAAAACTACGGCAGTCCAACCGCAGGTTCAGACACATCGATGTGTGAGCTTCACAATATCCAGCATAGCGTTGTCATGTCTACCTATGGGACAGAAAAACAGAGGCAGCCTCATTACTTTTCAATCATCCCTTGTATTCTCCCAGAAAATAAATGATTTGCAGTTATGGATGTCTGATACAAATCCTTTATCAATTCATTGGGTTGACATTGAGCTATTTTTAAAAATAAATAAATGTTATACACCTCTATACACACATTGTTGAAACTGGATGACAATCATATAAAAACTATTGATTTTGCATTGGTTGAATGTAGTTGCCTTTTTTTCAATGGTTTTGTGCATTTGTTCTGTTTGAAAATGTAAAAATACCACGATTTTAAAAAAATAATAATAAACTGTAGCCATTAATATTGCAGATATTTCAGTTACATAAACTCCAATATTACACTGTAATAGTACTGCTGAAAGTCCTCAAACCCCTGGTGTCTAATCACCACTTTCAACTCCCTCCTCTGCCCACCCCCTCCTCACCTCCTCTTCACAGTTTCTGCCCTTGACTTTTCCACCTATGTTACATCTAAAATTTACTCCATACGTCAGGACATCGCATCCCACCAGACCCTTAGCACATTGAATCCCTTCCTTTCCATGACCACAGCTCTCGATCCATCTTACCAACTTTGACATCTTTCTCTTCTGTATCTGGAGAGTAAGTTATGGTCCTCCCCTTCCACCTCCCCCCCTGATCCTATTTCCTACCGCTGCTACCACTACCTCTCTTCTTCTGCCTGTTGCCATCTAGCCCACCTTCTCAATCTCTCCCTCTCATCTGGCACTGTCCCTTCTGCATGCAACCATGCACTTGTCTCCCCCATTCTTAAAAACCTACCCTTGATCCTAACACTCTCTCCAACTACCGACCAATCTCTTCAAACTCCTTTAGCGTATTGCTTACAACCCACTCACCACCTTTCTTTCCACTCACTCCCTGCTTCACCCCTTTCAGTCTGGCTTCCGTCCTTTCCACCTCACTGAAACTGCCCTCACGAAAGTCAGCAATGACCTCCTTGTAGCCAAATCCCAGGGCCATTACTCTCTGCTCATTCTCCTTGACCTGTCTGCTGCTTCTGACACTGTGGACCACCCTCTCCTCAGAGGCGGATTCTAGGGGTCAGGCCGCCCCTAGTCACAACATTTGTAGCCACCCTCCATAGTATAGAATATAATGTGCCTGCACCCTCCCCATTGTATTGAATATAATGAGCCTCCCTATAGTATAGAATATAATGTGCCCCCCCTCCCTATAGTATAGAATATAATGTGCCTTCCCCTCCCTAAGTTATAGAATATAATGTACCTCTCCATTTTCTATAGAACAGAATGTAATTAACCCGCTTCCCTATAGTTTAGAATATAGTGTGCCTCTCAACTCTCCATAGTATAGATTGTAATGTGCCTCTCCCCTCTCCGTAGTATAACATTTAATGTGCCCCCCCCATAGGTACTGTAACTTACCTGGCCTCCTCTTGTCCTGTTCCTTGGGCAGCTGCCTTGTCTCCTCACACCCTCCAGCAGGTCTCCTCCTGTCCATAGTCCAGGCACACTGACAGGCAACATCGCAATGTGCTACATCACGTGTGCAATGTTGATGGTGTCATCGGCTGCCGGCAGTATCTGAATGGTTGGAGTCTTCTGGGTGCAGGAACCCCCCTTCAGGCTGCCGAGACCCTTGGTAGAAGAGCAATGGCGGGCGGCCATGGCAGTGTCCACACGTAGCCTTGTGCCCTTGGTGCCCACCAGCTGCTCTTATGCAGGGGGGAGAGGGTTTGCTGACTACTGTGCTGTCCCAAGTAAGTGGCACCCCTCGGCACGTGCCTAGTGGGAAATCCGCCACTACCTCTCCTCATGCAAATCCTTCACTCCCTTGGTCTATGTGACACTGCCCTCTCCTGACTGTCTTCGTACCTCTCTAACCGTTCCTTCTCTGTCTATTTTCATGAATCTACTCCCCCCACCCACCTCCACTAATGGTAGGTATCCCCCAAAGTTCTGTTCTTGGACCCCTCCTATCCTCCCTCTATACGTCCTCTTTAGGTGAACTCATCAGCTCTTTTGGCCTCCAATATCATCTCTATGCTGATGACACTCAGATCTACCTCTCCTCCCCTGACCTCTCCTCTCTTCTCACTCGTATTTCCAACTGTCTCTCTGCTATCCCTTCGTGGATGTCCCAGTGTTTTCTTAAAATTAACATTTCTAAGACTGAGCTCATCATCTTCCCACCCTCCCTCACTACCTAACTTCAAACAATTTCATTACCTATTGATGGCACAACCTTCTCCTCTGCGCTTTCTTGGAGTAATCCTTGACTCTTCCCACTTCTTCAATCCACACATTCATTACCTCTCACAGTCCTGCCGTTTCCATTGCTGAAATATCTCCAGATCAGACCCTTTCTCACCCAGGATGCTATTAAGACCCTCATCCACTCACTGTTCATCTTCTGACTGCTCCTCCTATCTGACCTCCCTGACTTTCACCTCACTCCTCTCTCCACTCCATTCTGTCTTAAATGCTGCTGCTTGGCTCATCTTCCTCTCCAAATGTTCTACATATTCCTCCCCTCTCCTACAAGCCCTACACTGGCTCTCCCTCCCTTCAGAACCCAATTCAAGCTTCTCACACTCGCTTACAAAGCCCTCACCCAATCATCTTCCATTTACATTTCTGACCTCATCTCCCTTTACACTCATGCCCGCCCACTTCGCTCCACAAATGCACACCGCCTCTCTTTCCATCTGATTACTTCCTCCCACTCCTGTGCCGCTCCCTACCTCTGGAATTCTCTCCCCCTCTCTATCAGACGCTCCACCTCTCTACTAATCTTGAAATGAGTTCTAGAGACCATCTTAACCCACTGCTCCATGCTCCTTCCTCATTCTCTACCCCATCTGTTTCACCCATGTCTATCTGCCCCTCCCCTTTAGAATTTAAGCTCTCACGAGCAGGGCCCTCTTCCCTCATGTGCTTCTCCTTCCCTTATACTATCATTTACTCCTAACTCCCCACAACAGCACCTAACACTTGGTTGCTGGCGTCCTGCTGCTTATTTAAGTGTTATGCAGCAATGCTTATAAACCATGGACTTGTCCGTCATTGTTTTGCACTGTTAATAACTCTTGTGTTTATGTAAGGCGCTGCGGATCCCTTGTGGCGCCAATATATAAAGGATGACGATAATAATAAAGTGCTTCTCCTTTACATACAGACTGATCCGCTAAGTACGATGGGGTATTTTGGCACAGTGCTCCTAAATGTACTGATATTTAGGGGTAGATTTACTAAAGATTCTAAAACAGACAAGTGGTGGCGTTTCCCATAGCAACCAATCAGATTCTGTCTATTATTTCTCTATTGTAGTCTAGAAAATGATAGACAGAATCTGATTGGTTGCTATGGGAAACACCACCACTTGTCTGTTTTAGAAGCTATAGTAAATCTACTCCTTAGTAGATATTTGTGAGCTAACAAACTCACTCTGACTTAGGTGAAGGAATTACGGTTCCCCTTCTAAAATTGGCACATATTGCTGTAGACTTCTTCATCCCATCCGATGCTATTATAACCAGCCTCCGTTTTGCTCTCTGTTCTGTATAGATGTGTTACACAGAGAGTAATTACATGCAGATCCGAGTGCACAGCGAAGTTTCTGACCCAATCACCAGAGAGCACCACACAACCAATATCTTCCACTTTACATTTATGTCAGAGAAAGAGGTCCCGCAGATTGTTCCAAAGACATATGGAGGTGAGTATACCAGCGTACAAGTTATTTCTGTATCATTATTGTATCCAAGGGAATCGTTCATGCAGTGTCTCAATATTTTGTTATCGGGAACCTTCTTTAAAACCCCCCAAAAACATAAATGTCAAACTTCCTTGAACAACTGATTAAAAAAAAAAAAAAAAAAGAACCAAAATAGTCACCTACAGACTGGAGAACCCATCAATATGAGACCAACAACCTATAAACCAGTGCATGTATACAGTATATGGGTCCCGATTCAGGGTTGTACGCTAATGCTGCGGAAGTTGCGAATTTCATTCAGCTGGGGATTTGCGGATATATGCTAATGTCACAGCTGCCGAGACTTGTACTGAGACCCAGCTGCATACACATACGCAGCATCGGACGCAGATCATGCAAACATCAGATCCTTAATTAATCTGTGGTCACCCAGAATGGCTGCGTAGGAGATCGCAGATGCCGAAGATGACACGCTCCCCGTTGTCTCCCCCAAACGCTCCCTGCCTGTCACTCTCACTGCAAATAAAGACTCGCAACGTGCGACTACTGTAATGTACCTCAACACGTGCGCAGTGCGGCTCAGGCACATGAGCAGTGGCGAAACATTGGCACTGTGCACAACTTAAACCGTGGGCATGATTCAAACTCCAGGGTAAATTTTGGGGGTTGCACTAATTGCTGGAAAACAACTATGGGAAGAATTTTGGTAACGTATCCCCCGCTTACACCTGTTTTCCCCCTTCCCCCCCGGTTATTTACTTTGTATAACTGATTCATATACTTTGCACACTGTATAACTGCATGGGCAAAATGCTATAATTCCAACCATGCTGGTGTGGAATTAAACCCCCCTCCTCGTTCACATACTTTACTACCAAAATACAGTATTTCAAAGTCTGCACATGGATCATAAGATAAAGGAGGAGGTTTTTTCTTATCCACTTGCCAGGCGTGGTTGCATTGATCAGGCTGGACTTTTCCTGATATAGTTACATCTGATGCGACCAGTCAGTAATGCCCACTGGGCGTCTGCCGGAAAATAATCTTCCAGCAGCTGCCAATCTCGCAAGGACCTCCTGGCCCCTCTGTACCTCCAGATTCTCCCCCTGTGTGTGCCTGTCCGATGGCACTTACCCCCCTCCCCAGCAGCTCAATTTTTCTGGATTTGTTTGTACAAGCTAATTTCATGCATAATTTAGACTTTTGCCACCCTTAAAAGGCACTGATGCTGCACCATCGGTAGCGGTTGCCCAATATTACGGAAATATTGGTGTTCTGCGCAGAACTCAACCATTAATAGCTAAACCATGAATGGTTTTCTAATGATGATTTAATACTATCGGCTATCGACGGTACAACTATCGATCGCCATCCCTACAGTATACAATAAAAATTGGTATTTTTATGAAATACGGTATTCTGAAAAAAAAAGCCTTCTTTAGTTATATTTATTTTTTTTATAAAATCGTGTTGGATAAGTATTAAATAGATGCTCTTGACCTAATTCAGTCATAAAAAAAAAAAAAAAAAAGACAATTTCTGAGCGTATTTTGGAATAAATATTAGCCGGTTAAGTAGTTATTTGTAACTGGAGGATGCAGTATGTTTCTTGGCTTGGCCCCTTCCTTAGGAATGACCATAGCCCCGGAGCATAGTGTGACAGCATGAGCTCACTTTGTCACCCCATTGGGGTTGTTTTTACAGATGTGTCTTGTGGATCCTCTACCATCAATAACCTGCTGTAACTACTTATCCACATGATAATCACTGGCTATAAATGTCCACTGTGCATCATTGTGGTGCCCCCAGTTCTATGAGAATAGTCATTGCCCCTTCTTAGCCATAAGGACAGACCTCTTCTCTTGCAAACAGAAAATATTTAAATAAGGCTATATAATGCACTAATGATTGGCATAGGGAACAATAGTGTGCCTATAAACACAATTTACATTATTCTCTTGTTAATAACAACATGTCAAAACAGGTAAGCTTTGCTATTGGGATAATTTCCCCTATTAGCCTTCCCTTATACTATACAGGAAGCTCTCACCGGGCTTTGCCAACCCTCAATCCAAAAAATGTCTAGGACACGTCCACCCTGCTCGACCCAGGGCTCAGACCTGATACTCAATTAACATTCCACATCCTGTGTTGTAGAATCCCCCAAAAATATGCTGTGGGCATCTAGCATCGGAAATACCTCACATCAATGGCCAATGTGCCATTAAGCTAAATAAATGTGTATTATTTATTTATCCCTATTCTCCTGTGAGGTAAGAAGGCTCTAGCCATGATGCACAGATATTTGGCCATATTCAATTCGAGGCGAAAAGCCTTTTTCGCCTGTTTTTTTTAAAACATTTTGCCTAAAAAAAAATTGCCAAATTCAATTCCAGGACAATTTTGCCTAAGCGGAAACAGTTCTCCAAAAAAGATTCTCCAATCAATAGCAGGTGAAAAGATATGCAAAATCTTTATTTTGGGGTGCAAATGTGGGGAAAAGACTCAGAACCCTTGGGACAGCCCCCCAAAGGACAAATCTGCAAAAAAAAAAAAAAACCTAAGAACACCCCAAAAAAGACGTAATTTTTGGGGTGAAAATTTAAAAAGTGGGGGGATAAACATAATAAGTAGCGAAATAGACTACTTGGGGATCCCCAAGTATGGGTCAGGTGTTTTTGGGATTGCAGGTGGATTTTTCAAGTTTTTTTTTTTTTCAATATTGAATTTTTATTAATTTTGGTCACAAAATATAAATAACAAGACATACAATAAAATAACAATACAAAAAAAAATAAAAAATAATATAAATAACAGAATAGGGACAGGGAAAAAATTGGCCCTAGAGCCAGAGTACATCAACATAAATCACAAAAATATCAAAGTACTGTTAACATACCGTACAATTATTTACATATAAACAATATATTATAAAAACATATATCAAACAACCGACATATACAATTCTCCCATCATTAAGAATCTAACACCGGCAAAGTAAGGCCAGCAATGCTTTGAGAGCGTCGGGACTCTGCTCGATATTCACTCCAACTGAACCAAATTAATGGATTCTTAACTGAGGTGGAGTATGAGACTCCCGCTATCTCAAAATCACAATATGCCTGTATTTTATCATCTATAGTATCTAATTTTGGTATAACATCTGAACGCCAATGATAAGCAATAAGAGACTTAGTGGCAATTAGAATATGCCCCATCACATACTTATCCCCCACAGAAATATTGCCCTGGTAAACATGAAATAGTGCTAAAAAGGGGTCTGGAAGTATAGCAATCCCAGTCACTTTGGAGATTAACAGAAATACCTGATGCCACAATATATTCAATTTTGGACATGCCCAAAATACATGATAAATATCCCCAATTTGGCCGCATTTGCGCCAGCATTGGTTAGGGAGGGAAGGCCAGATCTTATGAAGCCTGTCGGGGGTTAAATACATCCTGTGACTAAGTTTATAAAACATTTCTACATGTGAAATACACTTAGAAATATGGAAGCATGATTTAAAAATGGAGTCCCAGTCATCTACCATAAGAGACCTAGAGAGATCAGATTCCCATTTCAAGAGAGCCGGAAAAGTTACAGGTTTGGAAGCACTTACCAATAAACTATACCACCAAGAAATACTTTTCTTATATTCCCCCGAGGTAAGCCTCTCAAAAATATATTTTGGGGTAGTCTGCAAAGGCCAAGAGCCTAATTCTAAACTGTGCAACCAATGGCGCAACTGTAAATATTTATAGAAATCTCTTGATGGAATGGAATACAATTCTTGAATGCGGGAGAACGGGAGAATTACACCATTAAGCATTACATAATTCTATGAGGTCACTCCCTGAGCCACCCATGTATCAAATTTCAAATTAGGAATCAAAACAGCTATACTTTTCAAAGTAAGGTTAGTAGTGGGAAGGTGAAACTCATTCAATTTAGCTACAGTTTTATGCCATGTCGACACAGAGGCACTTATTGCCATTGAGAAAGAAGGCAACTGGTTTTTACATGTAAGCGGTAACCATAGTAAATCTGATAATAAAAAAGAATGAGACATATTCCGCTCCAAAAGTACCCATGGTTTAGGAACCTCCAAATCAAACCAATCCCCAAGCTGACATAAAATACATGCCCACTGGTACAATTCTAGGTCTGGAAATGCAAGACCCCCCTCTGTCTTAGGTAAAGACATAATTCGTCTAGACAATCTAGGTTTTTTTGTCTTCCAAATATACTTTGAGAAAACACCATAGAATTTAGATAACAATGACAAAGGAAGTAGCTTAGGAATGGTGCAAAATAGGTACATTAACTTGGGTAACAGTACCATTTTTAAAGCAGCAATACGGCCCAACCAGGAAACTTCCTGTAACATCCAATCAGCTGTTAAAAGTGAACATTTAGTCAAGAGGGGGAGGTAGTTACAAGTCACAGCATCAGCCCCCCTTTTTGGAATCTGAACCCCCAAATATGTAAGACTCTTATCTTGCCATGCATAGTTGTAACCCTCTTTAAGCCTACCCAGAAGCTCAGGAGAAAAATTTATAGGAAGTTCCTCAGTCTTATGGAGCGTACACACGGTCAGATTTGTCAGACTTGTCAGATTTGTCAGATGAACGACTGAACGATTAAACGATTTGGACGATTTGACCAAAGTTTTGAACGATTTGAACGATTGAACGATTTTTGACTGCATTAAAATGAATGGAATCGTCCAAGTCTGACTGCAAACCCATCAGATGTCAGATATCGTTATCTGACAAACGGGAACGCGCATCGTTGATCGTCCATCGTTCAGGCATGTCAGATATGAACGATTTTCCATCAGATATGAACGACTGAACGATTTTTAAATCGTTATCGTCCATATCTGAAGAAAAAATCTGATCGTGTGTATGCACCATTAGCTGTATTTAGTTTATAATAAGACACTCTGGAATATTGTTCTAATATCGTATGTAATGACGACAATGAGGATTCAGGGCTAGTAAGGCACATCAATACGTCATCAGCAAACAAACAAACAGATTTTGTGAGATGAGCTCCCCAACTGAGGACCCTGTATAGCAAGAGTTTCCCTGATGGTTTCTGCCATTGGTTCTATAGCAAGCGCGAAAATCAAAGGGGAAAGCGGGCAACCCTGCCGAGTGCCATTCGATATAGAAAAGGCAGAGGAGAGAAGACCGTTCACAAAAACTTTAGCTGAGGGATGAGAATAAAGGGCCATTATAGATGACAAAGCTCTATCCCGCAACCCAAATAGACTCAGAACCTCAGACAAATAACCCCAATGCAATCTGTCGAATGCTTTTTCGGCATCCAATGAAAGCAATAATAATGGCTCTCCAGATTCAGCAAACAAATCTACCAAGTTAAAAACTTGCCTAGTATTATCTGAAGGTTGTCTACCCAAAACAAACCCAGCCTGATCTTGGTTAATCAATGAGGGTATTAATGGACCCAACCGCCCCGCTATTAATTTGGCATATACCTTAACATCAGTATTCAAAAGTGCTATTGGTCTGTAGTTGGTAACCAATAAGGGGTTCTTTCCGGGTTTGGGAAGTGCCGCAATATGCGCCTCCAACATCTCTCTGGGGAAATATCCTATGTCCGAGGCTTCATTATACACTAACTTGAGAGCTGGAACCAATTCTTCCTTAAAAGTTTTATAAAAAGCATTGATATAGCCATCTGGCCCGGGAGCTTTATCTAAAGGCAAGGACTCTATAGCCGCACTTATCTCCTCCTCTGACCAAGGATTGCCAAGAGATTGAATGAAATCATCCTGTAAAGATGGGAGTTTAATCATACTTGCCGACATTCAGCTCTCTCCTTCCGGGAGGGAGCTGAATGCCTGCATGCTGCGGGGGGCGTGGCCGGGCTATGATGCCGTTTTGGGGGCGGGGCCAGGACGTGACCGCACGATCGCGTCATCGTGGCCCCGCCCCCTCTTCACAATGCCGGGGGAAAGGCATTGTGAAGCAGGGGGCGGAGCCACGATGAGGCGATTCAGTGCGAATCGCGTCATCGGGCCCCCCCGCTGTGGGGTTTTTTAGTAGTAGTTCAGGGGGGGTAGGCGGCAGTCGGGCGGCTTGCCTGCCTTTCCGGGGGGTCGGGAGCGGCACCCAATATTCGGGAGGCTCCCGACCAAATCGGGAGGGTAGGCAAGCCTGAGTTTAATAGCATTCAAAAACCTAGCAATCTCATCCGGCCTAGGCTGAAAAACTTGCGGATCACTAGATAAATTGTATAGTTGCGAATAGTACTCAGCAAAAGTATTAGCTATATCCAGAGGATCCGACACTTTTGCACCAACCTTATTGAAAATCACACGAATTCTCTCCTTGGCCAGTTTCCCCCTCAATTTCCGCGCCAGCATTCTACCCGCTCTATCACCCTGAACATAGAACCTTTGTTTTAGCCTAAATAAGTTCCTATGCACCTCTTGCAATGTGAAACTATTCCATTCATCCCTGACCTTAATCAGATCTTTAAAAATAATAGCATCAGAAGGGGAACACTTATTTCGCTCCTCCAAATCTTTTAATTGAGCTTCCAGAGCAGCCTGTTGTTGTAAATTGACCTTCTTGATACGTGCTGCCGATTGAATAGCTGTCCCTCTAACTACTGCTTTTAATGTACAAGGCCTAGGCGCCATACAAGGTGACCCTAATACCCACTCCAAACAAAGAGGCGCATGATCAGACCATGTCATAGGAAGTATAACAGCCTGCCGGACCTGTTGTAAAGTCCACTTATCTGCCAAAGCTAAATCAATTCTGGAATATGATCTGTGGACATGCGAGTAAAAGGTATAGTCCCGTACTGTCGGATGTTTTGCCCTCCAAATATCAAACAAATCATATTCCGTTAAAAGATTTTGAAAGGCCCGAGAATGGTCCTGCAGCGATGTAGCTTTCAATCTAACCGTGGGGGAAGACCTATCAACCCTCTGATCAAGCACCATATTAAAGTCACCTAAAACCATAACCGCACCCTTACAACGTTTTTGCAAAGCAGTACAGAAGCGTCTACAGAATGCCACCTGTTTAGTATTGGGGACATAGACAGATACCAAAGTGACCAATTGGTCTTCTAATTTACCACTTAAAATCAAATAACGCCCATGCACATCTGCATGTTGTGATTGTAGAGCAAAATTACAGGAACGAGAAATTAAAATAGCTACTCCAGCCTTTTTTTCCGGTCCATTTGCAGTGTAACATTGAGGATAATTATGATCAGAAAACTTAGGCGGAGAAGAAGCAGCAAAATGGGTTTCCTGTATAGCAACCACATGGGCCTTAGCCTTTGAAAAATAACGCAAAGCAAGACGTCTCTTATTTGGGGAATTTAACCCGTTAACATTTAGTGATATAACCTTAACCATAAACAATAGTAATGAAGATATCGCAATTCAGTATATAAAACAATACGTATAAAATACAATCGATGTACCAAAAAGGGGGGGAGGGGAGAAGGGAAAAGAAAAAAAAAACACACATTGAAGAAAAATAATAAAATAAAAACAACAATACAAAATAAACAAACTGAAATAGCTCCCATATGGAACTAGAGGAGGCCACCAATTAGGATGGCACTAACTAGAAAAATGGGGGTAGAGGCCCCTCTTCCACCACTCCTAACACATAAAAACTCCACATTTAAATAAAATCATGTAATTACACTATTATTCTGAAAAAACAAAAAACAAAACAAAGCTTAATGGGAAGTAGCAGTAATTGAACACAGAAAAATCACTGAGTTCCGGCAACCCATTGAAAACTTCTCGCTTAAAGGACATATCCTCTAAAGATGCATCTTACCAGGAACAGTCCAGAATACCTTGGTCGTGGGTACCCATAGAATGACAGCCCAATAAACACTTAAAAATTAAACAGCAAAACTTGCAAAACGAAAGCTGGCCCTCAACCATTCGAACCCACAAGAGACCATTCTTTTTGGATACGAGGACTTGATGTTTTATGTACTGGGTCATCAGACACAATGTTCCAAGAACTAAGTAGTTGAAGACCATCATCTGGAGTAGAAACTATAACTGTGGATCCATTCCGAGATACGATCAGCTTTGTTGGGAAGCCCCATCGGTACAAGACCTCTGCCTTCCGGAGAGCACTTGTAACTTGATGAAACGACCGGCGTTGAGCTAAAGTGGTCGCAGAGATATCTATCTCCAAATATTTGTAAATCTCCCAGCACTGCAGCAGAAGAATCAGTCGCACGTGCAGCTCGAAGTATCGCCTCTTTGATGTGGTAATAATGCAGTCTCATTAGCGTGTCTGGAGGAACCCCAGCTGGGGCATTTTTTGCACGTGGCAAACAATGGATACGATCAACTAAGAACTCTGTAATAGTGGTAGTGGGCAAGAGCTTCGTAAAGATATCCGTAACAAAGTCCTGAAGGTCCCGAAAACCTACAGATTCTGGAATCCCACGTATCTTTATATTATTGCGACGAGACCGGTCTTCAAGATCACCAACTTTATTTCGCAAGGCCGTAACCTCAGATTGAAGCTGCTCGTGCGAGTTAATCAGGTTGTTATGGGATCCAACCACTTCCTCCATCTTAGTTTCCAAATGATCGGTGCGGGATCCCAAGTTATCAATTGACTGCTGACAGGACTGTAAAGCAGTCCTAAACTCCAAGGAAATATCTTCTTTAAAGGACGCCAAAAGCTGTTTCATGGACCCCACTGTTAAAGGATCCCCATCACCAGGGGTAGCGACAGGAGATAAGGCATTAGCGGCAATCGGGGATGACTGTGTTAAAGACATTGGTCCCTTAACCTTGGTGTCACGAGACGCAGCTTCCATAGCACCTTGAGCAGGTGAGCGTTGCTTAAAGAAGCTCACAGGAGGCACCACACTGGACGCACGCTGACGTTTAGGCCCCATTGATGAATAGGGAGTAAAATAGATTAGAGAACACCTGAAGACCAATGAGACGGCTTGATAATACAACAAATCCACAGATCTTAAATAGTGTCAGAACATATAGGAGTGGTGAAAGAAAGTCATATCTTGTTAATCACTGGCCATAATGATAGATAATATAGGATCAAGCAACTCTGTGAAGTATACTCTCCAACTGGGAAAATGTAATACCAAAGCTGCTGTAGACAGGCAGAGCAAATGTGCAGGAAATATTACTTAAGCAGATGTACAGGCACTCTTATTTCCAGTGCTGCAGCAGAGCTTGTCATGCCTCCTTCAAGATGGTTGTTGCTCAATCCTCTGAAGCTCCACTTATTACAGGGACCCACAGGGCATCACTGGGCCCAGTATCAAGATGCAGGGGAGACAAAGGGTTACCTGCAGTCCAGCACGGCAAGAGGGAGAGCCGCCGATCAGCCGCGATCGCGCCTGCGCAGACCGCGACTACCGCCAGGCCTCTAACTTTAGTCCCCGGCTTCAGAGCAGGAACAGGCCCCGACGCTGGAACTCTGTCTCCCGCAGCGGCTCCGGCCTCCGGACGTTCACCGAGTGAGGAGGATGTTAGGAGGAGCCCTGGAGCCCGATGAAGGACCAAGGTAGGTTATTTGGGGCCCCAAAATGTTCCAGTGGAGCAGGAGCTATCTGTGTCCACGTCCTAGTCGGCCATTAGTTAAGCCACGCCCCCTTTTTCAAGTTTTTTTAAAAGTTCACTTTATAGACATAAAAATATGCTAGCACCCATTTTCAAGTACCCCAAATTTGACAGGACTACTTATTTTCACCAAAAAATACTGCTTTATGCCATTCTTCACCACTTTTACCTAGACGCTAATAGCAAGCAATTTACACAACTTAAGTACCCAAAATAGTGTTATTACGGCTATTAGTACACATCTATATTAATTTCCTATGTCAGTGCATCTTTTTCTGGGGTACAGACTGATTTCCCCAATTCTTTCAGTACTTTTCGCCTGTTCCGCATTTGCCTATTTCCGTTTTCGCCTGTTTTGCAATTGAATTAGGCGAAAAGCGGGGACGCGCACGGAATAAATTCGCCTCTGAAATAGGCGAATGAAGCGAACAGTCGGACAGGCGAAAACTTCGCCTCTAATTGAATAGTGTATGTTCCATAGTCCTAGATAAATAAATACTTGTGGACTCTGAGTTCTTCTTAACGCTCTTATGTTCAGTCTATGAACTCAATGCTAGTGTTACTAATACCCATAAAGCAAAACATTTTTTATATTTTTTTGTATTCTGTTAACTAAAGAAAACTTTACTCGGCCTATTTATTTATTAGTTCTGCCCTGCCGTTTCCAGATGTTTAAGGGACGGTCTTATATAAGATCCACAAAGCTTCGCTTTGCGGATCTTGCCTGGGTGGGTTGACGCCATGCGCAGAAGTTTTAAGTGGGTTAGTAGGTAGAAGTAAAGTGATCGCGGATGCAATCACTTCTTCCTGATCACTGGGAGAGGGGCTCTTATTGGAGTCAGTGTCCTGGCGGATAAAATTGGTACATTTGCTAAGATGAGGATTCTTACTATTCGGGGGCAGATCGCATATTTTAATGTAATGATAAACACACCCGATGTGTGATGATAAAACAAAAATCAATAGGTCAAACAAATAACCCTTTCACATTGCAAAAATATCCCGGGATATTGACGGATCAAACTGCAGTGTGAAAGCGCCACTAAAAAATATCCCGGGTAGAGCGACATGGCATTTCAACCCTGCAATTGAGCAGGGTTGAACACGAGAACAAGCCAAGTTGAAGTTCAGTGTGAACAGGCCCTACCTGGGTTATCCAACCCAGGACTCCCCAAACAACGCTGATTGGATGTTCCTGGGTCTCACTTGATGATGTCAGCAGCCAGACACAAAGGCAGCACACTGCAGACAACAGCAGAGGCAGCATTTCGGCAGTCTGAAACGGATTAATACCAATACTGTCACTACAGTGATGGCTAATTGGAGTGGAGAAGACTGTACACTAATGCTGCTAGAAGCTGCATCATGCTCTCACTAGCTGGATCAAAGCACAAACACTCATGAACTCAGGGCTACACAGAGGTAATCCATCAGCCATGATTCATGCAATGCTGTGAGCAGTCCCCACCACTCCCTTGTGTTCCATGTTGTGGTCTTATCTGGTGAGCCTGAAAGTCAATTTTTTTTTGTGAAAGGGGTCGGAGTCAAGTTGGATCTGTGCTTAAAATCATGGGTCAGAGCCGGGTTTGCGATGTGAAAGGGGGGTATTAATGTTACTCTGGGTGAAGTTAGCATACCAAAAATATTTGGTCTGTGCCTGTATTTTTATAATGTGTATATATAAATATATGTTATATAAATAGTTGCGTTTTCCTATAAATTCATTTTTGTTTCTTTTGATTCAGAATCCATGCTATATTTAGATGGAAAACGACATTTTAATGCCGCAGTGCAAAGTAGAAATGGTCAGAGTCCCAGCTTGTAAGCCATTTGCGCCATTCTACAGATCATACCAGGACTGCAGTATGGAAAAGACTTTGCTCCTAAAGAGAGAACATGCACATACAGTATAAGAGAGTGTGACGCCTTCCAGTTTAAGTGCGATTTTGTATATTCATGCTTCATTCTGTAGGAATATTTTAAAATGTATTCTATTTTTTTTTCTTCAAAGCAAGTATCAGCATTTGTAAAAACCAAAACCTTTTCTACATGGGAATGCTTTCTTGTGGTGTCATTATTATTTTTTCAGCTGACATTGGTTGTTTATAAAATTATCTTTTTCTGAACAACTGTACATATAGCCATTATTTAAATAGTGCAGTACTGTCTGTACCGCTCCTATTTTTCTGAAAATAATGTATCATTGCTCAAACAGTTATTGGTCATGCTTAAGGTACACATTTGGGTCCCTCTATTGGGATAAATGAGAGAATGGGAATCTGTATGGAATGCTGGTGCTCAGGATCCCAGCTGTTAGGATCCCGACGCCGGCATCATGAAAGGACTAGCATACTGACACTTGTTGGTTGGTATGCTAACCCTCCCCCATCCCTACCCTAACCCTCCCTCTTTGGTGCCTAACCCTAACCTCCCCCCCTAGGGCCTAAGCCTGACCTCCCCATCCCAGGTGCCTAAGCAGTACCTAACCCTCCCCCTAACTCCCAATACTTACCTTTGGTATTCTGGCGGTCAGGATGCGGTCGCCGAGCTTCTGACCGGCGTCGGGATTTTGTTGCCGGTAATAGGAGGGTCAACATCCAGACAGCTGGGATGCCGAACGCATACTAAGAGAATGTCATCAAATATGGCACAACCCAATAAAAATACATAAAGTATATAAGATTGGCTGAATCTGAGGCTGAACTAGCAAAAACTAGGATGAGTGCTGCATTATGTAGTAAATAAAGTGCAGTATAGACAGGATGTGATGGTAGTAGTCTCTTGCTAGTAAGGTACAGTGGATATGGATATATATGGATGGATATATATATATATATATATATATATATATCCTTCTTGAAATTGCGCTCATTTTTTAGTTAAGTCTGAAATTAAGATTGAACCTCAAAGGTAATTAGCATTCATCTGCCAGCAATTTTGATTAACCCCAAATAAAGGTCAGCTGTAGTTTTCTTGGCTGCATCCTACTAGGCCAGCCATAGTCTGCAAGGAACTCTTGCAACATCTATGGGAACTCATTGATGAAAGGGGAATAAAAGTGTTTCAGAGATATTACTACATTTACCATGGAACACTATGAAGACCATAATCAATATGTGAAGAAAATGTGCTGTAACAGGGACATTGCCAAGATCAGGACGTCTCTCCAAAGTTAAGGACAGGACAAGAAGAAAACTCATCTGGGAAGTCTGCCGTGATGGTAAAGGAGCTGCAGGAATTTCTTGTAAGAACTGGACGCTCCACGTATGTGGCACAATCCCCCACATTCTGCTCATGTCAGGACTATGGGATACCGTGGCAAGATAACACACCTCTCACAAAAAATATCATCCAAATACATATACATTTTGCAAAGAAAACTAAAATTTGGTCACCTGAAACCATATGGAAAATATCTTCTGGTCTGATGACACAACTCATTACCCAGAGAACACCCTACATTATGTGATTTCATTACCTGCCCCCAAACTGCATGACTTCCCCTTCCAATGCTGCAAATTCATAATTCTAGCATAAAAGGTCCCAGTTAATATTCTAGAAAGGCCGAAACATTAAGGGTCTGAGTTGGACGCAGTGGTTTCCGTGTGCATCTTCTGTCGTGACTTTATGATAACACTGCTACAACGCCCTTCGCTGGTGACTGTGCAAGGGCTGAGACGCCCACTTTCAGCGTCTTTAGAAGCTCATAATACCGTTTGGTGCATCTTTAGATACAACCATCTGTTGCACCATCCAAACTTGCACCTGTCCCATGCGAGGTGCAGATTTACCGTCGGTGTGATCTCCAATCTGAGCGTCTGAGTTCACAACAACTTCAGCGACACTCCCGCCACACCAACACAACATGTCCATTAGACGGTACATCTTAGTGCCTCTGAATAGCCACCTGCCAGTCGCCAGCCAGGAACGCCCAATACATTTCCGAGAGACTCTCTCAATCGGCCCTGCAACTTTGTACCCGAAAGCTGTGTACACACTGATAGATATATCGCATCGCCGAGTGTGTACAGCTGATATATCTGTGTAGCACAGCAGATGGCTGATGTATCTGAAAGATATATCTGTTATCTGCTGGTGTGTACGGACAACCTGCCGATCGCCCTTACGCATGCTACAGGGACCCAGCGGTGATTGACAGCTTAACTGTAGTGTGGGCGAAAACTCATACAACCATGGGGAGAACATACAACTCATGGCCTCAGTGCTGTGAGGCAGTAATGCTAACCTGCCTGTAGCATGGGATACGGTCTAAAGATCTACAGTAAAAAGGTAGACAATGTCTAGACACCAGATGTTAGACAACCAAAATGTCGACACACTAAAGGTCGACAGGTACAAAAGGTTGACATGCAAATGGTCGACACATTATTTTTTTCGTTTTGTTAGGGTTAGGCACTAGAAGGGACGGTTAGGGTCAGGCACCTACCACGACGGTGAGAGTTCTTCACCCTAACCCTCCCTCCTGGTGACTATTAGGGTTCGAAAAAGAAAAAAACATGTCGACCATTTGTACCTGTCGACCTATTGTCTGTCTAACATCTGGTGTCAAGACATTTCATACAGTGGGTGTTGAAACATTCAAGAAAAAATGGTTCAACTACAAAGAAGAATTCCTTTTTGGTGCACTCTTTTCTGACAATACTATATAATACTTAGCTTTTAATAATCAAACAATATAAAATGGACTAAACAACAAAAACAGTTTGCTTATTTTCAAGCTTGATCCTGCAAGCAATTTTTAAACAGATATTTCTACTGCAGGGTCCATAGGTTATCCACGGGATACCTTGGGGGTATAGGCGATGGCGGCAGACATCTGGGCACCACAGAGTTGTTTTCAGCCTCACAGGATGCACTGGGGTCCCTCTTCTATACCCCGCCTACGAGCCTCAGGCATCTCAGTTTTCGTCGGTGCCCGGCTCAGAGTCGGAGGCACCTGTACAGAGGGGGGGCTCTGTAAGGCCCCTGAAGTTTCTTCTAAGCAGCTGTGGCTGCACACTAATGAGTGCACAGTATGGACAGTCAGTACTGACGTCCATGAACCCACTCCTACACCCCGCTGGTACCAGAACGCTAGTACTCATCCGGGGATCCTGGTGGGTAACTGGGGTCACAGCTACTGGTGACCCCCGGTTACCCGGACTGTGGCTGGATTTACGGGGGCATAAGGTAAGCGGCGGGGTCCAGCGGCAGGTCCCCGCTGAACTACACAGTCCAGAGTCCCCAGGCAGGGGGCTCCCTGGGGACTGGCTGCAGCATGGAGCCAGGCCCTATACACCTGCGCTTCCACTACCCCCTGGGACAGCGGACCGGACGATGTCAGAAAACGTCCGGCGTCCTGGGGGTTAAATGCATGCCAGGGGAGCGCGCCTTCCCTGCATAGCAGCTGGCGCCTTCTCCGCTACACACTGCCTTTCCACTGCGGTCTGGCATCTGCAAGCGCTCCTCCCCCAGACCAGCCTCCTTTCTGCTCCTCGGCGGCCATTTGACTTGGCAAATGCTGGACGCGGATAATGGCGGCATCGTGGTCTAGGTCCCCCTGCATACCTCTCTGGCTATAAGGTCAGAGTATGCAGCGCTGTTTCCTACCAGGCTGATGTCTGTGTAGTTGATGAAGCGCTGATAGTGCAGGGATTCTGCATTGTATGTGACTTAATGCTAGTGCTGCTGTCTGTACTTTCACCTCTTTGTCAGCCATTTTAGCTATCCCTATCTTTTCTGCTAAAGCCCTTGCAGTGCCGTGTTGCAGTGCGTTATTACCTCACTATACAAATATTTGTCAGTTTGGTGTGTCACATACTGCTCCGGTTCACTCATCATGTCTGACAGTGAACACGATTTTCCTCTTCAGCGAAAGTGTACCATATGTCTTGTACCACTGGTGGAGGGTGATGGCAACTCTGAGGGGCTATGTAAGGCGTGTTTTAGGCAAGCACGCCCAATTTCTGTCACTACACCTGTGCACGAGCCGGCCTGGGCTTGTTTTGCGAAGGCACTTACAACCCTAGTGGGCCAGCTGGCGACACCCCCTGCATTTCCCCAAATGGGGTTTTCACAGCAGTCTATGGTGTCGCCCTCCATACAGGGGTTCCCCAGACAGTAGTGCCCCAGAGTCTCCCGATCTCGCCCCCTCAGGTCACTCAAGAGCCTGCGTGGGTTAGTTCATTGTCCACTTCGGTGCAACACCTGTCGGACGTTTTACAGGGGGAGCCATCGTTGCGGCCGCACAAGCGACAGCTGCAATCTCAGACTGATCAGTCATCTGATGATGGAGAGATGCGTGACCTCTCTGACCAGGAGATTTTCCGTAATAAAGAGAGAGAGGCTAGGTCTAATGTCTATATACCGGGCCTTATACGTGCGGTCTGCACGGCCTTGATTATTGAAAATGATGTACCCACCGTAGCCAAATCAAAATATGCCTTTTTCAAGGATATCAAGGGTGATGCTACGGTATTTTAGTGGATAATTTAGAGGTGGCGTGGAAAACTCCAGGTAAACGTTACCGGCCTCAAAGGTGTTTAGCAGTGGCATATCCTTTTGCGGAAAATTATTTCTCCAAATGGGAGACCCAGCCACAAGTGGATTCTCATGTCACACGTCTGGTAAAGAGTGCTACACTACCTATGCCCTCCATGTCCTCCTTAAAGGATCTTATGGATCGCAAGGTTGAAATATGTCTCAAATCCATGTATTCCATTGCAGGAGGTGCCTCCAGACCGGCTATGGCCATGTGCTGGGTGGCTAGAGTCATGGAGCGTTGGGCTGATACGTTGGAGGTGTCTCTGGACCCGGACTCGTCACCTGACCAGGTGGAGTTGGTGGGTAATCTCAGGGACTCAGCCACCTACATTAATGAGGCGGCCTTGGATATAGGCCGCCTTGCTTCTAGGATCTCCTCGGCAGCTGTGGCAGCTCGTCGCACCATGTGGTTGCGATCTTGGAAGGCGGATGTTGATTCCAAGAAGGGCTTGGAGGGTTTACCCTTTAATGGAGAAGTCCTTTTTGGCCCTGATCTGGACAAAATTGTGGCTACGCTGGCGGCAGCTAAGTCTGCGTGCCTGCCATCGGCTACAGTCCCATCAGGGTCGGGCAATTCGTCCTTTCGGCCCTACAGAACCCAGAGTAAGACCAGGGTGCAGCCCTTTTCGAGGCGGACTGCCGCCAAGAAACCTACAAAGCCAAAGAAGCAGGCTTGGAGTACCAGACGTCCTGCTCCCAAGTCCGACGACAAACCGTTGACCTGATGGGATGGGCCTCTCTTTGGGGGACCCCAAAGTGGGAGGCCGACTTCTGAAATTCGCCCAAAGCTGGTGTACCATCATTTTAGCGATGGAGCCTGGGGATTTCATGGTGTCGCTAGATATTCTGGATGCTTACCTGCATATCCCTATTGTCTCAGCGCACCAGCGTTTCTTCAGGTTTGCAGTGGTCAACGACCACTTCCAATTTCAGGCTCTGCCTTTTGGTCTGGCTACAGCGCCTCATGTGTTTACCAAAGTTATGGCAGCTCACCTGCAGATGCAGGGGGTTTGCTTATTACCCTATCTGGATGACCTCGTGTTGTTGGCGGAGTCTCCAGAGATACTTCAGCGCCATCTGCAACTGACAGTCTCTGTATTACAGAATCACGGCTGACTGATAAATTGGAAGAAGTCCTCCCTGGTACCATCATAGAGGATGCTCCACCTAGGAGCTCTGTTCGACTCCCAACATCAGAGGATCTTTGTGACGGAGGAAAAGATCTCTGCGTTACAGAAGTTTCGCATCTGCCTGGGGAGTCGCCGGGTGTCTATTCACTTGGCGATGAGGTTACTGGGTTCCATGGTGTCGATGTTCGACATGGTGGAGTTTACCCAGTTTCACTCCAGACCTCTGCAGAAGTTGATCCTCTCCAGATAGAATGGGTTGCCCCAGCAGATAAAGACACAGACAATGGTGCTTTCCCCGGAGTTACGTCTGTCTCTGGCCTGGTGGCTACAGACTTCTCACCTGAACAGGGGGGCATCCCTTTTGGATACCGGACTGGGTCCTTCTGACGACGGACGCCAGTCTCCGAGGCTGGTGAGCAGTAACAGGTCCACATTTCTTCCAGGAAAGGTGGACACCAGCAGAAGATGCTCTTCCAATAAACATATTGGAACTTCAGGCAGTGTTCAAGGCTCTCCAGCAAGCAGGACAGGTCCTGCACAGAAGGCCCATGCAGGTACAGTCAGACAACACCACCACGGTGGCTTACGTAAACTGCCAAGGAGAGACACGCAGTCAGGCGGCTCTGACGGAAGTGTCCCGCATTCTGGCCTGGGCAGAAAGGCATCTCACTGCACTATCGGCAGTGTTCATACCAGGAGTCCTCAACTGGGAAGCAGACTTTCTCAGCAGTCAAAACGTGCATCCAGGAGAGTGGTCTCTTCACCAGGAGGTGTATCAGCTACTGGTGAACAGGTGGGGCCTACCAGAGATAGATCTCATGGCCTCCCGACACAACAACAAACTGCCGGTGTTCGGGTCAAGAACAAGAGACGCAAAAGCTTATCTGGTGGACACCCTGTCGGTCAGTTGGACCTTCCAGTGTGTGTACCTCTTCCCGCCGTTCTCCCTTCTCCCTTCTTCCTCGGGTACTATGCAAATTCAAGCAAGAAGGCGGCACGCTCCTGCTGATAGCTTCAGCGTGGCCCAGACAGCACTGGTACTCAGACCTTCGGAGTCTCTCGGTAGACATTCCGATGCTGTTGCCTCCACCGTCCGGACCTGTTATCTCAGGGTCCTTGACATCATCCGGACCTGGGTCAGCTGTCTTTGATGGCGTGGCTATTGAGAATGCCCTCTTAAGGTCCAGAGGTTTTTCTAGCTCTGTGGTTAACACCATGCTACGAGCTCGAAAACCATAATCTTGCAGCTTCTACCATCGAGTATGGCGTATTTTCTTTCAATGGTGTTACCCTAGAGCCTATGCTCCTCGGGTGTTTCGGTTATCCAGGGTGCTGGCTTTCCTACAAGCAGGTTTGGATCAAGGTCTTCGCCTTGCCTCTCTGAAGGTACAGGTGTCTGCCCTGTCTGTCTGGTTTCATCGTAGGATTGCTACAACTCCTGATGTCTGCACCTTTATGCAAGGTGTATTACGTATCCAGCCTCCCTTTGTTCCACCTGTGGCGCCTTGGGATCTAGCTGTGGTCCTGAAAGCTCTTCAGGGACCGCCATTTGAACCACTGGGCTCAGTGGATTTAAAGTGGCTTACTATTAAGACTGTGGGCCTGATTCAGAGCCGGACGCTATTTGTGGACGCTCGTTCTGAAAAAGGGTCCGGATATTTAAATTGAGCGCTCGCTCTATGCGGTCTGTTGACGCCTCTATGTCTGAGCGAGCGTCCGAAACATGCGCTCGCTATTTTGTAAAGACGCCCCTTGGCTGCTCGCATCATACGTCATCTCCGCTATTTATTAGATTAATCGAGTACATCGAAAGGCGTATGAACTGCTCGCAATTCTTGTGGTAGGATTTTCCTACCGCAATCATGCGAGCAGTTTAGGCTAAAAGACAACCAAGTGACGTGGTCGATGACGCTGCTTTGTTAATTATGCACACCCTTAAAACGCCGGTTTTGACCGTTTGGCACGCCTGCGTTCGGATCTCCACTCCCCGTTTTCAAGCACCTTCCCCTGTTACCACCCACAAACGCCTCATTCTGTCACTCAAATTAGCAGGCCTTCGCTGTTTTGCGAGTGCACGATTTCCGACCGCAATGACTGGTTGGCGCATGCGCATTACGACCCATACGCATGTGCAGATGTGCGAACATTGCTCGGAGCGAGCGAGCGGCCGCGTACGAGCGGCTCTGAATCAGGCCCTGTATTCCTCTTGGCCATTGCCTCGGCCAGAAGGGTCTCAGAATTGGGGGCTTTTTCATGTCGACCTCCCTTACTTATTTTTCATAGAAACAGGGCTGTGCTTCGCACTCGTCCTGATTTTCTTCCGAAGGTGGTATCTAGTTTCAATATCAACGAGGAAATTATTGTGCCGGCCTTTAATTCACTGGACCTTTCGGCTGGTGAGGCCACCTTGGATGTGGTGTGGGCCTTAAAACGTTATGTTGACCGCACTGCTTCTTTTAGGAAGTCGGACTCCTTGTTTGTCCTATATGGCTTCCAAAAGAAGGGTTGGCCTATCACTAAGCAAACATTGGCAGGAAGGATTTGCCTGGCTATTTCTGAAGCTTATGTTCATGAAAGCCTTCCTGTTCCATCTTCTGTTAGGGCTCATTCCACTAGGTCTGTGGGACCTTCGTGGGCAGCTCGACATGGCGCCTCAGCGGTTCAGCTTTGCAAGGCAGCCACGTGGTCATCTGTCCATACGT